>CM066330.1:12458725-12876225 GCA_033807585.1 Hydrophis major
GTAAGTTTGTTGCTTACAATTTGTGAATGTTCAAGAAGTACCTTGTTAAGATAGTTTTCCTCATTTGCATGGGGATAACATTATTGGTATCAATTTGCATCATTTGTGTAATGAAGTGAGATTAAGCACACAGGGAAACCAGTTTAGCATCTCTGTAGCCCATCGCATAGAGAATCGTGAGCTGCTAAATCGTGAGCTGTATGTGTGGGTGTATCTTGTCAGATAATCATATATTTTTTGACAAATGCTGGCTTTCATATTCAAATAATGAAGGAAGAGGAGAAAGTGAACAAGTCAACTGACTTATCCTCTAGGTATTGTCAGCTGTTTTGCAGCTGATGTTCTGACCTAGGCTTCACAAGATCATGAAGTAGGCTCCTTATCCCAACAAAACCTCTTTTATTAGGCTAATGTGAATTGTTATCATTCACATCTAGCAAACAGTCTTTCAAGAGTGATTTATAACCACATACTTTATCAGGCTTGGAGAGTTCCCAGGTCAATAGCTTCCAAGCACAACACACTGTACCAGAAAATACTTGGCAAGGAGTCATGAACAAATCTTCACCCTAATTAAATGAACTAATTGTCTCCTGAAAAGCCCCACTCCCCTTTTGCTCCTCTTTATTCCTTATGGGAGGGGCCATTCACTATCCACCTGTGCCTTTACTCCCAAGTCGACCCTTGTTCCTTAACTGTTCCCTTCTCCTGGCAGCTCTGGGCATGCACATATCGGGAACAGGCTCCAGCTGTTCTTCTGCCCCGCTTCTCTGTTATCTATAAAAAGAGACATATCTCCTTGAAGAACTATCAGAAGGCAATTAGAAATTTCTAAGGCCTCTAGGTTAATGTATATTAGGTACAGGTAGTCCTCAATTTACGACCACAATTGAGCCCAAAAATTATCTTGTCCAGTGAATTTTACCCCATTTTACAACCTTTATGACCACAATTGTGAAGTGATTCACTGCAGTCGATTAGTTAATAACTCAATTGTTAAGTGAATCTGGCTTCCCCATTGAATTTGCTTGTCAGAAGGTCGCAAAAGGGGATCGTGTGACCTTGGGACATAGCAACGATCATAAATATGAACCAGTTGCCAAGCATTTGAATTTTGATCCCATGGTTATGGAGACACTGGAAAGGGCATAACTGTGAAAAATGCTCATAAGTCACTTTTTTTCAGTGCTGTTGTAACTTTGAACGGTCACTAAATAAACTATTGTAAATCAAGGACTACCTGTAAATCAGGTCTAAAGGGAAAATTGTCCAATTGCTGGAATTCTTGTTACCCCATTCCAATCATCTCAATAAATCTTGTGGAAGAAAACTTTGAGAATTGGCTTGGAAAAGAATCATTTTGATTTTAGACAGCAGACCCAAAGCCTGGCTTGTATATATTTTGTTGCAGGGAACCTTTTCTGTAGTTTCATTGTTTGCATAGACAAAATGCAGATAAACAAAATGATATAAACATTCGTAGCAATTTGCCAAGTCACGATGCAAAAAAAAAAAATACTGCATTCCATCCTGATCTATTTCTGGACTTTTAAATTGTCAAGGAGAGCCATTTGGCACAGTGTTCTTAAGTAATAGGAATAACCTTAAGAAAGAGGAGGAAGAGCCTAAACCAAGGCAATGGTCAGATAAAAGAAATTTAAGTCCAAGGCAGCAATGCAATTTGAAAAAGTGTCTTAGACTTGACCTTCCTTCATTCTAACAAAGGGAGGAAGGGAGGAAATGTATCCAGATATACGAGAAGAGAAGAGAAGAGAAGAGAAGAGAAGAGAAGAGAAGAGAAGAGAAGAGAAGAGAAGAGAAGAGAAGAGAAGAGAAGAGTTGGAAGGGACCTTGGAGGTCTTCTAGTCCAACCCCCTACTCAAACAGGAGACGCTGTACCATTTCTGACAGATGGCTGTCCAGTCTCTTCTTGAAAGCTTCCAGTGATGGAGCACTCACAACTTCTGAAGATAAGCTGTTCCACTGGTTAATTGTTGTCACTGTTAGGAAATTTCTTCTTAGTTCTAGGTCACTTCTCTCCTTGATTAGTTCCCATCCGCTGTTTCTTGTCCTGCCTTCTGGTGCTTTGGAAACATAGGTTGACCCCCTCTTCTTTGAGGCAGCCTCTCAAATATTGGAACATGGCTAGTCCATCACCACCAGTCCTTCTTTTTACTAGACTAGACATACAAAAATCTTGCAACTGTTTGTAAGTAAGGAAGGAAAGAAGGAAGGGAGGGAGGGAGGGAGGAAGGAAGGAAGGAAGGAAGCAAGGAAGAGGGAGAGAGATAGAGAAGAGAAGAGAAGAGAAGAGAAGAGAAGAGAAGAGAAGAGAAGAGAAGAGAAGAGAAGAGAAGAGAAGAGAAGAGAAGAGGTATGAGCTACTTTGGCAGAAACAAAAAGACAACAGTGTAATTGTTGATAGAGGAGGAAGAAGCAAGAACACAAGGATCTTCAAGGCTGGGACCAAGCAAGAAAGAAATCCCTGTTCACTGGAACAATACCTCCTTTAATCCCGGATACCGTTTACAGGATGTTTCATCAGCCAAGCACCTGCTCCGCTAAGCAATTACAGGCACAAAAATAGCCCTCCTCAACCAGGTGAAAGCTGGCTTTAGCCTCCCTCTCCCTCTCTCCTCACAATGCTCTTGGCTCTGTCCCTAAAACTCAACTCTGATTCCAAACAGAATCGGGTTTCTCTTGCAAAGGATCACCACTGACTGCCTTCCAACCATGGCTGGCTTTCCTGAAGAGATCTATACACGATGTGCCAAATAGTTCCAAACTCGGTGAAGGAGGAAAGATGGAGAGTTTGGACCAGTTTGAATCAATGGCAGGTTTCTGGATCTATGGTGGCGGGAAATAATTCCCACTCTCCTTTTTCCCCCTCCCTAAGGACCATGTTTATTTTAGAATATCTGAGTCAATGGTTCATAAAATGCTTTTTACCTGACAGCGGTGCATATTTGGCCGGCTAACATTTCTTGATTCCCTAAACTAAATTTGGAAAACTTCATACAATGATAGGAAATCAATTTAAGGACAATAAACCTACAATTACATTAACAGTATTATTGGCATCCTTCAGTCTTAAAAGACTTTGGTATCATGCTCTGAAAAGAGGTCCTAAAACAGCATCTAGTGTGGATAAAAAGGCCAATTCAAGAGTGGCAATCCCTTCCACACTGAGGACAGATATAGTCTGTCCTCTGATTTCGCTGGTTCTGGGACTGCCTCTTTGCCTCAGCCTGCCGAACGAGAGTCTCTTCGAATTGGAGAAGGCCATGCTGCATCTTTAGCCTCCAGGCTAGTGGTGTGATTCAATTTTTCTTTACGACCAGTTCTGTGGGCGTGGCTTGGTTGGCATGGCAGGGTAAGGATACTGTACAACCTCCAGTCAGAAGTGGTATTTGCTGGTTCTCTGAACTACTCAAAATTTCCACTACCTGTTCTCCAGAACTGGTCAGAACCTGCTAAATAGCTCCAGGCTGAATGAACAGAGGTCAAGGTTTCCCAGTTGTTGATGTCCATTTCCAAGGTCTTTAAATCCCTCTTGCAGATATCCTTATATTGCAGCTGGGGTCTCCCTATAGGGCGCTTTCCCTGAACTAATTCTCCATATAGGAGGTCTTTCGGAGTCCACCCATCAGCCATCCTCATGACATGCCCAAGGTGGTGTCGACGTTCCTTTTTCAATAGTGCATACATGCTAGAAATTCCAGCATGTTCCAAGACTGCGCTGTTTGGAACTTTGTCATGCCAGGTGAGGCCAAGAATACATGAGAGACAGCGCATATGAAAGGTGTTCAACTTTCCCTCCTGCTGTGCGTTAAGGATCCAAGACTCGCTGCAGTACAAGAGTGTGCTCAAGACACAGGCTCTATAGACCTGGATCTTTGTCTGTTCCTGTTCTGATCCAAACCTTGTTCCAAGTAAAAAAACACCAAACAGAGGTAAAAGCAAAATCTTTTAATGCTTCTTTGCAAATTCTGTTAATTCACTGTTAAAAGGCTGTTAAAATTAATTGTCTCTGATAAAAATGAGCCTTGCCAAGGTTGTTCAAGGCTGCCAAAAGCACTAGATTAACTTGCTAGAAAATATTTCAAACAAAAAGACTTCAAACACAAATCAAGATAGTCCGAACTTCCACAAGGCTTGAAGTGCAAGAACTTCTTTGCTTCCTGCAAAGAATCTTGGTCTCTCAAGCTGGCTTTTATCCTTTAAGAGAAGGGCCATCACCTTGCAGCCTTACTCCCGAGTCGCCCGTGCTGCTGTAACTGCTCTCTCCTATGATCAATCCTGCATGCATGCGCACTTGGCGCAGGCTCCTCAGGAACCTCCTCATCACTGCTGCCAGCCTCCACAATCTCCCTGATAGTCCTGGCCCCATCCCTACATCACACACAGGCCCCTTATCCGAGTCCTCGCTCTCCAAGACCTCAGCCATCCCCCCTGCTGCCGGTGAACCACAACAGTTCTGTCAGCTTCTTATTAAGCCATATGCTCCTTGTAAGTCTGGAAAATGTGGTGGCCGCTTTACCGATACATGTATTCAGCTCAGTGTGTAAAGAGGGAGTGTCTGAGATAGTTGAGCCAAGATACACAAAGTCATGGACGACCTCCAGTTCTCGTGCAGAGATTGTAATACAGGGAGGTGAATCCACATCCTAACCCAATCACTTGTGTTTTTTTCAGGCTCATTGTTGGTCCAAAATCTTGGCAGGCCTTGCTGGAATGATCCATAAGTTGTTGAAGATCTTTGGCAGAATGAGCAGTAATGGCAGCATTGTCAGTGAAGCGGAAATCCCATAAGCATCGTCAGCTGGACTTTGGGCTTTGCTCTCAATCTAGAAAGATTAAAGAGTTTTCCACCTGATCTGGTCCGGAGATAAATTTTTGTCCAGTTAACAGTTAAATCAATTTAAACACATTAAACCTAGAATTACATTAACAGCATAGCCTAAACTTAAAAGTAATCTTAGTAAAGGAAAAGGAAAACAAGCGTAGGAATTTATGCTTACAACAATTCCAAAGATTGAACAGAAAAGCTCAAGTAACAAAAAAACAGAATAGGAAGGGACCTTGGAGGTCTTTTAGTCCAACCCCCTTGCTCAAGAAGGAGACTCTACACTAGGGGTCCCCAACCTCTGGGAGTGACCCACTACAGGGCCATGACCTATTTGCAACTGGGCCTCATGAGCGGTGGGCTAACGCACACACATGCTACTTGACTCCTGAAAGTGGCTGGCCGGCACGCACGCAACACACGCAGCCCAACTTGTGTGTCAAGCTGCACATGCATAGGCACCAGCCCACCACTCACATGGCCCAGTTTCCCTCCACCCACCCCAGCCAGGCCTCCAAGCCTTATGCACAATACCATTCCAGACAAATGGTTGTCGCATTTCTTCTTTAAAAACTTCAGTGATGGAATCTCCATAAAGGCAAGCCATTCCATTGATTAATTGTTCTCACTGTCAGGAAATTTCTCCTTAATTTTAGGTTGCTTCTCTTCTTGATTAGTTTCCATCTGTTAAGAAGAAAAATCTTCTTTCCCCTTTAAGCCTGCCCACACATACAGTACACTACACATTTTATCTGTCTGTCTATCTATCTATCCGCTCTCTCTCATACACATATGTAGTTCATTTCTGTCTGTCTGTCTCTGTCTGTCTATCCTCTCTCTCATACACACACTTTGTTCATATCTGTCTGTCTATCTATCTATCTATCTATCTATCTATCTATCTATCTATCTATCTATCTATCTATCCATCTATCCATCTATCATCTATCATCTATCTATCTATCTATCTATCTATCTATCTATCTATCTATCTATCTATCATCTATCTATCTATCTATCTATCTATCTATCTATCTATCTATCTATCTATCTATCTATCTATCATCTACCTGTATCATCTATCTAGCAAATCTATCTCTCATGCTCTCTGTTTGTCTCCAATTTCTATGGCCACCTGTTTCAGTCAATGATCTAGATGGCTTACAAATTTTATATGGATATGCATGGCGTGTTTGGGTCTTTTCCCATGTAAGATTGAGAGTATCTTGGCAACGTTTTGACGAGGTCCCACTTACCATCTTCAGGCTGGTGCTTTTGGCTTCGTGCTTGTGTGAGCAAAGTGTAATCGGAGCTGCCATCTCCCTATATATACTGGTGGGGAGGTTGGCTGTGTTGTCATTTATTGATTGGTTGATGGAGTTGATGTTTGCAGATTGGCTGGCTTTTTCGTAAGAACATGTGTGGCTGAGGTATTGGCTGTGTGTCTATCAGCCTCCTGTGTTGTAACAACCTGGGTGATGGGCTGTGTGATGACCTTCTGAGTTCTATTGTTTTGACATCCTGGGTCTTGTGCTGTAATCTTCTGGGTCATTGGCTGTGTTGTAACATCCTGAGGTTTTGTGGTGTAACCTCCTGAGTTCTGTGATGTGATATCCTGAGCAGGTGGCTGTGATGTGACGTTCCGGGTTTTGGTTTGGCTCGGAGCTTGAGGTCTGGCTATGTGTTCATGGCATGTGTCAGTTTGCTTGGTTTGAGGGTGTGGCAGCTGGTGATGCAGCTGTGGTCTGGTTTCTGGATGGTGGTTGCCGTTTGTCCATGGGGTGGGTCTGGTGAAGGAGATTGGTGGTGGCATCATGTGTTGTTTTGGGTCCGGTGTTGGTTTTCATGGCTGGGACTCGTTTGTTGATAAGGGCTAGTTTCCAAAGTCTGGTAGGCAGGAGATATAGTCCCATTTATTCATGGTGTTTCTCTATTTCAATGACTTCCCTGATTATTCTCTTGTTCAAGTGTTCAGTATTGGAGATTAATTTGGTTCCCTCAAAATTAATTTCATGACCTGTGGCTTTAAGGTGCTGGAAAAGGGAGGAAGAATTTTCTTCTTTTCTGACTGCTTTCTTGTGTTCTGCGATGCTTGCATTTATTCTCCTGTTGGTTTGTCCAATGTATGTAGCTGGGCAATTGTTGCATGGTATTTCATAAACTCCTTGGTTTTCTAGCTGGATCTTTGGAGTTTCTTAGGATGTTGGGTATTTTTTGGTCAGTGCCGAAGGCTGTCCTGATATTGTGTTTGTGGAGAATTTTGCTGATTTTATCTGTGGTGCCTTTGATGTAGAGGAGGAGGGCGATACTGTTGTCCTGTTCTGTGTCTCAGTTTCTAGACGGTGTCTCCTTTAAGATTAGGTTGGTAATTGTGTTTCTTTGAAATCCGTTGGAAATTAATATGTTAATGATGGTGTGTAATTCTGTTCTCAGGTGGTCTTTGTCAGCTAGGCGTTTGGTTCTGGAGATGAGGGTCTTGGCTATGAAGTTGATCTGTGCAGGGTGGTGATGGGATTGTGCGTTTAAGTAGTGGTTGGTATGTGTTTTCTTCCGGTGGATGGTGCGTCCTGGGAGCCATTCGGTTTTTTGTAAATTAGGACGTCCAGGAAGAGAAGTTGGTTGTTGGCTTCTGTTTCCATGATGAATTGTATTTTAGGGTGTAGGCTGTTGAGATGTGTGAGGAAGTTGTCCAGTTTTTCTTTCCCATGTGGCCAAATTATGAAAGTGTCATCTACATATCTAAGCCAGAGTTTGGGTTTGAGTTCGGATTTGTCTAGAGCATTGGTTTCAAAGCGGTCCATGTATAGGTTAGTGATGTCAGGTGAGAGGGGTGATCCCATAGGTGCTTCTTCTATCTGTTTGTATCTTTGTCCATTGTGGAAGAAGAGTGTGTTGATTAGGCAGTGGTTGATCAGACCTAGGATGTGCTTAGGGAGGTTCTATTTGTTTTGGATGGCTGTCAAGACTTCTTTACTTGGGTGAAGAGGGATATGACATTGAAGCTCATGAGTAGTTCACCAGGTTGTAGGTTTTGTTTCTTTATTTTTTTCTATGAAGTGGAAAGAGTTTTGTACGTGTGAGGTGATGGATTCTGTGTAGGGCTGGAGTTGTTTGGCGAGAAATTTGGCAAGATTCTATAGAGGTGAGCCTATGGAGCTGACTATGGGTCTGAGTAGTGTTCCTTCTTTGTGTATCTTGGGGAGGCCATAGAATTTAGGGTATCTGGATTATTTTTCTCTGGGGATGATTCTTTGCTGGATCTCTTCACTGATGGGGGAGGCTTGGCCCATTAGCAATTCAGTCAGGAAACAAGGTCCTTGACCTATTCAACACTCCAAGCATGGGAGTCAAGTTTTTAGGGCCTTTATGGAAGGCTAATGGGGTTGGCTTGAGATATCTTGATATCTATCCAAACTCTAGGGGAATGGCTAAGAACAAAGCGATCAGGAATCAATCCTGAGTCATATTAAGAATCTTTTGACTACAAGCCCAAATTGGCACAGAGTGAGCAAATCCAAACTGATTCCAAATTCACTTCTGACTCCCGAATTGCATTTCCACCTGAACCACAATTGCAACCAACTCTTATAAAACATGCTCCAGGGCGCCCGGATCTTCGCAAAGTAAAATTTTGTGTTCAATTAACCTCATTTTTGAGATAACACAAAACTAATTTCCTGCTATTTAAAGCAACCTTTCGCCGGTTTGCCAGGACAAAACATCCAAACTCATTACTCCAGAGGTCACATAAATAATGAATATCATTTTCATCAACTTCCTTTAATAAAGGGTTACTCGAACAGGATCTGCTGCTCATTACTCCATAAACTCCAGCGTTGCACTTGAACTCAATCGACCAACTAATAAAGGCTTGATTTGAAAACCTACCCACCTAACCCCCAAACCTGAGACAAATTAAACTGATTTATCTACGCACACGCACGTAAAATGTTTTTTCTTGAAACCGAGTTGCTCCAATGTAAAAAGAATAGACTCACCTCCTCAAAAAGATTCATCTGCAATTTTGAAGTTGTGATCTATATTTTTTATTTTACCCCATTATGTAAGCTTTGCATAGGATACAGGTCCAAATGACCCAATATTTTCCATATATGTATCTCTTTGGCAGGGGTGGCCTTCAAAAAATTTAGCAAAGGGTTCTCAGCCCGGTGGCTGAGTGGGCGTGGCCATAGTTTTCCTGCATCGGGGGGGGCACTTTTGCCCTCCCCGGGCTCCAGAGGCTTTCCTCGAGCCTCCAGAAGAGCGAAAGCAGACTTTCCGGGCTCAAGATGCTCCCTGGAAGCTGGAAACGGGCCCATTTCTGGCCTTCCCAAACTTCCGGGAGGCCCATTTTTCACCCTCCCCAAGCCTCCATGCATGCCCTGCACTTACCCGCATCCAAAACGGGCTACGTGGTGACTCCTGGGAGGGGAAGGAAGGGGTGGACAAGGCCAGCCAGGAGTGGGATTTGGGGGTTCTCCAAACTGCGCAGAATCTTAGTTAGAGGCTCCCCCAACCCCTGCAAACCCCCAGCAGCCCCACCCTGCTCTTTGGGTATTGAGATTGACAAGGATATCTATAGTTGAACTTGTTGTGTCCGCGAAATGATGCCAGGAGTCGGTGACTTCAAATCATGCTCTTTATTTGAGGTTGGAACCGAACTGGGTCAAAGGGAAAAAGATTGCGGCTTTTATTCTTTTAGCTGCGGTGGCCGCGGCAAATGGCACCGCTTTGAATCTCCCGCGATCCGAATGGACCAATCGCGGGAGATTCTTAGCGAGCCAATCGGCGCGGCTCGCCTGACCAATCAGAGTGCCCCGCGCTTTGGCCAATCAAAGCGCGGGGATCTCAAGAATGCTAATAAGGACAGAATACCCCTCCCCTCTTGGTTCAGTCCTTACGTCGCGTAGTCACGTAGGTAGGCGGGGCTCCGTCTGAGCCTACTTGACCTGCGCAGCTCAGTCGTAGGTTGGATCCTGGCCGGTTCGGTCGGGATCTCTGCTGCTCCTGCTGCCGTCGTGGGAAGCGGCTGGTCGATCGGGCCGGGCCGCTCTCCGTAGCTCCCTCCTGAGCCTCCCGGGTTGGTTGAGCTGCGGGTTTTGCCGCTCCCGCTCGGTCTTCCCGGGTCGGTCGAGCTGGCCTGGCTGTCTCTTCCTGGCGAGGGGTCGTGATGGCTGCTTTCCGGTAGGTACGGCTGGTTTATTTTTCTTTGGTTTTGGTTCCCTGGGTATTCCCTCCCCCCTTGGTTTGTGTTGTGGGGGTTGGTTTCGGCTGTCTGTGCGTCGGCGGTCTCTTGGTTGGTAGTCCTCGACCTTAGTTGGTCAATGTGGCATTTCCACGCTCGTCCGTCTGCTGTTTGTAGCCGGTACGAGTGTGGGCCTGTTATTTGTGTGATGACGGCCGGTATCCATAGTGGGTCTCCTGTCAGGTTTCTCGCGTATACGGGGTCGCCGGGTGCGAAGGTTTGGTGTTTGCTGTTTGAGTCTGGGGGCTTCTCCGGGTTATACGTGGGGTGTAACCTGTTGAGTGGGGACCTTAGTTTCCTGCCCATTAATAGTTCGGCTGGGCTCTTATTGGTTGTGGTATTTGGGGTTATGTGTTGGGTGAAGAGTAGTTTGTTTATTTTCTCCTGGATCTCCCCGTGGTCTATTTTCCGGATGGTCTTCTTAGTGAATTGGACCATCCGTTCCGCCCTACCGTTCGCCGCCGGGTGCGCCGGTGCTGTTAGCGCATGGCGGATGCCCCTTTCCGCTAGGAATTTTTCAAATTCCAGCGAGGTGAATTGGGGCCCGTTGTCGGAAACGACGACGTCTGGGAGGCCGTGTGTTGCAAAGAGTTTGCAGAGTTCCTTGATCACGGCCTCCGTGGTTGTCGTCTTCATGTTGCTTACCTCCAGCCAGTTGGAGTAAACGTCAACTGTTATGAGGAAGGTGTGTCCTTTTGTGGGTCCAGCGAAGTCTATGTGAATCCTAGACCAAGGTCCCCTTGGGGTTTCCCACTCTAGGACGGGTGCTGTGGGTGGGCTTGGCCTAGTTTCCTGGCATCGTTGGCACCTTGCTACCCAGGCCTCCATTTGTTTGTCCATCCCTGGCCACCAAGCGTAACTTCTGGCCAGGGCTTTTGTCCTAACGATGCCAGGGTGCCCCTCGTGTAGCAGTTCCAGAACCTTTCCTTGTAGCTTTTCTGGAATGACCACCCTATCCCCCCATAGTATGCACCCTTTTAATAAAGAGAGTTCCGTTTGGCGGTTTCGGAATGTTTTGACGGACTCGTCGTTGTCCCTTTCCGGCCACCCTTTCTCTACCCAATGCAACACCCGCGCCAGATGTTTGTCTTTATTAGTCTCTCGGGCAATGTCTGACGCGGTTATGGGCAGGTTGGGTAGAGTCTCTATGCTGAGGGTGGTCGTTGTGGGTGCTGGGTTGGTGTCAGGTTCTGGTAGCGGCGAGCGGCTTAAGGCGTCTGCATGGGAGATCGTCTTACCCGGTCTGTGTATGAGTCCGTAGTTGTAGGCTGCCAGGAACTCGGACCACCTTGTCATTCGGGGAGACAGAATGTTCGGGGTGGCCCGGTTTCCTGCAAGGATTCCCAGCAGCGGCTTGTGGTCGGTTATGATGGTAAATGTCCGGCCGTAGAGATACTCGTGGAATCGTTTTACGGCGGCAACGATAGCCAGAGCCTCTTTGTCCAGCTGGCTATAGTTCCGCTCCGGTTTGGTGAGGGTCCTTGAAAAGAACGCGATGGGCGCTTCTTTTCCGTCGGGGAGGGTATGGCTGAGGACAGCGCCGACGCCGAAGGGTGATGCATCGCATGTGATGGCCAGAGGTAGGGTCTCGTTATATTGTATGAGGACGGCGTCCGAAGTGAGGAGGTCCTTTGTTCTTTGGAAGGCGGCTTGCTCGCGTTTCCCCCAAGTCCAGGTCGCCGCCTTGTCCAGGAGCCTATGCAAGGGCTCCGCCGCCGTCGCCTTTTGGGGCAGGAAAACATTGTAAAAGTTCAGTAGCCCCAGGAATGCCTGTAGTTCTGTCTTGGACTTGGGTGTGGGGGCTTCTTTGATGGCCTTGATTTTTTTGTTTGTGGGGTGAATGCCGTGACGGTCTAGGAGGTATCCCAGGAATTCGACCCGTTCCGTGCATAGCTGGCATTTCTCCCTCTTGACCTTAAGCCCGGTCTCTTTAAATTTGGTTAGGACCTCCCTTAGGCGACCCTCTAGTTCGGCTTGGTTGGCTGCCGACACTAGGACGTCGTCGAAGTAAGGTACCACCCCCTTGATGCCCTGCAGTAGTCTTTCCATTAGGCTTTGGAATATTCCCGGTGCCACGCTGACTCCGAATTGGAGTCGGTTGCATTTGAATGCCCCCCAGTGGGTGACTATGGTTTGCGCTTCTGCCGTTTGCTCGTCGACTGGCAACTGTTGGTAAGCCTGGGCGAGGTCGAGCTTGGTGAAAACCTTGCCCCCTCCCAGTGAGTGCAGTAGGTGTTGCACTAATGGGATGGGGTAGGCGCTTTGTTGTAGCGCGCCATTTAGGGTGGCCTTATAGTCCCCACAGATCCTCACCGACCCATCTGGCTTGATCGGGGTGACTATGGGGGTCTCCCACCGGGCGTGGTCTATGGGCTGTAGGACCCCTTGCTTGACGAGCTTGTCAATTTGCTCGTCTATCTTGGGTTTAAGTGCAAATGGCACCCGCCTTGGCTTTAGGCGTTTTGGGGGGACGTTTGGGTCTAGGTTGAAAGATATAAGGGGCCCTCGGTATTTGCCTAGGTTTCCGTCGAAGACCTCTTGGAATTCCCGGGCCAGTTGCTGCTCCCAGCTGTCGTCGGTGATGTGGTCGACTCCCGTGAGTGCGATGTCGAGCGGGGCGAACCATTGCAGTCCCAGTAGGCTTGGGCAGTCGCGGTCGACGATTGTCAGGGGAAGTCTTTCGGTGTGCCCTTTATAGGTGATGTTGAAGTGTTTGGTTCCGACTACCGGGATGCGGTTTCCCTGGTAGTCCTTTACAATGAGTCTCTGGCTGTCTAGGTTCCTCCTTTGGAGGGTAGGCACCAAGTGCTTTATTTCATGCCATGCAATCATGGAGAGGTAGGACCCGGAGTCCACCTCCATTTTGCATGGCTGGCCCTCGATGCCTACCTCCACGTGGACCTTCCGGGCGTCATTGGTGATGGCGTGGCCGATGGTGACCGTCTGATGGGTCTCCTCTCTTCGCCGGTTATCGCCGCCTCGCAGGGATCGTCCGTTCCGGTCCCATCTGTTGTCCGAGGGGCGATCTCTGGTCCGGGGTGGTGTGCTCTCTCTCCTCCGGGCGCTCTGGTCCCATCGTGCCGGGCTGCGATTCTTCTTTAGGCGGCAGACACGGGCGATGTGTCCCTTCTTGTCGCAATGCCGGCAGATCGATTCGAAAAACCGGCATTCCGACCTGGGGTGGTCGCCGCCGCAACCAGCACAGTTGGTCCTCGACTTACGACCCCGCCGGTTCCGTGGGTCGCGGCCTGTCTGGAGGCGATGGATGTCCTCCTCATCATCTGAAGTGCCCGATGCTGAGTGGAAGTCGCCCTGGTGGGTGGTTGTCTCGGGTTGGGCCTCGGTCGACCTCGCCGGGTTGTTGTTTCCGCTGCGGTCCCCAGTGTTCGGTCTGCGCATGCGGTCGGCGGAAGTTCGGGTTGCTTCGGCGGCTGCGGCTGCGGTGAGGGTGTCTGCTAGGCTGATGTTGCCCTTGGCCATCAGCTGGCTCTGGAGGACGGGGTCCCACAAACCGAGCACGATTCGGTCTCGCAAGACGTCGTTCAGGTTGTCGAATTCGCAGAGCCCCCCTAGGCGCCGCAGCTCGGCGACGAGGTCACTGAAGCTCTCACCTGACCTCTGGTCCCAACGGTAGAATTCGTTGCGTCGGATCAGGATGGGTACCTCTGGAGCGTAGTGCCGCCGAAGTATGGGTTCGAGGACATCCCAGTCCATCGTGGTCGCATCGGCGGGTTTGGCAAGCGCCTTGGCCATCTTGAAGACCTCGGTCCCGCAGTGGGTCAGGAAGATGGCGCGCTTCATGGGGCCGGTCGTCCTTCAGGTTGCTGCACTAGAGGAACATGCGGAATCAGTCGGAGTACGATTCCCAGTCCTCGGTGGCGGGGTTGAAGGGTGCTGGGGGTGTGATTTTCGCCATCGCGGTGGTTCGTCTGGCTTCCGTCAGACACGTGGTTCGGTTCAGGGCCTGGATCCCACCTTCGTCGCCAGTGTTGTGTCCGCGAAATGATGCCAGGAGTCGGTGACTTCAAATCATGCTCTTTATTTGAGGTTGGAACCGAACTGGGTCAAAGGGAAAAAGATCGCGGCTTTTATTCTTTTAGCCGCGGCGGCCGCGGCCAATGGCACCGCTTTGAATCTCCCGCAATCTGAATGGACCAATCGTGGGAGATTCTTAGCGAGCCAATTGGCGCGGCTCGCCTGACCAATCAGAGTGCCTCGCACTTTGGCCAATCAAAGCGCGGGGATCTCAAGAATGCTAATAAGGACAGAACAAACTGAGATCAAATGACTCTCAAGAAAAAGAAATGGATTCAGAGATTCCTTATTACAGACAATGGCCAAGGTGAAGAGAAAAAGTAAAACGATAAACTTAAAATGTGGAAATTATCAAATCTGTCTTTCCTTGACCATTTCTCCCAAACTCAAAAGATGCTCTTGCTTAAAGACATGTGGTCAAAATCCAGCCAATACATTGAAAATAACATGATAAGACAGCTTCTCCAAATGTTAACCAGCTTTGGGAGTCCTGCAGGTCAAATCTTGCTGACATACCTATTCCCTTTTATATTTGGCCATGTATGTTTGACATTATAAATCACAATCTGTTCCAGAGTCAGCACCTGGAAGCTCTCCAAGAGATTAGACTGCATTTCTCTATCTACTGCTTCCTATTACGCAGTTTATTTGATTCTAATATTGTACATCTGGTGATAACCATGTGCTTAGAATCTGATTGGGTCCCTTGAAGCAGGTGCTGACAAAAACAACAGTTTCTCTTTGCAAACATATGGTAAGCTACCTCCTGCATTTTTTACCCCACCCAAATTTTTCCCCTAATTCCAGTTTTCTCCATATATCTAATGTTCATACATTTCTAATGTATACATTCAAATCACCTATGGAGAAGTTCTTTTCTACCTACGGCTGCAGATTACAGATTAACCAAGTTGAAAGGGGCTTTGTAGATCAGGGGTCACCAATCTTTTGGATCTCAGGGACCACCAAACTCATAATTTTTAATCCTGTGGACCACTAATATGAATTTTCACTGATGGTGGCTTGCTGACGTTGGTGGGAAAGTCAGTCCCATATTCCAGAGAGCTGCAGTAGTCACAGGACTGGCCCTTTGGTCATCCCAGAGCAGCTGCTCCTCCACCCGGGTGCACTGGACTGCCATGGACTGGAAGAGACTGGAAGACTACTCTGGAATATGGGACCGACTTTCCCACCAACGTCAGCAAACCACCCTGGGGTGGATTTCCCTCCCCCGCCATTGGTCCTAACTTCCAGTTCCAGCTTGCGTGGCTTTACTCAAAGTAAGGTTTGTGCTTAACCAAAGGGTGGGGGCCAGCAGGTGGTTTGGCCATGTGGGTGGCACAGCCTTGTGTTCATGCGCAGCCTGGATTAATTGCTTTGGGGGGAGTGCTTTGGGGGGGAACATTTCTCTGCGGACCACCAAAATTTTCTCGTGGACCACCGGTGGTTCCTGGCCCACTTGTTGGTGACCACTGTTGTAGATCATCTAGTCCAACCCCCCACCCACTCAAGCAGGAGACCCTACACCATTTCTGACAAATGGCAGTCCAATCTCTTCTTGAAACTCTCAAGTGAAGCTCCCACTGCTTCCGAAGGCAAGTTGTTCCATTGGTTGATTATTCTCACTCTCAGAAAATTTCTTCGTACTTCGAGATTGAAACTGGATGAAAAAGGGACCAATATATGAACCGAATGGAAGTGGGATCTTCTCCTCATCTACTCCAGAATGGGACAGCCCCATTGGGCACCCCATGCTGGTTGGCAGAGCTGGGATTTAGGTACCAACCAGAAGACCAAGATGATAGAGGGCTATCTCACCTTGAGAGGCGTGGTGTTGAGGAGGCAAGAGCCACAGCAGATAAGGCTCCCTTCTGGATCATACCAGCTACAATTCTTTGGCCAAAAAGGTCCTCAGCATGCCCCTTCTGCTGGAGCAAATGAGGCAGGCGAATCCAATAAGGGTCTATAATTATTTCTAAATAGCATAGCATAACTTAGGATAGGATAGGATAGGACAGGACAGGATAAGATAGCATAGCATAGCATAGCATAGCCCAGCCCAGAATAGAATAGAATAGAATAGAATAGAATAGAATAGAATAGAATAGAATAGAATAGAATAGAATAGAATAGAATAGAACAGAGCTGGAAGGAACCTTGGAGGTTTTCTCATCCAGCCCCCCACTCTAGCAGGAGACCCTATACCACTTCAGACAAGGGGCTTTCCAGTCTCTCCTTAAAAGCCTCCAGTGATGAAACACCCACAACTTCTGAAGGCAAGAGGTTCCACTGCTTCAGTGTCCTCACTGTTAGGAAGTTTCTCCTTCATTCCAAATTGCTTCTCTTTTTGGTTAGTTTCCAACCGTTGTTTCTGATTACCAACCCTTATCAGGCCTGGAGAGCTGCAAAGCCGATATCCAACAGATGCCACACTGTAGCAAATGACGCTTGGCAAGAATGCAGGAACAGAACTTCACCCAAATGAACTAATTGTTTCCTGCAAAACTCCACTCCCCCTTTCGCACCTCTTTTATTCCCTATGGAAGGGCCATTCATTATCCACTTGTGGCTTTACTTCCAATTAAGTCAACCCTTGTTCCTTAGCTCTTCCCTTTTTCCGGGGTGGAATTCAAATTTCTTAATAACTGGTTCTGTGGGCGTGGCCTAATTTATGGATGTGGCTTGGTGGTCATGTGACTGGGTGGGCGTGGCTTTCTGATTGAGCGTGGCTTGGTGGTCACGTGACTGACTGGGCATGGCTTGTATGTAAATATTGTAAATATTTATGTAAATATTGATTTTTTTTTATAAAAAAGAGAGCAACTTTTACTGAAAATCAGGCAAAGTAGAGAGGCAGGTTGAGTTGCTCATAGAATCATAGATTCACTCAGAGAACTAACATTTTGCAATCTGCTACCTGAGTTTACACTGAAAAATAGAAGCTTCAGTCCAAAGGAAGGTTCAGCTCTGCTTTTAGATTAGTTAGAAAGCAAGAAATCCAACGATTTCATGCTTTCTAGCTAATATAAATCTCCTGGCACAGCTGATAGTCAGAACAGCTGTGGTCGGGGAAAAAGGGGGGGGGAAATAGCAACTTACCAACAGTTAGATGAAGGCACAAGGCAGGCTAGTTGGATGGTGAACATGCCAGGTAAGGAATGAGTGGGCTGGGAGGGGAGGTCCAGGGCCAGTCAATGGCACGATTTGCCGGTTCTCCGAACTGCACAGAATCGTAACAACCGGTTTTATAGAACCAGTCCAACCAGGTAGAATCCCACCCCTGACTTCTTCTGGCAACTCTGCACATGCGCACACTGGGAACAGGCTCCAGCTGTTCTTCTGCCTCACTGATGTCCAACTCCAAAGGCAGATGATAACTGTCAAACAGCCCTGTCCCCATCTCTGCCTCCGACACAGAGCACTCATCAGAGCCTTTCCCAGACTCCAGGACTGGCCCAACCTCCTCACTGTCCAAATCTGCTGCCAGCTCTGCTGGTCACTGGCGGGCCACAACAGATAAGTCAGAATTGCATACTTCTCAGACCATTTGTGCTCCCTTGCAGTACCAAGCCTCACAAGAAGAGACATGGATTTCTTCATATCTCTAACTCTTTGAGGATAAATACTTGTTTACATTCTCGGAGTTCCTGCTCTCCCATTCAGATAAGTCTAAATAGGAAACTTATCTGAAGGGGAGACTCTTCCAGATAGCAGCACATAAAAATCAGAACATTAATGTGATTTCTTCTGGGCAATTAGCTGACAAATCTGACTATCCAGTTACAGAGCAGACAAGCGAGGGGAAAGTACAGCATAATCAAGAACTAATTTGAACCCATCTTTCTCTCCCCAAAATCGAATTTTCTGATCACTATAGCATAGAGGTCTATGAATGAAAAAAAAAATGGAGCACGATTGTGCATCCAGAATGCATTTGAAAAATAATAAACACATTCAGCTTTAGTGATGCTCCTTTGCCCAATTAAACAATGTTCCTTATTTCCTTATACAGAGACATATTTTTCCCTTATGTCATCTCTCTGCTGAACATCTAACTCCCACAGTACTGTCATATGTCTATTTACCAATGTGGTATGCCTGTTGTATTATTATTATCATTCTTTTATTCATTAACCATGAAACTTGGTCAACTGAACATTTAAAAATGTATCACAAATATCATTGACTGGCACTAATGGTTGATACAGGTTACTGCCAGCATCTCAGATATCAACCAAGTGCCTTCTTAAAATGTACGATGTTCTGAATAGCACAGTTTTTTGCAGTTCTGCTGGTGTTATTGCAGGAAGCTGCAATTTCTTTATTTATTATTGTTGCTGTTATTGCTGTTGTTATTATGATTATGATTATTATTCTCATCTTCTCTATACCCCCTCTTATTGGTATCATTATGATTATTATTATCCTCTTGCTTTGAATGTACATTGAGAGTTTTTGCACCAGAGACAAAAATTCCTTGTGTGTCTAATCACACTTGGTCAAGTACAGGTAGTCCTCAACTTACAACAGTTGATTTAATGACCATTCAAAGTTACAACAGCACTGGAAAAAAAGTGAGTTATTACTATTTTTTACAGTTACGCCCTTTTCAGCATCCCCTTGATCGTGAGATCAAAATTCAGACACTTGGCAACTGGTTCATACTTATGACCGTTACTACATCCCAAGGTCATGTGATCCCTTTTGTGACCTTCTGACAAGCAAAGGCAATGGAGAAGCCAGATTCACTTAACAACCAGGTTAAGTGGTTCATTTAACAACCGGTGGCAAGAAAGGTCGTAAAATGGGGTAAAACTCACTTAACAAATGTCTCAGTTACCAACAGAAATGTTGAGCTCATTTGTGGTCATAAGTTGAAGGCTACCTCTCTTCTCTTCCCTTTGATATTGAGCAGGGGACTGGAATAGAAGACCTCCAAGGTCCCTTCCAACTCTGTCTATTCTATTCTATTCTATTCTATTCTGTTCTGTTCTGTTCTGTTCTGTTCTGTTCTTTTCCATTCCATTCCATTCCATTCTATTCTATTCTATTCTATTCTGTTCTGTTCTGTTCCATTCCGTTCCATTCTATTCTATTCTATTCTATTCTATTCTATTCTATTCTATTCTGTTCTGTTCTGTTCTGTTCTGTTCTGTTCTGTTCTGTTCTGGTCTGGTCTGGTCTGGTCTGGTCTGGTCTGGTCTGTTCCGTTCCATTCCATTCTGTTCTATATTCTATTCTGTTCTATTGCTCAGTTTTGATAGGTTAATTTCTAATTTTAAAAGCAGGGCTGGACAATTGGGAGAGATTTGATTTTTGAAGCAGGACCTGCAGAAAAATTGTCAAGTGACTCGGTGTTCTCTTTCAAAAGACACCAGTGTGCAATTTTCATGCCTTAAGGCTGGCATTTAAGAATAGGTGCTTCTCGGCAGCAATCAATGATTTTCAAGATGGTTTTAGATAAATCACATTTATACTTTCTTCTCACCCAGAGGGGAATCTTGGTAGCACTGGCTCAGAGGCAGAAATGCCATGTTACATAATTGCTTTCAGAAAGGAGGGTCTGCCTTGAATTTCCCTGGGATGTTAAGTAGTTTTTCAGTGGACATAACATGCCAAGACAGATGCAAGGGAAGGGAAGGGAAGGGAAGGGAGTGGAGGGCAAAGGAGAAGAGAGGAGAGGAAGAGAGGGAGGGGAGGAGTGATGAAAACAATCTTGAAAGGACTGAGAAATAGAATATAAATAACAGAATGAAAGGTAGAGACAAATGCAAAGTTCTTCACTCACAAAACAAGTATTCACTGGAAAAAAAAAATTAAAATGGTGATTAATTGCAAACTGCCCATGAATCAGCATTGTGTGATAGCCGCAAAGAAAGCCACTGCAGAGAATCTGGAATAGATTCAGAGAATGGCAAACAGGATGATCAGGGGACTCGGAAGGTCTTATGATGAGACACTGAAGGGCACCAGCCTGTTTAGCCTTCAGGAAAGATGACTAAGAGGGGATATGATAGCATTCTTCAAATACCTGATAGGTTGTCACATGGAATGGGGTTAAGAGCTGGTGCCTCTGTGTGTGTGAGAGTGTGTGTTTGTTCTCCAGATTGCCGGCATGGGTTTAAAATACAAGTCATTTTGTCCCCGCCTATGAAGTCTATGTCTTTAAATTTAGTTTCAGAATGGAAACAAAATATTAGAATTCTTTCTCTTGCTGCCTGTGATTCCAGTTGCGCCCAAGCTCTTTTGAATGTTCAACAGAAATATTGGAAGTATGGGAAGAGAGGAAGGGAGGAAAGGAGGGAGGGAGGGAGGGAGGGAGGAAGGGAGGAAGGAAGGAGAAGAAGGGGGGGGATGAAGGGGGAAGGGGGAAGGGAGGGAGGGAAAGGGAAAGGGGAAGAATGGAGAAAGAGAAGGAAGGAATGAAGAAAAAGGAAAGAGAGGAAGAAGAAAAGGAGGGAAAGGAGAAAGGGAAGGAGAGAAGGAAGAAGGAAGAAGAGGAAGGAAGAAGGAATGAAGGGAGAGAAAAAAGCAGGAGGGTGAGAAGAGAAGAATGGAGGAAGGGAAGGAAGGAAGGAAGAAAAAGGAAAGAGAGGAAGGAAGAAGAAAAGGAGGGAAAGGAGAAAGGGAAGGAGAGAAGGAAGAAGGAAGGAGAGGAAGGAAGAAGGAAGGAAGGGAGAGAAAAAAGCAGGAGGGTGAGAAGAGAAGAATGGAGGAAGGGAAGGAGGGAATGAAGAAAAAAGGAAGGGTAGGAAGGAAGAAGGAAGGAGGGGGAAGGGAGGGAAGGAGGAAGGGAGGAAGAAGAAAAGGATGGAAAGGAGAAAGGGAAGGAGAAAAGAAAGAAGAGGAATGAATGAAGGGAGAGAAAAAAAGAGGAAAGGGGTGAGAAGAGAAGAATGGAGGAAGGGAAGGAAGGAACAAAGAAAAAGAAAGAAGAGGAAGGAAGAAGGAAGGGAGGGGAAGGGAGGGAAGGAGGAAGGGAGGAAGAAGAAAAGGAGGGAAAGGAGAAAGGGAAGGAGAAAAGGAAGAAGAGGAATGAATGAAGGGAGAGAAAAAAGAGGGAGGGAGGGTGAGAAGAGAAGAATGGAGGAAGGAAAGTAGGGAACAAAGAAAAAGGAAGAAGAGGAAGGAAGAAGGAAGGGGAAGGGAGGGAGGGGGAAAGGAAGAAAGGAGGAAGAAGAAAAGGAGGGAAGGGAGAAGGGGAAGAAGAGAATGAAGAAAAAGGAAAAGAGGAAGGAGAGGAAGGAGGAAGGAATGAAGGGAGGGAGGGAAGGAGGGAGGGAAGAGAGAAAGGGAAGGAGGAAGAAAGGAAAGAAAAGGGGAAGGAAAGAAGGAAGGAAGGAAAAGGAGGGAGGATAGATAGATATAGATATGGATGTAGATATTTAAGGTGAAACTGAATCCCTTTTGCACTTGGGGCCCCCTGCCCCTGCCCCCAAAGCTGCCATCTTTGCGGTTGTCCTGACATCAGGATGCCACAAAACCCCTTCTTGCCCCGCTGAGTGCAGGTGGGGAAGCGGATAGTTTTGCCCTGAATGAGCCTTCTCATGTCAGGGACAGGGAACAGTTGCCATCAGCCAGCCATCTGGGGAAGTGGAAATTCCCTGCCAGAGAACAGGCAGGACAAGATGTGACTGAGGGCAGTGTCGTCTTCTCCCCCCAACACACACAGCCGGTGGAGACCGAGACAGAGACCAGCTTTCCTTTCTATTAATATTTCATGCAGCCAGCTGGTCCTGCTGCAAGGCACTGGTCCTAATGAACTTCAGTTTGATTTTTCCCCCTTCTCTCTATTAGCTTATGGATGTGATCGGGTTGATGAGCACAACTGAATGGAAGCCTTTTTTCCTTCAGCAGCAAACTTCTCACCCTCTTTGAGCCTCTCATGCAGGCTTGGCTTTCATAAATCCAAGAGGTCAGTCCTTCGCATCTGGCAGGAAAGGGAGACCAGGCAGGGCCATCTTAACAGCATTATGGGCCCCGGGCAAAGCAGTGTACTGGGGTCCAATGACAGCTACTCGCAGGAGTAAAAAATGTAAATGGTCAATAAAATTAAACATATATTTTCATGTTAGTATTAATTTTAAAATGCAGTAAAATGTAATCAATACATTGCTGTATTTGTATGATACAAGGTGCATCGAAGGGTTAACTTACACAGATTAGTATGGGCCCAGGGGTGGGATTAAAAAATTTTAACAACCGGTTCTGCGGGCGTGGCTTAGGTGGTGGGCATGGCTTGGTGGTCATGTGACTGGCTGGGTGTGGCCAACTCAATATCATTCACATCGAGGCATGCATCTCCTCGCCTGGCCTCTCATGACTGTGGGGAAGCTGCAACAGTCGTAAGTGTGAAAAACGGTCATAAGTCACTTTTTTCAGTGCCACTTGTTAGGGATAACATTGTTTACCCTAACTGGTTTAGGTAAAATAATAAATATGTTATCATGGTTTATTAGTTAAAGTGTCTGCAACTTTAACTGTGGGAATGTAATTAAGGGAGTGGTTGTAAAAGCACCATAAAAGAAGCAAGGTACCGCAGCTTGCTCTCTCTGACTTTATGATCCCTAATTACTTGATAGACTGAAGACTGCATTTTTCTCCTACTGGAGTGGGAGAGAGAAAGGACTGATTTGTAAGTGAACTGACATTGGATATTCTACACGGACTTTGCTAATGGAATATCCTTGAATGGACTGACTAAAAACGATACATGACTAATAGACTGTTATTTTGACTATGCTATAAAACTTTAAGTGGAATAAACTATATTTTTGATAACACAAGCGTATCTGTTATTTTTACTGTATGTTAACAAACATACAAACTTATCTCACACATTTATCTGTATGCCTATCTGACTAACGCTGCACATTCTGTTTAGCTTGTCTCCTTAACCCTGGTTGGGGAACCCAGGCTTAGCACCACTGTCACTTTGAATGGTCACTCCACACAAGCAAAGTACCAGCAAAGGAGGGGAAAAAAAATCCAGAGAAGTTCCTGAGACAGGAAGTCTAGTCCTGCTAAGAATGTAGTAAGGGTTAACAGAGAGGCAGTTTCTGTAAGCAACACCAGAATGTTTCCTTCCTGCCTTCCTTACAGGATTAAGCCAGTAATTTCTTCTAACAACCGGTTCTCCCGACTGCTTAGAATGTTAACAATCAGCTCTAGCGAATAGGTGCGAACTGGTAGAATTCCACTTCTGTATGGGCTCATGAGGCCCACGGGCAAGTGCCCATCAGGTCCATGTGTTAAGACAGCCCTTGACCCTGGAGGCTTTGTATTCCCCCCACATCAGTGGTGTTATTCTACCAGTTCAGCCCAGTTCGGGTGAATTTGTAGTAAAAAATGTTACCATTCGGCTGAACCGATAGTAAAAAAAAGCTACCTGTTCAGCTAAATTGGTATTTCTTTTTTTTCCCTCCCAACGATCAGCTGTTCTGACGATCAGCTGTGCCGGGATCCCCCTCGCTGTCTTACTGCTTCACCCAGGAGGCTTCCCTGAGGCTCAGGAGACAAAAAGAGGCGTGCTATGTCCCCCCCCATGCTCTGATTTTTTGCCTCTTGGGCCTCAGGGAAGCCTTCTGGGTGATTCGGGATGTCAGCAGCCTCTTGGGCCTCAGGGAAGCCTCCTGCCTTGACTCGGGATGTCAGCAGGAGATGTCACCCAGGAGGCTTCCCTGAGGCTCAGGAGACAAAAAGAGGCATGCAGGGGGGTGCTATGCCCCCCCCCCCATGCTCTGATTTTTTGCCTCTTGGGCCTCAGGGAAGCCTCCTGGGTGACATCTCCTGCTGACATCCCGAGTCAAGGCAGGGGAGAGATGTGGAGTGTTGTGGGGGGAGAAATAGAGGGGCGGTAACAGGCAGGAAGCGATTGCCCAGAGATTAAGCAACGGCAACAGAGGAGGTCCAAAAATGAATGCTTGATTGTAATACAATCACTGCTGTCGCTCAGCCAGGCTGATGTAAGCCAGTGCAAGGCTGGTCACCTGGCATCAGTCATCCGACTGGACTGTGTGCTTGTGTGTGTGTGTGTGTGTGTTTCCATCTCCTTTGGAAATATGCAGCAGTTTAGAATCAAGATTGGCTCAGGCTGGAGCTTGGCTTTCAATGACAGTGTTTTGAAATTCTCCACCCAGCTTGTGAGCAGAGAAAATGAAAGCAGGGGGGTGGGGGAAGAGGAGGAGGGGGAGATAGACAAGGAAAAGGAGGAGGAGACAATGAGGAGGAGAAGGAGAAGGAGGAGAAGATAGACAAGGAGAAGGAGGAGGAAGAGATAGACAAGGAAGAGGAGGAGGAGGAGGAGGAGGAGGTGACAATGAGGAGGAGAAGGAGAAGGAGGAGAAAATAGACAAGGAGAAGGAGGAGGAAGAGATAGACAAGGAAGAGGAGGAGGAGGAGGAGGAGGAGGTGACAATGAGGAGGAGAAGGAGGAGGAGAAAATAGACAAGGAGAAGGAGGAGGAAGAGATAGACAAGGAAGAGGAGGAGGAGGAGGAGGTGACAATGAGGAGGAGAAGGAGAAGGAGGAGAAGATAGACAAGGAGGAGGGGGAGGGGGAGGGGGGAGGAGGAGGAGAAAATGAGGAGGAGAAAGTGAGGAGGAGAAAAAAAGGAGAAGATCGACAAGGAGGAGGAGGACTCTCCTTTTAGCAGGGATGGTAACACTGCTTGTGAAAAACACCCAGGAGATAAGGGACTGCTCTCAGTCCCTAGATCTTCCCTTGAATTGAGGGTGGGAGAATCAGCAATTGCTCAGAACTCCCAGTGAGAGCTAGATAAGAACACCATATCTATCCAGGAGAATGTTATTGCAATTCTCTTTTTCTTTGGAAGCAGTGTCCAAAAACAAATTTGCCTCCAACCTAATGAGAACCAGTAGGAAAACAGAGAAGAGAATTGTTCTCCCCAGTGATATTAGCTCCTTTTTTTTTTTTTCCAGCCCACAATCAGTATGATGGTGATGGCTCGTCTTGGTCACAATAATGGTTGTTTTTCTAGCGACAACAGTGTCCTCTGCCTATCTATCATTCTTCAGATGTCCTGGGCAAGAAATCAGTGAGAATGGACCATTTAACTTTAATCTGATTTCACTTTGCCAAAGATTTCTCCTTCTCCTGCGATCCATCAGGCTTCTTGATTAAAAAGTCAAAATATTAATAGGAGGGTGGTATGTGGCACAGCAGATTACCAGCATCCTACTAATGCCTTTGAGACCACAAAGAGGGGAGTAGAAAAGATCCATTTGTCTCCTAATAAATAAGTGTTTTGTGAACAGCTGTACCAGTTGTGGCCTGACAGTGGTCAGCAAAGCTGGCAGCAGATTTGGTCAGTGAGAAGTTTGGGGAGGGACATGAGCCAGTCCTGGAGTCTGGGGAAGGCTCTGATGAGTGCCCTGTGTCAAAGGCAGGGATGGGGCCAGGGCCGTCTGACTTCCTTTGGATTCAAACATCAGTGAGTCAGAAGAACAGCTGGAGCCTGTTCCCAGTGTGCACATGTACAGAGTTGCCAGAAGAAAGGAACAGCTGAGGAACAAGGGCTGACTTGGGAGTAAAGCCACAGGTGGACGGTGAATGGCCCCTCCCCTAGATAATAAAAGAGAAGCAAAAGGGGAGTTTTGCAGGAGACAATTAGTTCATTCCGGCATGCTTGCCAAATATTGCGGTGTCTGAAAGATATCAGCCTGGCCACTTTCCAAGCCTGATAAAGGTTTGTAATTGGAAACTATCTTGAAAGACTGTTGGCCAGGACTTTGTTGGAGAGGAAATTCATTGTAAATCAAATAAAAGAGGTTTATTGACAAGGACTTATCTTTGTGCTGTTGAGGAAGCCTAGGTCAGAACAGTACCCAACAAGACAGATCTTCTGTAAACAATTGGGTCTCACCCTGAGTGCACCCAACACAGGCTTTCAAAATCTGAGAGGTACCAGCCAACCAAGATTACTTCGGTGTCATCGATTTTAGAATCTCCAGGTTCGTTGTATGAGATTAAGCTACATCAGTTTGGAATATTGACAATCTTGTAGATTCCCCCTATTGTGGTTCTTAGAAAATCTAAAAGATGATTACAGATTAGTCCCAAAGGTGCTTTTTCAGGAAGCAACTAGACTTTCAATTTTGGTTTAGTGATTAGCAATTCTTCTGCAGGAAAGTTTGGGTTTGTTTCAGGATGCAGCCAAGGCAGGTAACTAAAAGCATGATAAAGGTATATAACATAAATTGCACTTACTAGATGGCAGAGGCAGAAAATCTCTAGGGGAAGAGCAAGCCGAGCCAGGGGGAGGAGTTAAGCATATCATAAGCTTAGAATCTTTACGTTGCCACAAATGGTCCAAGCCCAACCTCTTTTGAATTCCATTGACCCTTATCTGGCACTAATTTAGTACTGAACTTTAGTCAACTGGATTCTTGTGTATAGGCCTGAGCAATAAATCTTTGAACTGCAACTTAACGTGTAGTCTTGATCCTTTGTGCCTGTCAAAAATCATAGCACTGATTTCTTTTTAGCAATAGCAGTTAAGCTTACTTTTTTTCTTTGAAGATGTTTTGCTTCTCATCCAAGAAGCTCCTTCAGCTCTGACCGGATGGTGGGGAAATGAAGGATCATCCAGTCGGAGCTGAAGAAGCTTCTTGGATGAGAAGCAAAACATCTTAAAAAAAAAAAAAACACCAGAAAATCCAGCTGCTTCCTGAAAAAAAGCACCTTTGGGACAACCCATCACCTGGATGACTGAGAATCTCTACAGATCATTACAGGTAGTCTTCCCCTTACAACCATTCATTTAGTGACTGTTCAAAGTTACAGCATCACTGAAAAAGGTTATCATTTTTCATGCTTAGGATCATTGGCGCATCCTCATGGTTACATGGTCAAAATTCAGACACTTGGTCACTGGCTCATATTTATGATGGCTGAAGTGTCTCAGGGTCATGCCTTTTGCAACTTCATCTACAAGCAAAGTCAACAGGAAAGCCAGATTCCCTTAACAATCACATTCCTAATTCAACAACTGCAGTGATTCAGTTAACAACAAGGGCATGACAGGTCATAGAATGGAGTGAAACTGCCTAAAAATTGTCTCACTTAGCAACATAAATTTTGAACTCAGTTGTGGCCATGAGTTAAGGAATACCTGTATTAACATTCAGAAGTTTTTGCCATTTTTACTGCTGGTTAAAAATAGGAGCCTTATAAATTGAAAAATAGAGTTAGAGTTAGAGTTAGAGTTAGAGTTAGAGTTAGAGTTAGAGTTAGAGTTAGAGTTAGAGTTAGAGTTAGAGTTAGAGTTAGAGTTAGAGTTAGAGTTAGAGTTAGAGTTAGAGTTAGAGTTAGAGTTAGGGTTAGGGTTAGGGTTAGGGTTAGGGTTAGGGTTAGGGTTAGAGTTAGAGTTAGAGTTAGAGTTAGACTTGAGTTGAGTTAGCGTTAGCGTTAGCGTTAGCGTTAGAGTTAGAGTTAGAGTTAGAGTTAGAGTTAGAGTTAGAGTTAGAGTTAGAGTTAGAGTTAGAGTTAGAGTTAGAGTTAGAGTTAGAGTTAGAGTTAGAGTTAGAACAGAACAGAACAGAACAGAACAGAATAGAATAGAATAGAATAGAATAGAATAGAATAGAATAACAGAGTTGGAAGGGACCTTGGAGGTCTTCTAGTCCAATCCTCTGCTTAGCCAGGGAAACCTAAACCACTTCAGACAAATGATTATCCAATTTCTTCTTTAAAAATTCCAATGTTGGAGCATTCACAACTTCTGGAGGCAAGTCGTTCCACTGATTAATTCTTCTAAATGTCAGGAAATTTATCCTTAGTTCTAAGTTGCTTCTCTCCTTGATTAGTTTCCACCCATTGCATCTTGTCCTGCCTTCTGGTGCTTTGGAAAATAACTTGACTCCCTCTTCTTTGTGGCAGCCCCTCAGATATTGGAAGACTGCTATCATGTCACCCCTAGTCCATCTTTTCATCAAACTAGACATACCCAGTTCCAGCAACCGTATTTTATATGTTTTAGCCTCCAGTCCTCTAATTATATTTGTTGCTTGTTACTCTGCACTCTTTCTAGTGTTTCAACATCTTTTTTACATTATGGTGACCAAAACTGGATGCAGTATTCCAAGTGTGGCCTCACCAAGGAATTATAAAATGGTATTAACACTTCATGTGATCTTGATTCTATCCCTCTGTTTATGCAGCCAAGAACTGTGTTGACTTTTTTGGCAGCTGCAGCACACGGCTGGCTCATATTTAAATGTTTGTCCACTAGGACTCCAAGATCCAACTATCGAGTGAGTTAGCTGTACCTGTGCATTTTGTTTTTCTTGACTAAAAGTAGAACCTGACTTTTTTCAGCTTTGAATTTCATTTTGTTAGATAGCGCCCAATGTTCAAGTCTGTCAAAATCCTTCTGTATCTGAAGCCTATTTTCTGGAGTGTTGGTTATTCCTGCGAGCTTGGTGTCGTCTGGAAATTTGATGAGTTCCCCTTGTCCAAATCATTGATGAAGTGTATCAGTGAAGATAGCCAAGCATTGCATCCCAATTGTATGCTCTTCCAACTATAACCAAAGAACAGTGTGCATTAAGAAAAAACATATATGGTTGAAGAATAGTCCAAATTCTCTACATTCCAAATGCTTATTTCCAGTAAAATAATGTCTCTTTGTTTTATGCTACATGTCACTTATCCTGTAAACAGCTGCCAAAATAAACAGGAATGAAGGCAGGATACATCCTTGTCTCACTTTTGTATTTACTTAAAAGTTAATTGGAGATTAAACAAAACACAAGGCAGGAAGCACAAGGTGGTTTCAGAAAATGGTTAGCTCATCCTCACATCCCCTAAGCAGAGCCCAGATTTCCCCCAGTATCTGTTTTTGTTTGCTGAATTCTCATGACTTGCCTTTGTCTCCTTCCTGATCACAGCAGATGCTACCTTAAATTTGTCTTGAGCAGTTCTGGATTAGAACTGGGTTTCTCCTCTTCTCCCAAGGTAGATATTGCTGTGGACATCAACTAGTATACTTACAAATACAGATTAACAGAGTTGGAAGGGACCTTGGAAGTGACCTAGTCCAACCCCTAACCCTAACTGGTTCTGACCAGTTCTGGAGAACCAAAAGCAGAAATTTTGAGTATTTCAGAGAACCGGCAAATACTATCTCTGCCTGGAGATTTTACAGTATCCTTCCCCTGCCACGCCCACCAAGCCACACCCACAGAACCAGTAGTAAAAAAAATTGAATCCCACCACTGCTTTACACCATTTTTGACAGATGGCTGTCCAGTCTCTTCTTGAAAGCTTCCAGTGATGAAGCTCCCACAACTTCTGAAGGCAACTTCTGTTCCATTATTTGATTGTTCTCCCTATCAGAAAATTCCTCCTTATTTCCTTATTTGAATCTCTCCTTGTTCAGTTTCCATCCATTATTCCTTGTCTGGCCTACAGGTGCTTTAGAAAATAGATTGACCTCCTCCTCTCTGTGGCAGCCCCTCAAATATTGGAAGGCCGCTACCATGTCTCCCCTGATCCTTCTCTTCACTAGACTAGCCATGCCCACTTCCTACAACTGTTCATCATATGTTTTAGCTTCCAGTTCCTAATCAGGGGTGGGATTCTCCTGGTTCAGACCGATTTGGGTGAACCCCTTGTCCTGAGGATCAGCTGGCTCCAAATCGGTTCGCTTCGATGAGCATGTGGGCTTGCCTGCCCACCCGTGCTCTTTCCTGTGCTTTATGTCTTTTTGTTAGAGCACAACTGATTCATGGGGCAGAGCAGTTTGCCGCGCCCCAGCTGTTTTCTTCAGCTGCAGTTAAAGGTAAGTATTAGTTTTTTTTTTAAACGCAGAGCATGCATGCAGAGCACGCATTTGGGAGGTGCTCACCGAACCGGTTGTTATCTTGGTTGAATCGCACCCCTGTCCCTAATCAACCTGGTTGCTCTTCTCTGCACTCTTTCTAGAGTCTCAACATCTTTTTTTATAGTGTGGTGACCAAAACTGGATGCAGTATAGTGTGGTCTTACTAAGGCTTTATAGAGTGGTATGAGTACCTCACTTGATCTTGATTGCATCCCTGTGTTAATGCAACTTAGGATTGCATTGGCTACATCAGTCATGAGGTTGATCATCCAGTCATTGACCATGTTGTACCACATCATGCACAGCTCCATTCATTCAGTCTCTGCTCATTGCTCTATGGAGGAGAGACCAGTCATTTTTCTTCCGCAGAGACGTCTGTTCTAGCAATACCAGACCAATATCGTCCAAAGCACTTGTCAAATCCAGTTTTTGGTCCAGTTTTCTGCCACTCCTTCTCCCACATCTTCCAAGTCAACGAATGCATTTTAAACCCCCATCGTCTGGCTGTATCTTGGAACATAAACACCCAGAGCAAATGGTTGCAATTCCACATGAGTTGTTTTTTTCAGATCCAATCAGCTCCTCAAATCCAATTGACCCTACCATCAGAAAGAAATAAACAATTGGTCGATCTGCTTTAATTGATTTGGTTGATTTAATTCAAAAAACTCCATCAAATTGCCTTCAAGTTCAATTTTCAAATAAAAGCTTTGTCTGGCACTAGTTCTTGAATTAGAATTAGTCCATTTTTATTCATAGTCTTCTAATATCCAATTGCCAACTGCTAATATTAACATAACATTTCAACCGGCTGCCCATATTTAGCTACCATCATTATTATAGAACATGAGATACTAACTCATTATTAGTATGTTTGCTCTGACTCCAGACAGTGTAACTTAATTCTAACATTTCTTTTATCATTCCTCCATTCATTTTCATTAGCTGCAGCATTTCAAACAGCTGACCAAGATTATCTTGAGAGCTATTTCATTCCCAAGGACAAGACTAATTGTGAAAGAAAGTCATAAAAGACTCCAATCTAGTTTTAAAAGCGTCCTTCAGTTGTCTTCATTTCCTTGAAACAGCATAAAGCGTGCTCTTTTTAAACATTACAGCTGCGTCTTAAGCAAAATTGAATATTTTTTTTTAAAAAAAATAGAAATTTCTCTCATTGGTGTCTTGAAATGGCCAAGAAGATTTTGAAGCAATTTTATTCACTTCTGATAATCTTTTCTTCCTTTCTTCCTTTCTTCCTTCCTTCCTCCCTCCCTCCCTCCTTTCCTTTCCACTCTCCTTCCCTCAAAAAAGTCCGAAGGATTATATGAAAACAGCTTTTTAACCTTTGTTATGCTTAGAAGATGGATTGATCTCTGCACTGAATCTGCAAAGGGCAAACCCAGCATGTTGGATTAGAGGCAGAATGTCTACAGGGTTTTTAAAAATGTCAAGATGGGATCATAGCAAAAATGACATTGAAAGGTTGATGGCCAATTCCATCCCAATCAACAGCAAGTTGGCCATGTAAAACTCTTGGAAGTTTATCCTGGAAGGAATATGTTGGAGGATTAATTTCAGCTGGTTCTTATCCTGAACAAGCGCTGTGGCTCAGTAGCTTAAAAGACACTGGAGAAGGTCTATGCTCCAGCAGTTTGAGTTCTACCACCACATGATGGAGTGAGCTCCTGTCACTGGTCTCAGCTCCTGCCAACCTAGCTGTTTGGAAGCATGTAAATGCAAGTAGATAAATAGGTATCACTTCAGTGAGAAGGTAACAGTGTTGCATGTTTCATTGTACATTTTGGACTGCAGTGTGATGCGATGCTGGCCTCATGACCATGGAAGCATCTTTGGTGCCTCAATGGCTTCATGAAATTGAGATGAGCACCACCCCCTAAAGTTAGCTACGACTAGCATAGTAAAACCTGCAGGGAGTCCCTCCTTTACCTTATCCTTCAGGTATGACTCTTTACTTGGAGCCGATTCACATCACTGGAGATCTGGCAGGTTCAAGAGGAGAGAATTAGACCTCCTACCAGAGGTGGGATTCAAAAAATGTTACTACTGGTTCTCTGGGCGTGGCTTGGTGGGCATGGCAGGGGAAGGATACTGTAAAATCTCCATTCCCTCCCCATTCCAGGGGAAGGTCACTGCAAAATCCCACTCCCTCCCCACCCCACTAACCTGCTTTCCAGTTCTGTTCTCCTGTGCCGGGCAACAAAAGAAGACCCAGCTGATCAGCTGGGACTCGGGAGGCAGAGAATAGATGGGAGCGGGGCCAGTCAGAGGTGGTATTTTCTGGTTCTATGAACTACTCACAATTTCTGCTACCAGTTCTTTAGAACTAGTCAGAACTTGCTGAATACCACTTCTGCCTCCCACTGTCCCAAAGAATAATTCCTGGAAAACAATGACTTGAAGGCAGAGGATAAACCCTCAGCATCTCAAAATAGTTAAAAGTGATAGGCAGATCTCAGGTCCTGATGCAGTCATCAACCAGATTGTTGACAGAAAGTGCTAGTTCATGGCTACGAGCAAAAAAAATAATTGTCAGATGAGGGAAAACATTTCATTGGAATGGAAAAAGCAAAATATGTCTTTCTGCTACCTCACTGATGTTGAAGAAGAGATGGTGGCAACCACAGGAGGCTGATGAAAGTGATTACCCAGATGTCTTCTTGTCATGACTGTGATAATCACCCCACGTGTCTTGTCTCAGAAATTCATTAATGTGTTTCCTGTGAAATAAAGTGGAAAGCTGTCAGTTGAAACAGGAAGCAGAATGTTTTTGGCATTTCAAAGTCAGGCTGTACCCTTGTCTTATTAATATTTATATATATTAGGCGAGGTGGCGCAGTGGTTTGAATGCAGTACTGCAGGCTACTTCTGCTGCCTGCTGGCTGCCTGCAATTTAGTGGTTTAATTTAATCGTAGTAGTCAAAATTATTGCTAATAAGAGCCACAGTGGCACAGTGGTTAGAATGCAGTACTGCAGGCTACTTCTGCTGACTGCCGACTGTTCTGCAATTTGTCAGGTCGAATCTCACCAGGCTCAAGGTTGAACTCAGCCTTCCATCCTTCCGAGGTGGGTAAAGTGAGGAACCAAATTGTTGGGGGCCAATAGGCTGACTCTGTAAACCACTTTGAGAGGGCTGTAAAGCACTGTAAAGCGAGATATAAGTCTAAGTGCTATTGCTGTTACTATTTTCTTAGCAACTTAACTTTCTCAAACCCTGTCAGATCCATTTCTCAGATGACTGAAAAATGACTATAGGTAGTCCTTGATTTACAACGGTCTATTTAGTGGCTGTTCAAAGTTACAGCAGCACTGAAAAAAGAGGGACGATCATTTTTCAGCAGTTACAACCTTTCCAACAGCCCCATGGGGTTGATCATGGGATCAAATTTCAGTGGCAACTGGTTCATACTTATGATCATTGTTGTGTCCCAGGATCCTGTGGTCATCTTTTTCAATCTTTTGACAAGCGGTGTCAATGGGGAATCCATATTCACTCAACCACTGGGTTGCCAACTTATCAACTGCAGTGATTCGCTTAATGACTTCGGCAAGAAAGGTTGCAAAATGGGTCAAAACTCCCTTAACAAATGTCTCACTTAGCAACATAAATGTTGGGCTCAATGGTGGCCATAAGTCAAGGACTACCTGTATTTTGTGGTTACCATGCCAAGCATCTACAGCAGAGGTGGTATTCAGCAGGTTCTGACCAGTTCTGGAGAACCGGTAGAGGAAATTTTGAGTAGTTCAGAGAACCGGAAAATGCCACCTCTGACTGGCCCCGCCCCAATCTATTCTTTGCCTCCCGAATCCCAATTGGGTCTTCTTTTGTTGCCCTGCAAAGGAGAACAGAGCTGGAAAGCAGGTTAGTGGGGTGGAGTAGGAACGGGGATTTTGCAGTATCCTTCCCCTGCCATACCCGCCAAGCCACACCCATCAAGTCACACCATGCCTGCCAAGCCATGCCCACAGAACCAGTAGTAAAACAAATTGAATCCCATCACTGATCCGCAGCCATTGTACCAAGAGCCACGTGCTTCTAATTTCCAAACGTAGCAATAGCTCAAACACCAATTGTGCCCATGGCCTCCGATGTAGCCTCTCTAAAATCTATTGAAATTGTAAGCTGCCAAGGTCAGGCCATCTTCTCCCTCATTGTCTCTGGCCAGATCCTGGTTTAGTCCTCTCATTTCTATTGCCTGCTCATGTCGCTTCTTGTTTCTCTTTATTGCAAATTGTATTAATGAGGGAGATGATAGTTATTTAATATCCCCTTCTGAAAAAGGCACTCATCCAAAGCACACGAGGCCTTGAAATAATTAGGAAGATATAATTGGGACTATTACGAAGGGCATGAAATTAACTGTAGCTAAATTAACTCCTTTCCCTCAAACAAGCATAAAGAAGATGGGAACAGAATACATCTTTCTCATACTAATTGGGAGGGCAGCCACTTCAATTTGCTAAACTCCTGCCCCTGCTCCTTCAGAAGAACTTTTGAACCAGCCTCTGTACGTTTTGTCAGCTGCAGGGGGGGGGGGGCTGTTGGGTCTATGAACAACGATAGATAGATAGATAGATAGATAGATAGATAGATAGATAGATAGATGGATGGATGGATGGATGGATGGATGGATGGATGGATAGACAGACAGACAGACAGACAGACAGACAGACAGACAGACAGACAGACAGACAGACAGATAGAGTGTTGTGAATTAATAAAAGTACTTGAATGAAGATTATTAAGAGCTTGAAGTAAAGTGCAGGGTTCTGGCCCTGCACTTCTGATTGGCCGATAATAGCAACATCGGATTGGTCCATTCAGGGGAATCTGATTGCGCTCCCTGTGTTTTCATTGGTTAAATACTCAAGAGCTTGCCTATATAAAGGGGATCATTGCGGCCATAGAGCCAAGCTGTTACACATGTAAATAAAGAGTTTGAAGTTCACTGTTCACCGGCTCATCTCCTCCTTAGCGCCCATGCACAGAACATAACACTGGTGACGAGGATGGCATACGGAGACGTCAGAGCTGACTGAACAACGAAAAACGATAACCGAGCACGTGGCTGAAATGGACCAACGGCGGAACCATGTCCGGCAGCGTCATACCACCCGCTCCATTCGACCCGGCGCAAGAAGACTGGGACTCATATATGGATCATTTCCAGATGTTTCTGGAAACCAACAATTTGAAGGATGCCACTACCGGAAAGAAACGGGCAGTATTCCTAACTCATTGTGGGCCGACCATATTCAAGATGGCCAAGGCACTAGCAAAACCAGCAGAAGTAAAGTCTATGGACTGGGATGTCCTCGAACCCCTGCTGAGGGCCCACTATGCACCGACTGTGCCAATGCTCGTTAGAAGGCATGAATTTTACCAGAGAAGTCAGCAGAAGGGCGAAAGTGTTGCTGATTTCATAGCGGATCTCTGGAATCTGGGAGGCCTATGCGAGTTTGCCGACCTAGAAGAAGCCCTGAGAGACCGAATAGTTCTGGGATTAGATGCTCCAGGCACACAGAGTAAGCTGATGGCGAAAGATGACATTAGCCTTAAAGATGCCATCGGTGAAGCTACTGCAGCAGAAGCAACCAAGAAGTAGGCTGCCTGAATGCACCGCACCCACGCCCCGCTTCGCCAACTTGCCCGCAAAATTTCACCCCAGTCAGAAGGACAGCCTACGACAGCCTACCACAAGGACCTCGAATCGTCATCAGAAAGCGATGAAGAAGAGGTCCACCGACTTCGGTCCAAACGAGACCAACGCCAGAGATCGCAGTACCAATGCGCTAGTTGTGGAGCAAGCCACCCCCGGTCAGAATGCAAATTCCTCGACGCGCTCTGCCATGTGTGTGGGAAAAGAGGCCATATCGGACAGGTCTGTAGAAGCAAGCTAGGACCCAGCCAGTCCTCGAGGGGGGCTAACTATCGCCAACCGACAGGAAGCAATCCTGTAAAGTGAGAACCCGTGAACCACCAATGGAGCAACCACTCCAACAGAAACAAAACCCTAAACCACTCAACGAAGCGAAAAGAGGCTCACCAAACTATCATGATCGGTCACGCCTCATCTCTTGATGCCAAGAAGATCCGAGTGAAAGTGGCCATCGAAAACCAGCCCTGCCTGATGGAAATCGATTCAGGATCGTCCCTCTCGATGGTTTCCTGGAAGACCCTCAAGAAGCTCACCCTTACTGTACGGCGGCAAGACCTCAGATTCCAAAGACTCATACTCAAAGACTATCAAGGAAATCGAATTCCGGTCGTTGGATCCAGCCGAGTCCGGGTATCGTTTAAGAACCGTACAGCATTTTTACCCCTGACTGTAGTCGACAGGGATCGGCCTAGTTTGTTAGGCCTCCAATGGTTCGCTCCACTCGGAATTGAAGTAGCCGGCATTCACTGAACCTGCAGCAGCGACTGGAAAGAGGCCCTTGTCCAAGAATTCCAGGACGTCTTTGCAGAAAAACTAGGCGAGTACAAAGGGACCCCGATATCATTTAACCTCAATCCCGAAATAGCTCCCATCCGCCTTAAGCCTCGTCAAGTTCCATTTGCCCTTAAACCAAAGATTGACGAGCAGCTTGATAAATTAATAGCCCAGGGTGTGTTAGAACCAACCGATCACTCTCCCTGGGAAACCCCAATCGTGACACCCATCAAGCCGGATGGATCGATAAGAATTTGTGGGGACTACCGAGTCACCCTGAACCACGCCCTTCAACAAAACACTTACCCGGTACCGGTGGTGCAACACCTCCTCCATTCCCTGGGGGGCGGAAAAGTCTTCACTAAACTAGACTTAGCCCAGGCATACCAACTGCCTGTAGACAAAAAAACGGCAGAGGCCCAAACGATCGTTACGCACTAAGATGCGTTTAAATGTAACCGACTCCAGTTCGGAGTAAGCATAGCCCCAGGAATCTTTCAAAGTTTGATGGAAAGACTATTACAAGGAATAAAAGGCATTGTCCCATATTTTGATGATGTGTTAATCGCTGCCCCGACTCGGAAAATACTAAAGGATCACCTAGGGTTGGTTCTCCAGAGATTTAAAGACTCAGGTCTCAAAGTTAAAAAAAAAACAAGTGTCAACTATGTACGGATCGTGTAGAATTTTTAGGATATTTAATTGATAGTCAAGGCATTCACCCCACCGATAGCAAACTTAGGGCAATCAAAAATGCCCCCAAACCCCAAAATAAGGCCAACTTCCAGGCTTTTCTAGGCCTTATCAATTTTTATAATGTTTTCCTGCTTCAAAAAGCAACCGTAGCCGAACCCCTACATCGTTTGTTGGACAAAAAAGCAACCTGGGTATAGGGACACAAAGAGGAGCAGGCATTTCGACATGTGAAAAATTTATTGACTTCTGATGCTGTTTTGATGCAGTATAACAAGACTTTGCCTTTAACAATCACGTGTGATGAATCACCATTCGGAGTGGGCGCCATTTTGAGCCACGTTTTGCCAAACGGTAGTGAAGCCTCTGTTGCCTATTTCTCAAAGACTTTATCAAAAGCAGAATGCAATTACAGTCAAATTGATAAAGAGGCCCTTGCTATTGTGTCTGCTGTTCAGAGATTTCATGAATATGTGTAAGGCCGAGCCTTTACTATCGTGACTGACCACAAACCTTTGCTGGGAATAATAGCTGGAGATAGGCCAACACCTTATATATTATCTCCCAGAATGACCCACTGGTCAGAATTCTTGGCCACATATAATTACAAGTTGCAATACCGCCCGGGGAAGACATTCCCCATGCCGACGCATTGAGCCGCGCACCACTTTTGGAGAGCATTGATGACCCCGCTCCGACAGTTACAACACTGTAGATCGAGACACTTCGAACACTACCACTTACAGCCCGAGATATCATGATTGAAACGAAACGCGACCCCATTTTAGCACGAGTCCTCAGTTGGGTCGAGCACGGATGGCTATTGGACCAGATACCTGACGACTACGTCCCATTCAAGAATCTACAAATGGAACTATTTTCTCAGAAGGGCTGCATTATCTGGGGTGATAGAGTCGTTGTCCCAGAGCGGTTACGACGAGCGATACTAAGAACCTTGCACGATGGCCACCCCGCCATCGTGTGTATGAAAGCCCTCGCACGAAGCTACGCGTGGTGGCCGGGTATCGAGAAGCAGATCGAGACATGGGTAAAAGCTTGTCACAAATGCCAGGAAGTAAGCAATGCCCCTCCAAAAGCAACCCCGACTGAATGGGAAACCCCGAGGGGACCATGGTCCCGTATTCATCTGGACTTTGCGGGACCTACCAAAGGACACACATTTTTATTAACGGTGGATGCCTACTCGAACTGGCTTGAAATCCATGAGATGAGAAATACAACAACCGAATCAGTCATCAGGAAATTAGACAGACTATTTTCAACACACGGATTACCAGACATTCTGGTATCCAACAACGGGCCCCAATTTACCGCGCTGTCCTTTGAACAGTACCTGGCGGACTGCGGTATTTGCCATGCACTGACTTCGCCAGCGTATCCTGCGGCCAACGGAAGGGCCGAGCACATGGTACAATTCGTCAAGAAAACCTTGCATAAAATGGACTATGGTGATATAGAAGACAAGATTAACCGGATACTCCTTTTGCAGCATATCACTCCACACAGCGTCACCAACAAAATTCCCGCCAAGTTATTGATGGGGCGGAAGCTCCGCTCCCACCTCGACCATCTGCACCCATCATATGAACCTGAAAAACCACACGGATCCAGCGGGAAATGCCGTAACTTCCAGGTAGGCGACTTGGTTTTCGCTAGGAACTTTTTCGGCGATCCATTGTGGGTCGAGGCAACTGTAGTCCAAGTAACCGGCCCCAGATCGTACTGCGTGAGATGTCGCGATGATAGAATATGGAAGCGCCATATTGATCAGCTGCGTTCAAGGCTACAGTCGGGGATCTCCAACTCCCCTGACTTCCAAACCGAGGGGGGAGGAGATACCAAGGAAGCTGAATTTGAAACGGCAGAAAGCTTAAGCGGAAGTAATGACCGCTCAGAGGCTACACGTGAAGAAGGATCGGGGATGGGGGTGAGCTCGCCTCAAGGAGATGCCAAGAACATTAGCGGCAACGAAAATTTGAATACAGAACTGGAGGCACCCTCTTCACCAGATAACGTCCTACCCCAACAAAACTGTAGCCAAATACTGGGAGAACAACGTAAATCAAATAGACAATCGAAACAACCTGCCTACCTCAAAGATTACGTGACCGCACCCCTTAAACGGAACCTGGGGGGAAGGGGTGTTGTGAATTAATAAAAGTACTTGAACAAAGATTATTAGGAGCTTGAAGTAAAGTGCAGGATTCTGGCCCTATACTTCTGATTGGCCAATAATAGCGACATCGGATTGGTCCATTCAGGGGAATCTGATTGGCTATTAATGAGCCTCTCCCATTGGTTAACGGAGCTAGCGCTCCCTGTGTTTTCATTGGTTAAATACTCAAGAGCTTGCCTATATAAAGGGGGCCGTTGCAGCCATAGAGCCGAGCTGTTACACATGTAAATAAAGAGTTTGAAGTTCACTGTTCACCAGCTCGTCTCCTCCTTAGCGCCCATGCACAGAACATAACAGAGAGAGAGAGAGAGAGAGACAGAGAGAGAGAGAGAGAGAGAGACAGAGAGACAGAGACAGAAAGACAGACAGGGTAGGTAGGTGATAGATAGATAGATAGATAGATAGATAGATAGATAGATAGATAGATAGATAGACAGACAGGCAGACAGAGACAGAAAGACAGACAGGGTAGGTAGTTGATAGATAACAGATAGATAGATGATAGATGATAGATGATAGATGATAGATGATAGATGATAGATGATAGATGATAGATGATAGATGATAGATGATAGATGATAGATGATAGATGATAGATAGATAGATTGATAGATAGATAGATGATAGATAGATAGATAGATAGATAGATAGATAGATAGATAGATAGATAGATAGATAGATAGATAAAGGTAGGTAGGTAGATAAGGTATAGATATGTGTACGTATGCCTGCATATGTATGTATATGTACCAATATGTACTCTCTCTGTGTGTATACCAGTGGTGATATTCAAATGTTTTTACTACCAGTTCTGTGGACATGGCTTGGTGGGCATGGTGTGGCTTGGTGGGCATGGCAGGGGAAGGTTACTGCAAAATCCCCATTCCCTCCCCACCCCACTAACCTGCTTTCCAGCTCTGTTCTCCTATGCAGGGCAACAAAAGAAGACCCAGCCAATTAGCTGGGACTCGGGAGGCAGAGAATAGATGGGGTAGGCGCCAACCAAAGGTGACATTTGCTGGTTCTCTGAACTGCTCAAAAATTTCCGCTACCGATTCTCCAAAACTGGTCAGAACCTGCTGAATACCACCTCTGGTTCTGACCAGTTCTGAAGAACTGGTAGTGGAAATTTTGAGTAGTTCAGAGAAACAGCAAATACCACCTCTGACTGAAGATTTTACAGTATCCTTCCCCTGCCATGCCCACCAAGCCACGTCCACGGAACCAGTAGTAAAAAAAAGTTGAATCCCACTACTTATCCAGCCCATGGGCCATGACTTTGACACCCCTGCTTTAGGAGAAAAGTGGGCAAACTTTTGCAACCAACCACATTCACGGCAGTTGATGAGCATTGGGGTATAGTGGTGCTATGAGGATGTCATCAGGGGATAATGGCTTCATTTATTTTCTTTTTCTTTTTGCTTCTAGAGTATCACTAATCTTGTTTTTAAGGTTCTTAGTCAAGGCAAAAAATTTCCTGTAATTTCCTGCAGAACACTGATACGAAACCACAATGCCACAATTTCATGATTTGCTGATGAAGGCTTTGAACCATCTGGGGGTCACCAAATGGCACTTTGAAGCTATATTCTCTCAACTGGTACGATCATGAGTTGCCCATTCCTGCTTGAAGGCAAGGAAGCCACAGATAACTAAGGAAATCAATGGGAGGAACATCAACAGCTTTTCATTGTAATAGCAGTGTGGAAAGGGTGTTCTGCAAGACCACATCATTGTGATATCATACACTGCTGTTTCCTTTCTTAAGGCCACCTAGAACTGCGGTTCCAGATTAGTCAAGTAGGTAATGGTATTTCAGTGTGATGAGATGGTTATTTGGTCCATGTTTGCGATCCTGAGACCCAAAGCTCACCACGAATCATGGACACTACCCAGTTCCCTGCTTCCCAGAAACTTCCAGATGGGTGTGTAGTTTGTCAGGATTCTGGCAGTTACCCCCATTTAAATCATGAGTCTCGAGCCAAACTTCCAAAACTTCAAAAGGATTTATTGGGAGATAAAATGTCTGGCACTGCCTGGGTGTAGCCAACTCTGAGACACATCATTCATTGTCACCCTTGACCCTGATTTTTCCCCCACCCCCTGGGTGTATCATAATTCATATTCTCCAATGGGACACATCCATAGCCCAGAGACATCATTCATGCTCTCCAGTTAGAATTTTGCATGGCAAAAACTTCAGTCACCTAGTTACTATCTTTCAAAACATTTATGGAATGCAGTTTCGGTTTGCAAGCGGCTGCACTGCTCCCCCCTCCCATTCTGTTGGCAACTCTAAAAAGACAATAGAATTATTTTATGAGTTGACTAAAGGTAATGGTTTCATTGTCCAGTCATGTCCAACTCTAGGGTGCGGTGCTCATCTCTGTTTCTTGGCCAAGAGAGCCAACACATTTACTGTGGCGATAGGCTAAAGGTACATACAATACACCTAAGTGGTACCTATTAATCTACTCACATTTCCATGCTTTTGAACTGCTAGGTGGGCAGGAGCTGTGGCAGGAATGAGAGCTTACCCTGTTGCGCAGGTCTTGGACCTGTCAAACTCAGCATCTTGTGCCCCCCATGTAGTTGATGCTAAAAATGCCAAAACATTCCAAGCAAGTTCAGTCACTTTCCACCTACATTCAAAAACTGAAACTTGCAATTACTTCAGTAACAAAAAAAATGTAGTTTTGTCCTTATTCTTTTTCCACCTCTGCTGCTCTGGCGGAGGGGCTTTACAACTTGGTCAAACAAATCCAATTACCTGCAATTTTCACACCGCTTTGAAGTGAGCATTTAGCTTAATAGCAACGGGAGATGTCTAATATGGATTCTACAGAAGGTCTGGGGATAGGTTTTTTTTTCCTGGAGAAAGTTGAAAGGAAATGCTTTTCAAGAAAACTGACAGCTTTCTAAATCTGTGTTTTCCACTCTACTTTCCACAAGATGTTTACGCTGAAAAATAACCTGTGGAAACCTTCCAAAAATTGAAGATGCTTTTTCAATTCAACTGGTTATGAGGAAATGTTCAGAAGAAAAAAATAGATGCATATGAGAGCTCAAATTCCATTTCTTTTAATTTCTGTTTCTAAGCAGGTAGAGCTTGCATTCAGTTATTTGTAAAAATAATAAAGGCAGGATACAAATATTTTTTTAAAAAAAACCCATTAAATATTAACACTGTAAGCAATTCATAATGAGGCAAAGACTTGGAAGCTTTAAAAGGTATATTAATGAGTCCTGTGTTGTGATTTGCCCTTGAGTTCAGAGAACCCTTTATTATACATTTCTTTGCAACCTCCCCTAGGCAGCAAAAATAGATTTCATTCTTTGATAATCTAGAAAGCTATTTTCTACTTAACAGGATAACAGAATAATAGAGATGGAAGGGACCTTGGAGGTCTTCTAGTCCAACCCTCTGCGCAAGCAAGAAACCCTATGCCATTTCAGACCATTTCTTCTTAAAAATCTCCAGTATTGGAGCTTTCACAACTTCTGGAGGCAAGTTATGCCACTGATTATTCTCCCTGTCAGGAATTTTCCCCTTAGTTCTAGGTTGCTTCTCTCCTTCAGAGAGTTGAAGAAGCTTCTTGGATGAGAAGCAAAATGTCTTCAAAGAAAAACCAGGAAGACCAGTTGCCTTTTGAAAAAGCACCTTTGGGACGACCTGGATGACTGAGAATCTCCATAGACGTTCTCTCCTTCATAAGTTTCCATTCATTGCTCCTTCTCCTGCCTTCTGGTGCTTTGGAGAATAGGTTGGCCACCTCTTCTTTGAGGAAACCACATAGATGTTGGAACATTATCATATCACCCCTAGTTCTTTTTTTATGAAACTAGAGATATCCAATCCCTGCAACCTTTCTTCGTATGTTTTAGCCTCCTTAGTCCTTGTTTCTCTTCTCTGCACTCTTTCTAGTCTTGGTCAGATGAATGATGGTCTAGTTCAGAGCTGTCTAGGCCGAATCAGCTCCCTAATATATTAGAAGATAATGATCAGACCATCTATTCTCCTCAAAAAGGATGGATGCAGCTGTGGGAAGCTACCACCCCTTCCTAGGAGAATAAAATATTTTGAGGAAAATTAAATTATTATAATTACCCAAAGGAAGAAATGGAGAAACATGCTTTTTTAAAGGCAGAAAGCAACCCCCAATTTTCTTAATAGCCCCCAGCAGATACTTCAGGCAGCTTTTAGAAATGTAGATTTGGTAAATCATTCAAGACAGGATATTTTGAAACAAAGATAGAATGATGGGACTAGAAGCAGCCATCACCCAAGAGCCAAAACAGGACAAAAGCCATTAAGTCACAATAGGAATTACTCAGCACACTGGGAGCTCAGACAACCTATAGAGCCAGCTATGACCCCTACATAATCCCTACAACAATAGAATACATGTTCTTGCACAGGAACAGGAAGCTCAAGTGCAAAGCCCAAGAGAAGATATATCCCCACCCCCACACTCAACTCCATGTGGTCAGCTGCCCAGAACCCATGTGGTTCTGATTCACCATTAAACCTTCTTTCTAACCAGCCTCCATGTTTCCAGTGTCTTTCTCCTGGCTTGGAACTAAACCAGATGGATATTTCTTCCCACACAGCATAGAAGATTATATTACACTCATGTTGGAAGTACTGAGGCACTTCCAAGTTGAAAGGCTTTGTCAGTGATATCACTGTTGCTTGTGGACACCCATTTAGGGGCTCCTTTTATGTCCTGTGTAGAAGATACAGACATGGAAACCCATAGCATTCTCTGCCTCCCCACTCTGATGGGTGGCCAGGTTTAATTTCTATCAATTGACAAATCACAGACGGTAGAGGGTAATTTGCTATAGCAACTAAATATCTTGGATCCTCACAAGAAGTCTCATGATTCAGTATTAAAAATAAATAGCATCTCTAAGAGAAGATAATCCATTCAGTCTGCATAGCAATGCCATCAAATCTCAAATATATTACAATCACAACTGGCTGGCTGCTGATAAGAATAATTCTGAAGGAGGGGAAAAAAATATATCGTTCTTTGTTGCATTTGGAAGGCCGCTACTCATATTGATTTTTCCGATGGTTCCATTAACATGATACTTCAGCTAAAACCACTATAATTCAGAACAGCTTTGAGAATATAAACAATTACACACTATTTTCCTCCTTGACACATTTTACATCTCTGCTTCTGCGGCTACAAAGTCACTGCCAATCCATCAGGGTATGGAAGGGGTGGGGGGATGTGGGCTGTGTACACAGAGCATCTTCCTGATATCTTAGGGAGATATTTGTCAACTGTCAAAAACACACTTCAGGGTATGGTATAGTTTGCAGCCCATCAACCATTCTTCAATGCTTGAGTCAACAAAACCTTGGGGGCTGCAGTGGATTGTGAGGCTTTGTTCACAAATACTTGACTAAGGCGGGGATGCGTTGGGTGGGCAGCAGACAGGTGCACTTTGTGCAAATCTTAGTAAGATCACACCTGGGCTCTTGCATCCAGTTTTGGTCACCACGTTATTTAAAAAAAGATGTTGAGACTTTGGTCAAAAGTGCAGAGAAGAGCAACTAAGATGATTAAAGGCTTGGAGATTAAAACGTATGAAGAACGATAACAGAAACTGGGTATGGTTAGTCTAGAGCAGTGGTGGCTAACCTTTTTGGGCTCCTGTGCCAAAAATTGTGTGCATGTTTGCACACTCGTGCTCGCATGCCAGCACCCAGAAGGCAACGCGTCCCCTCCCACACCCCCTACGCAGGCACACGTAATCCCCACCCACCCACCACCCACTGCCCCCTTTCCTGCACTGTGTCTCACAGCTGATTCTTGGCCAGTTTGAGGCCTTTTTCGGTCTCCCAAAGGCTTGAGGAAGGCTTCTGCAGGCTTTGCAGGCCAAAAACTAGCCCCATTTTGTCACTTCCGGTATTTTCAGAAAAACAGGAAGTGATGACATGGGGCTAGTTTTCAGCCTGCAGAAGCCTTCCTCAAGCCTTTGGGAGGCCGAAAAAGGCCTCAAACTAGCCAAAAATCAGCTGTGAGGTTCACACATGCCCAGTGAGGAAAGTTTGCCTGCAGCTCACGTGCTGGGACAAATGGCTATGTGTGCCACCTGTGCCATAGGTTCGCCATCACGGGTCTAGAGAAAAGAAAGCACTAAGGGTGATATGATACCAGTAATCCAATATTCCTAGAGGTTGTCACAAAGAAGAGGGGGGTCAACTTACTTTCAGGGGTGGGCTTCAAAAAGTTTAGCAAAGGGTTCTCTGCCCAGTTGCTGGGTGGGCAGGCCATGATAGGTGTGGTTTGGATGACCTCCTGCCCCATGGTGGGTATGGGGGGGGCATTTTTGCCCTCCCAGGACTCCGGAAGTTTTCCTCCAACCTCCAGGAGGACGAAATGGCCTCCCCAGGCTCGGGAGGCTCTCTGGAAGCCGGAAACGGGCCCATTTCTGCCCTTTCCAAACGTCCAGGAGCCCCATTTTTCACCCTCTCTGAGCCTCCGTTCATGCCCTGCACTTACCAGCATCCAAAATGGGCTGTGTGAGAATTCCTGGGAGGGTTGGGACTGGTGGGCAGAGCCAGCCAGGAGTAAGATTTGGGGATTCTCCGAACTGCACAGAATCTTTGCTAGGGGCTCTACCGAACCCCTGCGAATCCCCGGCAGCCCCACCCCTGCTTATTTTCCAAAGGATCAGAAGACAAGACAAGAAACTATGGATGTTGTGTCCGGCACGGCAAGGAGACCAGGACTCAGTGACTTGGTTCAGCTCATTTATTGGTCCCGAGAACGGCTCAGGTTGCGAGGGAAAAACTTCGGCTTTTTATTCTCAAGCCGCGGCGGCCGCGGCCAATGGCACCACTTTGAATCTCCTGCGATTAGCTTCCACCAATCACGGGAGATCCCTACTGGGCCAATCAGAGTGGCTCGCTTGAACAATCGGATCCCTGCGCGCTTTGACTAATCACAGCGCAGCGTTTATGAGAATGCAAATGACCGTACAGAACACCCCTCCCCTCTTGGTTCGGTCCTACGTGACGTAGTCCTGTAAGTAGGCGGGGCTCTGTACTTGCCTATTGGACCTGCGCAGGTCAGTCGTTGTCTGGCTCCCGGCCGGTTCGGTCGGGTTCTCTGTTGCTCTCGGCTTCGTCGATGGAACCGCCTGAAAGGTGTCGCCGGGCCTCTTGTCACAGCTCCCTCCCGGTCTACCCGGGCTGGTTGAGCTGCGGTTTCTGCTGCTCCCGCTTGGTCTTTCTGGGCTGGTTGAGCTGGCCTGGCTGCTTCTCTCTAGTGAGGCTTCGGCTGGCTGCTTGCCGGTGAGTATGGCTAGTTTCTTTCTATTGGGTTTTGGTTCCCGGGGTATTCCCTCCCCTCTTGGCTTGTACTAAGGGGGTTGTCTGTGTTTGGTTGCATGTCGGTTGTGTTTCCCGTGATTGCTCTCGATCTTAGTTGGTCGATACGGCGTTTCCAGGCTCGTCCGTCGGTTGTTTGCAGCCGGTACGAGCGGGGGCCTGTCAGTTGGGTTATGGTTGCTGGTACCCACAGTGGGTCTCCCGTTAGGTTCTTTGCTTAGACGGCATCGCCTGGTGCAAAGGACCGGTACTTGCTAGAGGAGTTTGGGGGTCTCTCCGGGTTGTACGTGGGGTACAACCTGTCTAGTGGGGACCTTATTTTCCTCCCCATTTAGTAGCTCTGCCGGGCTTTTGTTCGTTGTTGTGTTCGGGGTTATATGTTGTATGAAGAACATTTTATTTATTTTTTCTTTGATTTCCCCGTGTTCGATTTTTTGGATGGTTTTTTTTGTAAATTGAACCATCCATTCTGCCCTTCCGTTCACCGCCGGATGTGCCGGAGCTGTCAATGCGTGTCTTATGCTCCGTTCCACTAGGAATTTTTCAAATTCTAGTGAGGTGAATTGGGGCCCGTTGTCCGACATGATGACATCTGGGAAGCCGTGGGTTGCGAATAGCTTGCTAAGTTCCTTGGTCATGGCCTCCGTGGTGGTGGTTTTCATGTTGCTTACCTCCAAGCAGTTGGAGTAAGCATCTACCGTTATAAGGAATGTATGTCCCTTAGTGGGCCTGGCAAAGTCTATGTGGATCCTGGACCATGGTCCCCTGGGGGCTTCCCACTCCAGGATCGGTGCCGCGGGAGGGCTCAGTCCGATTTCTTGGCAGCGTTCACATCTTGCCACCCAGGCCTCGATTTGTTTGTCCATCCCTGGCCACCAAGCGTAACTCCTGGCCAGGGCTTTCATTTTAACTATGCCCGGGTGCCCCTCGTGTAACAACCCCAATACCTTCCCTTGTAGTTTTTCCGGAATAACAACCCTATCCCCCCACAATACACACCCTTTTTGTAGCGAGAGTTCTGTTTGCTGGTTCCGGAATGTTTTGAATGCTTCGTCGTTGTCTTTTTCCGGCCACCCTTTTTCTACCCAATGTAACACCCGCACCAGACATTTGTCTTTATTAGTTTCTCGGGCAATGTCTGACGTGGTTATGGGTAGATCAGGCAGAGTCTCTATGCTGAGGGTGCTCGTTGTGGGTGCTGGGTCGGTGTCTAGGTCGGGTAATGGCGAGCAGCTCAAAGCGTCTGCGTGGGTGATAGTCTTACCGGGTCGGTGTGTGAGCCGGTAGCTGTAGGCAGCAAGGAATTCAGACCTTGTCATTCTGGGAGATAGGATGTTCGGGGTGGCCCAGTTCCCTGCCAGGATGCCCAGCAGCGGCTTGTGGTCCGTGATAATGGTGAACGTGCAGCCGTAGAGGTACTCGTGGAACCTCTTCACTGCTGCGACGATGGCCAGGGCCTCCTTGTCCAGCTGGCTATAGTTCCTCTCTGGTTTGGTGAGTGTCCTCAAGAAGAAAGCGATGGGTGCTTCTCTTTCATCTGGGAGTGTGTGGCTGAGGACGGCGCCAATGCCGAAGGGTGAGGCGTCGCATGTGACGGCAAGTGGTAGGGTCTCATTGTATTGGATGAGGACAGCATCCAAGGTGAGCAGGTCCTTGGTTTTCCTGAAGGCGGCTTCCTCGCGCTTCCCCCAAGTCCAGGTGGCTGCCTTGTCCAAGACCCTATGCAAAGGCTCCGCCGCGGTCGCCTTTTGGGGCAGGAAAACATTGTAAAAATTAAGCAGTCCCAGAAATGCCTGCAGTTCCGTTTTATTCCTGGGCGTGGGGGCCTCCTTAATGGCTCTGATTTTGTTTGCGGTTGGGTGGATGCCGTGCCGGTCTAGGAGGTATCCTAGGAACTCGACTTGCTCTGTGTAAAACTGGCATTTCTCTCTCTTCACTTTTAGCCCGGTTTCCTTGAATTTAGTTAGCACCTCCCTTAGACGACCCTCTAGTTCTAGCTGGTTGCTTGCCGACCCTAGCACGTTGTCGAAGTAGGGCACCACCCCCTTAATTTCTTGCAAAAGTCTCTCCATAAGGCTCTGGAAAATCCCAGGCGTCACGCTGACTCCAAACTGGAGTCGGTTATAGCGAAACGCTCCCCGGTGGATGACTATGGTTTGCGCCTCCGCGGTTTCTGCGTTGACCGGCAGCTGTTGGTATGCTTGTGCCAGGTCAAGCTTTGCAAAAACCTTGCCTCCCCCCAGTGAGTGTAGAAGGTGCTGCACTACTGGGATGGGGTAGGCGCTTTGTTGTAAGGTGCAATTTAGGGTGGCCTTATAGTCCCTGCAGATTCTTACCGACCCATCGGGCTTGACTGGGGTGACTATTGGGGTCTCCCACCGGGTGTGGTCGATTGGTTGTAGGACCCTTGCTTGATGAGCTTGTCAATTTGCTTGTTTGTTTTTGGCCTGAGTGCAAAGGGTACCCGCCTTGGTTTTAGGCGTATCGGGGGAATGTTGGGGTCTAGGCTGAAGGAGATGGGGGGCCCTTGGTACTTGCCTAGGATGCCGTCGAACACTTCCTGGAAATCCCGTGCCAGTTGCTGTTCCCAATCGGTCTCGGCGGTTTGGTTGATGCCCGTGTCTTCGATGCCGAGCGGTGCGAACCATTGCAGTCCCAAAAGGCTGGGTCGGTCTCGGTCCACGATCGTCAGGGGAAGCTTTGCAGTGCGGCCCTTGAATGTTACCTTGAATTGTCCAGTTTCGACTACCGGGATGCGGTTTCCTTGGTAGTCCTTGATTATTAGTCTCTGGTTCTCCAGTCCCTTCTTGTGGATGGTAGGCACCAAGAGCTTAATTTCTTGCCAGGTGACCATGGAGAGGTAGGACCCAGAGTCCACCTCCATTTTGCATGATTCGCCTTCGATGCCTACCTCCATGTAGACTTTTCGGGCGTTGGTGATTGATGCATGGCCGATGATGACCGTCTGGTGGGTTTCCTCCCTCCGTCGGGTGTCACCACTTCGTCGGTTCCATCCGCTCCAGTCCCATTGGCTGTTGGCTTGGCAATCTCTGGCTCTGGGGGTTGTGCTGTCCCGTCTCTGCTCGCTGTGGTCCCACTGTCTGGGGCTGTAGGCCTTCCTCAATCGGCAGACTCGGGCGATGTGACCCTTTTTGTCACAGTGCCAGCAGACTGCATCAAGAAAATGGCATTCTGCTTGAGGGTGGTCACCCCCACACCCGGCACATGCGGTCCCCGACTTACGACCCCGCCGATTTCACTGGTCACGTCCCGTCTGGAGCTGGTGGATCTCCTCCTCCTTGTCCATGGTGTCGGAGGCGGAGTGGAATTCGCCATGATGGGTGGTGGTCTCGCAGTGACTTGCTTCAGGTTGGGCCTTGGTCACCCGTCCTGGGTCAGCGGTCCCAGTGCGGTCTCCGGTGTCTGGTCTGCATGCGGTTCGCCAATTTCCAGGTTGCCTTGGCTGCGGTGGCTTCAGCGATGGCATCGACGAGGGTGATGTCTTCCTTGGCCATCAGTCGGCTCTGTAGGACTGGGTCTCGGAGTCCGAGCACGACGCAGTCTCGTAAGGCCTTGTCCATGTCTGAGAACCCACACATGCCCCCTAGGCTTCGTAGCTCAGCCACAAAATCGCTGATGCTCTCACCCGCTCTCTGGTCCCGCTGGTAGAAGTCATGCCGCCTGATGAGGGTGGGCATGGTGGGGGCATAGTGGTTCCGGAGCAATGGTTCGAGGTCGGCCCAGTCTATCTCCTTGACGTCCGCGGGTTTCGCTAGAGCTTTTGCCATCTTGAACACTGCGGGCCCGCAGTGTGTCAGGAAGACGGCTCTTTTCTTCGGCCCGGCGGCGTCCTTCATGTTGCTGCACTCGAGGAAGATGAGGAATCTGTCGGTGTATGATTTCCAGTCCTCGGTAGCGGGGTTGAAGGGCGCGGGCGGTGCGATGCTGGCCATCTCGTCGGTCTCGCTTCCTCTGGACACGTGTTGGTGGGGGATTAGCCTTGGAATCCCATCCTCGTCGCCAGTGTTGTGTCCGGCGCAGCAAGGAGACCAGGACTCAGTGACTTGGTTCAGCTCTGTTAGGGATAACATTGTTTACCCTAACTGGTTTAGGTAAAATAATAAATGTGTTATCATGGGTTATTAGTTAAAGTGTCTGCAACTTTAACTGTAGGAATGTAATTAAGGGAGTGGTTGTAAAAGCACCATAAAAGAAGCAAGGTATCGCAGCTTGCTCTCTCTGGCTTTATGATCCCTAATTACTGGATGGCTTCAAAACTGTGTTTTTCCCTACTGGAACGGGAGAGAGAAAAGACTGATTTATTGTAAGTGAACTGACATTGGATATTCTACACGGACTTTGCTAATTGAATATCCTTGAATGGACTGACTAAATGATACATGACTAATGGACTGTTATTTTGACTATGCTATGAACTCATAATGGAATAAACTATATTTTGATAGCACAAGTGTATCTGTTATTTTTACTGTATGTTAACAAACATACAAACATATCTCACTCATTTATCTGTGTGCCTATCTGACTAATGCTGCACATTCTGTTTAGCTTGTCTCCTTAACCCTGGTTGGGGAACACAGGCTTAACAAGCTCATTTATTGGTCCTGAGAACGGCTCAGGTTCTGAGGGAAAAACTTCATCTTTTTATTCTCAAGCCGCGGCCAATGGCACCGCTTTGAATCTCCCGCAATTAGTTTCCACCAATCGCGGGAGATCCCTAGCGGGCCAATCAGAGCGGCTCGCTCGACCAATCGGATCCCTGCACGCTTTGACCAATCACAGCGCGGCGTTTACAAGAATGCAAATGACCGTACAGAACAATGGAGGGAAACTAATCAAGAAGAGGAGAAACCTGGAATTAAAGAGAAACTTTCCAACAGTAAGGAGGACAGCTTGCCTTCAGAACTTCTGGGTGCTTCATCACCAGAGGCTTTTCAGAAGAGCCTGGATAGCCAGTTGTCTGAAATGGTATGGGGTCTCCTACTTGAGCAGGGGGGTGGGCTAGAAGACCTCCAAGGTCCCTTCCAGCTCAGTTCTGATTGAAGTGGAAAATAGCATTGACTGAGCCTACCAAGGGTGCCTCCAGAGTTAGATTTAGTTCTCACTGCTGGCTAAACTCACTGCCTGGACCAGCTGTGTCATGCAAACTGCTGTTGGAGACACTAACCCGCCTGAGATCAAAGATGACAGTTTGTGAAAAGCCCCAGTTTTTCCATTCCAGCATTCACCACCCTGGGCCTGCATGGGCAGAAATAGATGGGAGAGGATAGAATTCCCTCCCTCCCATCCTTTTTTTTTTTTTGCACAAGATGCCAGCTGAGATTACACTAAATTGGATGATGCTTATTGGCTTGCAGGAAAAGTTAGGGAGAAGGGCAAGTGGCAGGTAGCAAGTGGCAGGGTTTCTGGTGCCTTTCTGGAGGGCTGTGGAAATAGATCCAACTGTCTCATTTGGTGCATTCTTGGCTCCTAATTTTGGGGTGGCCATCTTTAAGGAGAGATGGCTAAGACGCATGTGTGCTATGAAATGGCCTGGCTGCAGGAAGAGAGGCTGAGAATTATGATGGGGACTCTGTAACATGTACCATTAAAACAGTATATTCTACATGCATGAAGCTTGGAGGCTGAAGTGAGTGTAATAGCAATAGCACTTAGACTTATAGATTGCTTTACAGTGCTTTACAGCCCTCTCCAACCAGTTTACAGAGTCAGCCTGTTGCCCCCAACAATCTGCGTCCTCGTTTTACCTACCTCGGAAGAATGGAAGGTTGAGTCAACTGTGAGCCTGGTGAGATTCGACCTGCCAAATTGCAGGCAGTTGGCAGTCAGCAGAAGTAGCCTTCAGTACTGCATTCTAACCACTATGCCACCACGGCTCATAATGCAGTCCTTGTGTTTGTTTTATAGGTCATTGAGCCCAAAATTACAGTTGTATGTCATTACGGTCCTTAAGTGAGAGGGTTCTTAGTGGGTTCTCACCAACACTGATAGGGCAAGCCACTTTTAAATAAACAGAGAATTCTTCCTTCCTACCCAAAACCCTTCATTTCACTCCTGAGCTACAATGTTCTCTTCTGTTGGTACTTCTACTCTGTCTTGTTTTTCACTCCTTTTCGGATATTTTTCCTGGATGGATAGAGGAAGAATGAGTGTATACGTACCCTTGTATGAGTAAGAATAACATATATATATCAAATGAGTGCTTTGTATGTGCAGATGGGGGTCCATTAATTCTGTTCCTTATTTTAGAAGCAACCATTTTGAAGGATTCATTCAATGGTTGCAAATTTATCTTTTATTTTAATTTATCTTTTATTCTGGCCCTGTTCTTCCATCCACTGCAGGTATATACTTGTGTCTTTTCCTTTATATAGTAAAGTATGTCAATTTTTGGGAGGGAGGGAGGAATTCAAGAATTCTTTCTACTAAAATTGGCCATTGCAGCTGACGAAATAAGGAAGATGGGGATTGCACCAGGAACGTTTGGATTTACAATTTACAAAATACAAAAGAGACAATCAACCAACCCTAAAGAGAACAAAAAGACTCCAGAACCTCTCCAACCAATAATCAACACCCAGGTTAACTTCAGAATGACAATCAAGTAAGCAATACCCCAATCAAGAAACTTCCAAAGAGCCATCTGCAAACAGCCCCAGAATCTCTAAGACTACCACCACAGACAAGCAGGACTCCAGAATATAAACTGAGAGCAAACCCCACTCCTTACTAGCACTGATGATGTTACCTGGTTTGGTAATAAAATGTCTGCAAGAAAACAGGCAAGCTCAGAGAGCACCAAGGACCCCTCATTTTCAAGCCTGAGCTACAAATATTCTCCTTTATTGGCATTTCCTGATTACTCTTCCACTTTGGAGTGGATCATCTTAAAATCTATAGTGCAGTGTTTCCCAACCTGGGGCACTGGAAGGTATGTGGACTTCAACTCCTAGAATTCCCCAACCAGCTTGCTTTTGGATAAATACAGGCAGTCCTTCACTTGTGACCACAACTGAGTCCAAAATTCCCACTGCTAAGCAAGATAGTTGTTAAGAGAGTTATACCCAACCTTATAACCTTTCTTGCCATAGTCGTTAAATGGAATCACTGCAGTTGTTAAGTGAATCTGGCTTCCCCCATTGTCTTTCCTTGTCAGAAAGTCGCAAAAGGTGATTGTGTGACACCAGGACATTTGCAACCATCAAAAATACATGGCAGTTGCTGAGCATCATAATTCTGATCACGTGACCAGGTGGAATGTTGCAGTGGTTGTAAACATGGAGAATGGTCTGAAGTCACTTTTTTCAGTGCTGTTGTAATTACAAACCATCTCTTCACAAATGGTTTCAAATCAAGGACTACCTGTCCAACATAAAAGGAATAGGTTTGGACATTGAGTAGCTGCAGGGAGAACTGTTTGACTCATCTACAATTCCCAGAGAATAAAGTAGAATAGAGTAGAGTAGGGTAGAGTAGAATAGAATATTGGAATGAAGAATAGAATGGCATGGCATGGCATGGCATAGCATGGCATAGCATAGCATAGCATAGCATAGCATAGCATAGCATAGCATAGCATAGCATAGAATAGAATAGAATAGAATAGAATAGAATAGAATAGAATAGAATAGTTGGAAGGGATCTTGGAGGTCTTCTAGTCCAACCTCTTGCTTAGGCAGGAAACCCTATACCATTTCAGACTAATGGTTATCCAATCTCTTCTTAAAACAGTACTGGAGCATTTACAACTTCTGGAGGCAATTCATTCCACTGGCTAATTGTTCTGTCAGGAAATTTCTCTTTAGTTCTAGGTTGTTTCTCTCCTTGATTAGTTTCCACCCATTGCTTCTTGTCCTGCCCTCAGGTCCTTTGGAGAATAGCTTGACTCCTTCTTCTTTGTGGCAGCCCCTGAGATACTGGAACCCTGCTATCATGTCACCCCTAGTCCTTCTATGAATCAAACTAGACATCCCCAGTTCCAGCAACCATACTTTATATGTTTTAGCATCCCATCCCCTTCAAATGAAGTGAACCATTGTAAGAACAAGTCTCAAAATCTGAAGAACATTTGGAGAAAAATGTTGGCTATGTGCAAATCTAAAATCTAAACTATTTGTTGTCCTTTGAGAGCCACTGGATTAAAAAATATTTATATTATATTGTTTTTATTGTCTCCCTCTTCTACTTCTTTGTGTTCTGCTCTGGTCTTTGGACCTGTCTGACCAGATTCCAGCATTTAACACTTGGGTGAGTCAAATCTAGAAGTTTCTGTTGGCTGTGTGCAAACCAGACTAATTTGCACAATTTCCCCATTAACTGTTAAGTGCTGGCATATCTAAATGTTGAAGATTCTGCATGGCTATTAAATGTTTTAAGATACTATTAAAGACTTAATAGCTAGCTGTGAATTTAAAATGTTTAAAGCAAATGCCGGTGCTTTGCTCTGTTTTGTTTTCTTTAATGTAATGAGAGATAGAATCTTTTTTTTTTTTTTCTAGTTGATGACTGACTTAACTTACAGGTTTGCAGGGCAGATCAGTCAGATGTCTGCGAACAACAGCTTGTTGCTCATTGTATTCTTCCCTGCAAAATACAATTTCAGGGGAAATAGTGGCTGTGTTCCAGAGTGAGTTTTCAAGGCAAGTTAGGACCAGAATTTGAGCATGGAATTTATGGTCATCAGTCGTGACAGTCATGAATGAATCATCATAGGACAGGACTTGATTTTACGACCTTTTTTGCCATGGTCATTAAATGAACACTGTACTTATTAAGCAAGCCCAGTGCTCTCTATGGTGGGCTGTTCCAGTTTCCAGAAAATACATCGTAAATCACATTATAAAGTAATAAAGGAGGGTAAAAATGTAATACAGTAAATAAATAAATACCTCTAGGTGATGGAGGTTTTTTGTGGTCCCCAAAAGGATGCTGGCCAGCCAGACTTTTTACCATCACTGGTGAAACCTAATCTAAAGTTGGAAGCTCCACATCTGCAGGATGATCATACTTTCATCCTTAAGTACAACTTGAAATGGCCACCTAAGAGGCACCAGTTTGAGAGAGACTGGCATAGGAAATACTGAATTTAGAAGAACTAATGATACAATTTTGAAGGCAAGGTCCTATAATCCATGCATGTTTAGAATGTAGTGGGCAGTGAGAGAAGGGAGTGGGTATTTCCGAGATAGCAAAGCAGTGGTGGGATTCAGCCAGTTTGCACCGGTTCACGTGAACCGGTTGTTAAATTAAACCCCACCTCCCCATGCTATCAAAGTGGATCCTGGGCACTGTGCTGCAATGGAGAAATGGAAAATGAAGCGGCAGATGTGAGGGAAGCAGGAGGCTGCTTTCCTTCTTTCTTCTCCCTGCTCCTGCTCCTCCTTCCCTCATGCTGGCCACTCTATTTCCCATTTCTCCACTGCAGCGCAGCACCCAGGATCCACTTTGATAGCGGTGAGGGGATAATTTAACAACGGGTTCTCCCAAGGTCAGGTTGGCTGTCATGGGAAGGTCATCCCGCATTGCGGCAGAGCTGGGGGATGGGATGGGCCACGCCTCCCATCACAGGTATCTGACCCTGGGAGAACCCGTTGTTAAATTATTTGAATCCCACTACTGGAGCAAAATGACAGAGGAATGTCTGATGGGTAGGAAGTGAGCAATGTCAGACCCTCCCTAGTAAATCACAAAGTATATCTACAGTTATGTAGAGTAGTGGGTCTTAATCTATGGTCCACGATCTGCAAGGGAGTCTGTGAAGGCTTGAAGAAATATTATGATTAAAATCTTGCGTTAAGTTTTATGGTCCATGGCTCATAGTCTGTGGCAACCAAAAGGTATTTAAAGGGGGTCCGTGGTGAAGAAAAGGTTGAGAAACACTGAGTCATGTGGCTCAGTTATTAGAATGCAGTACTACAGGCTACTTCTGCTGACTGCTGGCTGACAGCAATTTGGCAGTTCAAATCTCATCAGGCTCAAGGTTGAGTCAGCTTTCCATCCTTCTGAGGTGGGTAAAATGAGGATCCAGATTGCTGGGGGCATAGGCTGACTCTGTAAATTGCTTAGAATTTTCTGTTGTCAGGAAATCTCTGCTTAGAGAGGGCTATAAAACACTGTGAAGTGATATATAAATCTAAATGCTATTGCTATGTAGAGAATTGCTTTAGTCTGGCAAGATTCTGTCTGAAGGCGAACAACTCAGATGGATCTTCACATGTCACTCTTGGTTCTTGCAGCCTAACAATGCACAACCTTATCTGTAAATGCTTTGTGTAAATTTCCATCCAATCTCATGTCCCTCCCTTCTCCCCCTCTGTTCTTCATTGACACTTAAATCATATCCTATATAAGCTTACTTGGAAGACTATTTGAGTTCACTTCTAAAGTACACTTCCATAGGATTAGGTTGTATGTCATTCAGAAAGAACTACCACTCAGCAACTCCATATGTTTCTTCCAAGCGGCAGATACCATGAACAAAGCTGTAATATGCAATAGCTATATAATGAAATGTTTTCTGAAGACACCATAATAAAGCCTTAAAGTTGTTTTATATGCCAACTGTTGTAAAATGGTAATAGCACTTGGCCATTTCGTTTGATGACTCTACTGCAGAATTATAAAAGTGCCATATATGCATAGCCTTGTTATTATTTTGACAATAAGACCTCTCTAAAATGCCAGTTCCACACAAAGTACTTTCTGCTCCCAGATTCTTATTTTCAGTTGTCAGGAAATCTTTACGTGAAATACAGCAGAATACATTTCAATCAATACCTGTTAAGAAAGCACACACCTATTAAAAGGCAAAAGAAACTTGCAGGAACAATGTAATATGGGGAAAACATAAAGAAAACATTGGAAGAATATATTTCTGCCCTTGAAATCAATAATAAATATGAGTAATGTAATCATCTCCACCCATTTTGGGCTAACAATTTTAAAACAGGGAAGTGGGGGGACATATTGGATTTTCTAAGTGCAAAGGTAAAGAATTTGAGCAAATTTGTAGTGAGCTTATGCCAGCTCTAAGCATATCTTTGAAGTTATGCGTACATAGCATGTTTTATATGCAATGGATACCAGTGGAAATAGATTAGGTCTTCTTAAATTAGCTAGAACCATCTTTTGATATATATTGAGATATACTTCATTTTCTAAAGCCACTTCCAGATAAAATTATTGAAAATGTTAAATTGAAATGCTACTTAGGCAAGGAGAGAAATATCTATGTATCCAGGTTTCCACTGTTGCTAGATTCCAATTTTTATTGACCTGAGATAATGGTTGGAAGCAATGGGAAATGAAGGCTGGAAAACTCTAGAAAAACATGTCTTCTCTTAAAATATTTTTTTTATTTCAATGAGAAGTTGGGCTGAAAAGAGTGATTGACCAACTCTGGCCTACCAAGTTCTATCACTAGCCACAGCTGGCTCAGTCTGCCTCTTCCTTTTGTTTTTTGGCAATCAGTTAGCCAGACTAAATCTGACCAAGACAAAATCGGCCAGATGGCCATACTAGAGCACTGTGTTTTTTAAGCATCCACTTCCTGTGTTTACTAGCAATGAGATCTGTCTGCTATCCTATCCTATTCTATCCTTCCATCCATCATCTATCTGTCTGTCTGTCTGTCTGTCTACATATCTATCTATCTACAGTGGTACCTTGGTACTCAACTACGTTGAAACTCAGTGAATTTGGTCCTCAATGCACTTTGATGCGAAAATTTTGTGCCAGTACTTATTATTCGTTTTGTAGTCAACACACAAGCTAGAACTTGTTGGTGTCTACTACCTTGTGTACATTATTCCTTATGGGAAAAAATTGTTTGGTACTCAGCATTTCTATCTATCTATTGCTCTATCAATTTATTTATTTTTCATAGCCACCAATCTCAGTTGGAAAACCTTCTTCAAGATTGAGGTTTGCAAATTCTTAGAACACAGAGCATAAGCATAGAATAAAGAATTAGAAGGGACCTTGTCGGTCTTCTACTCCAACCCCCTGCTTGAGCAGGGATGCCTATACCATTTCAGACAAATGGTTGTCTAGACTATGGGTCATGAAAATGAATCTGGATCACTTACTCTGTTAATGCTAATGTAAATAACAAAGTAAGTAACTAAACTTAATAATAATTACTTAATAAGTAATTAAACTAAGGCTGTATTACTATTATTCTTCTCAGCCTTGCTATTACCTCCCACTTATGAATATAACCTTGATGCTTGTATCTTTACAATTTATATTGTTTTATTTGTTTCCTAGTATAATTTGATTGCTTGTTAATAATCTATGACAATCACTAAGTGTTGCATCTTATGATTCCTGATGAATTTATTTTTTCTTTTTATGTACACTGAGAGCATATTCACCAAAGACAAATTCCTTGCATGTCCAATCACACTTGGCCAATAAAGAATTCTATTCTAATCTATTCTAAAATTCATAAAACAGAAAATAGTCAACAGATGCTATATTAAATAGAGGAGTGGTCTTGTACAAGCAACCTTCAAAGAAAAATGCAAATTGGGGAATAAAATGATAAATGCTACATCTAAAAATGGATTTTCATTGGACTGCTCTAAGTTTCTTTGCACTCAGAGATTTCAACTGAACATTCCTGACTAACACGTTTTTGCCAAGAGCTGCTGTAATTATGGCATCAGTTACATAAAACATTTCAAGCAATAAATATTAGTGGATGTCTTTCAGGAGCTTACATCCTTTAAAATTTAGAAAAACCTTAAAAAATAGAGGGTGTGGGAAGACATATGCAGCTATAATGATGATCTTACTTGCCAAAAAGAAAAAGGTAAAATGCCACACTTTTGAAGATGGAAATGCAGGGAAGAGATGTTTAAATGAGGTGGTCTCTGCATTTCATGAACATTGCAGTAGAGATCCATGATGACAGAAAGTTGGAATGATACCATTTCAAATTATAAGGACCAAGGACTTCCCTTTTCCAGACTGAATCTCTTTTAAAGTAATTCAAATTCCCGGGCTCGCAAAAAAGCAATCCAATATGGTGACTGCAGCCCTGAGATCAAAAGGCGTATAGCACTTGGAAGAATTACAATGCCCTGCATGAATCTGTTCTGACCCATATCTGGTTCCAAGGAAGAAAACACGAGACAAAGGTAACAGCACAACCTTTTAATGTTTCTTTTCAAATCCCATTCCTTCACGGGTAAAAGGCTGCTTCAAACCAAGTAGCTCCAATAAGACAGAGCCTTGCCAAGATTTTGCAAGGCTGCCAAGAATAACAGATAAAGTTACTAAGCAATAATTCCAGCACAAAGAGTTTCCAAACACCAACTCAGATATTCCTAACGTCCACCAGGCTCAAATGTAAAACTTCTTTGCCTTCTGCAAAGAACTCTGGTTTCTCAGCTGGCTTTTATCTCCTCAGGGAGGGGCCATCACCTTGCATCACTCTTACTCCCGAATCGCCTGTGCTGCTGCAGCTGCTCTTTCCTTCAAGCAGCCCATGGGCTCCTTGGGGACCTCTTCATCGCTGCTGCCAACCTCCATAATTTCCAAAGGCAGCATTCCATTCCCTGATGGTCCTGGCCCCATCCCTGCATCACACGCAGGCCCCTCATCAGAGTCTTCACTCTCCAAGCGCTCAGCCGTCCGCACCTGCTGCTGGTGAACCACAACAGAATAACATCTGGAGGAGTAAAGATATTAGCTTACTAGCCAAATGTAGATTAGTCAGCGTAATATTTTTTTTTTCCAGTTGGTACTTTTGGCTGAGAAACTTGGACTCTGAAAAAGGCAGATAGGAGAAGGGTGGACATTTTCAAATTATGGTACTAGAGAAGACTATTATGCATTCCACGGGCTGCAAAAATCACAAAGAAGTCCTAGACCACCACATCTCACTCAAAATATCACTCGAAAATCATATCATCAAACATAGGCGGTCATATTTGGTCATGTCATGAGAGCTGACTCACTTGAAAAGTTAATCATGCTGAGGGGAGAAGAGGCCAGCCTAATATTCATTGGTTGGATGACACTTGGGATGGCCATGGTGGATCTGAAGGAGGCAGTCAGAGACAGAGGTGCACAGGGAATTATGATCCATTGGGTGGCCAAGGGTTTGACATGACTGAATGGCCGACGACATGAAATCTAAAGCAGGGGCTGTGAAACTATATAAAGGTAAACATTTCCCTGTTCAGTTGTGCCGACTAGGGCACAGTGCTCATTTCTGTTTCTTTTTTTTTTGAAACAAATTTTTATTAATTTTAAAGATAAAACAACACATCATTAACCATTAAATACATAAACACATAAAACCTCTTAACATTGTAAATCCTTACAAGTCAAACAAAACATTATTTTTATACAGCATAATTCCAATTTATCCCATCTCCATATGGACACACAAATATCTTTCAGCAAATTTCTCATTATTTCTCTTTACTCCTATTCAATTTCATTTCTCTTCCATATTTATCCATTTTATAGTCATCATATTCTTTTCTTTCTGGCTTGTTTAAATTATTCTCGTCTAACATTCCTCCAAGGTTTTATTGATTCTTTTTTCCTTTTTCTTTTATAAAAAACAAATTTTGTTAGTTTTACCATAAACACAATACACAAACATACAAACACTAAACATAAACAAAACTAAAAGATCTTTTCTGAAGGTTGTCTGTTCCCGGGTTAAAACTCTTTACACAGACACAAATTCAAACATCATATTCAACCCATATCTCCTTCCATATCTTATTATCATTTTCTTTTATATATATATATATAAAAACCATTTTTATCAGTTTTATAAAAACAATGCACAAAAAATCAAGGCATAGCAGCTTATAAATTCTTTTCTAAGAAAAAATAATAATAAAAGACCAATAAGGCATAACATTTCCAGATTATAATATCAATATTTCATATAATATTAACTTCATATCTTGTCCCTACTTCTCTTTTCCATCCAAATTATTTATTAATTAAAATTTTATTGCCTTTTATCAATATACAAAATCAAAAAAAAAAAAAAAGCATATATATCCTTCCATATCTTATTACCATTTTCAACAACATTCTTTGTCTGTTCTATTTCCAATTATCCATTCATCTTTTTTTTCTTTTACTATACTTCTCCTGTACACCAATTGGAGTAACATCTATAACTCATTACCCTAACTTAGAAATACTACATATAGCAATCTTTCTTGGGATTCTGTTTAAAAGATTCTAAAATTACATAATAAATTTTATATTCTAAATATACATATAAAAACACACTCTTATATACCCTCCAGAATCCCTCTTTTAATCTAAATTAAATTCACCCATTATCTCTAAATAAACTTTTTTTCTTTAGGTCTTGCTTCCCCCCATTAAGGCTTCTCCTCCCCCCCTTTCTCTCTTGCTTATTCTTCTCCTTGCCCTTTCTACCCCTTTGCTTTTTCTCTTCGCTTTTCTTGCTCCTTTTCCTTTGCTTTCTAACCTTGCCTCCATCTTTTCGCTCCTTTTTCTCTCTTTTGGTTGTTTTTATAATTCTTAAAATCCCCTTTTTCTTATCCTTTTTCTCCTCCTCTCCGAAAGGGACCCATTGTTCATCAAAGATGGCTTCTTCTTCCTCTTCTTCCTTGTCCCAGTCCTTCTGCTGCGTAATCAACTTTTCAAAAGAACATAACGCCATTTCTAAGAATTGAAACAAAGCGCCCAAAGTATCTTCTTTTTTATATTTTTGATATTCAATCTCTAGTTCATCCACAGACGATGCCATTATGAAAAGGGAAACTTTTTCCAAAACAACCACAAGTATTTTTAATCAAAGACAATCAAAAGCAATTAAAAAAAAAGAAAAAAAAGTTCCAAAAGTTAATACTTTTCTTCCTTCTTCTCTTTCTCTTTCTGAATTAATTTTTAATCAAAGAGGTCCAATTACCATATATCTTCTTTTGGGATCCACAAAGACATTCTAGACAATCTCCTCCTTTTTCATCTTCTGCTCCAATTTTTTTTTCTCCCTTCCCACTTGCAATGACAATTTTAAATAATCAAAAATCCATACCTCCAGCAGAGATTTTCCAATTTCTTAAATTTTTCAATGTCCAAAAATCCCTTTGTCTCTTAGCTTCAGCTTTCAAGGCAATCCACTTTCAATGTCTAATATATCCAAATATTTCTGCTTTTTCCGTGGGGTGGGAGAATAAAAAAAAAAAAAATCCCTTTAACAGCTTCTCCGCCGCTTTTCGCTCTTCTTAGGGATACAATGTATCCTCCAGCAATTCAAGCAGCTCAATTCCAGGCAATTTAAAAGGTGTTACATGACCCGGCTCAGACAGAACTTTCACTCTTCACACTTCCTCCAGCACAGTTCTTACCCGGTTGCTGGCTTCTTCGTGGCGGCCATTGCTGACCGCCGCTCCACCGCCTTGGGAAAAAGGGGTTTTCCCAGAGAAGGGGGGGGTCTGTGATACCCCCACCTCCCTATCCGACTCCCCTCTCTCTTCAGCTGTCCCTACAGGGCAGTCATATCCCCTTGACCCATCTGGATCGGGGGTACCTCGACGGCTAGCACAGCAGGAATCGCGAGCTGTCGCGAATTCCTGCTGCCCCGAAGCCACGCAAACCGGAAGTTTTCCTCATTTCTGTTTCTTAAAGAAGAGAACCAGCATTGTCTGAAGACATTTCTATGGTCATTTGATCAGCATGGCTATATACCAGAGGTACATGGAACATTGTTCCTTTCTTGGTGGTGGTACCTATTTATCTAGTCACATTTGCATGCCTTCAAACTGCTAGGTCAGCAGTAGCTATATAGGGGGTTATATTTAGAAAGGAATCCTAGTCAATGAAATGAAAGGGAAAAACTGTAGAGTAGACAGTATGAATATGTTTACAGAACCAGTTCTATCATTAGGTAAAGAAAGGCGCTATTTCAGATGGGATATGCAGGAGGAGGAAGAGGAGGAATAGACAAGTAGTGGAGGAGAAAACTGAGTGTGGCAAAGTTTACTTCATCCACTAGGGTAGACCTGTACTACTTTTAGTGGAGAAATTAAGCAAACTGATTGAAGACATTTACAAATTGAACAATGCAACACTTCCAAAATTGGCTTAAGAACTTAAATTTATATGTCCTTGATCTACTGACAGGAGGGAAGTATGAACAAGCATGAAGACAACTCAATATTTCCCAAAGCATAAATATTTCATTTTCCTGTAGAAGGAAAATGAGTTGGTCGAAATTGCTGAACATACTCCGGGTGACCATGAGCTGCTTTCTACTACAGAAGGTAACTCAGAAACAGAAAGCCAGAGGTAAGATTGGAGTAAAAGAAGCTGAAGGGGTGGTCTCCATACCATCACATTTCATTTCAATCTCACTAACATACCTTTAACTCTCAACCAATGTCAGCCATTCCTTTTTTTTTTTTTTTGCAAAAGAAAGATTGTGTCACATATTAAAGTTGTGAGATCCTACCACTCTTTCAGCTAAGCTTTTATCTTACATACTTGTCACTCAGACCAAATTTAACATCCCTGAGCTTGCCAATTACAAAGCTTGTGACTTGGCTAATGTTGTATTTTCCAAAGCTGTGGACTTGTTCAGTTGCCACTGTTAATAGCCAGGGGCCATAACTCAGAGTTAATTATCCATGGCTGTGTACAAATGATGCCCCGCCAGGAGAACCTGTTTCTGCTTCATCACATGGAGAGTATTCAGTGAGAACCATTGAGGCATGATATAGTAAACCAAGGTGTCCAATTTTCTTTCCAGACTGAAGACCACCCTAAACTTTTTGGCAAGGTATCAGAAGTTGGATTCCAAAATGTAACCCATGGTAAATAAAGCCCAACCAATTTTATTTATGCTTTATTGAAATGAAATGAAATACAGCTAATATAATTTCTATCATATCCCTAATTATTCTGCCCCTCCAGTACATTAACACACACACACACACACACTCATACTTTGGTGGCAATTTTATCTCTTAAATGAGCTTCATTGAAGACTTTTGGCTACCAGGTTTGGTATGCACCAACTTAGATCTCAGTAGCTAGAAAAGAATGAGCCTGCCATCAGCAAAGCAAGTGGCTTTATAACAATCTTAACAGAATAATAGAGTTGGAAAGGACAGATAACAGTGTTAAGTTCTGTGCGTGGCGCAAGAAGCGGAGACAAGTCGACGAACAGTGAACTTCAACTCTTTATTTAACATGGTGCAACAACTCTCTGAACGGCCTCAACAGCCCCCTTTATATAGGCAAGCTCTTGGGTATTTAGCCAATGAGAACACAGGAACGTTGGCTCTTTTTAACCAATGAGAAGGGCTCGTTAATAGCCAATCAGATTCTCCTGAACGGACCAATCCGATATTGCTATTATCGACCAATCAGAAGTGCAGGGCCAGAATCCTGCACTTTGCTTTAAGGTTTCAACAAACTTTATTAATTCACAACACCCCTTCCCCCCGGGTTCCATTTAAGGGGTGCGGTAACATAGTCTTTCAGGTAGGCCGGTTGTTTTGATTGTCTATTTGATTTACGCTGTCCTCCCGGTATTTGTCTAGAGTCTTGTTGGGGTAGGACGTTATCTGGTGAATAGGGTGCCTCTGATTCTGTATCTAAACTTCTGTTACCATTAATGTCCTCGATATCCCTTTGAGGCGAATTAACCCCTGTCCCGATCTTTCTTCACATGTTGAATCTGAGCGGTCATTTCTTCCGCTTGTGCTTTCCGCCGTTCCAAACTCAGCCTCCTCGGTGTCTCCTCCCCCCTCAGTTTGGAAATCACCGGAATCGCAGACCCCAGACTGCAGCCTTGAATGCAGCTGATCAATATGGCGCTTCCATATTCTATCATCGCAACATTTCACTCAGTACGATCTAGGTCCGGTTACTTGGATTACAGTTGCCTCAACTCACAATGGGTCGCCATAAAAGTTTCTCACGAAAACCAAGTCGCCTACTTGGAAATTTCGGCATTTCCCGCTGGATCCGTGTGCTTTTTCAGGTTCGTATGATGGGTGTAGTCGGTCCAGGTGGGAGCAGAGTTTCCGTCCCATCAATAACTCAGCGGGAGTTTTGTTGGTGACGCTGTGTGGAGTGATGTGCTGCAAAAGGAGTATCCAGTTAATCTTGTCTTCAATATCGCCATAGTCCATTTTATGTAGAGTTCTTTTGACAAATTGTACCATGCGCTCGGCCCTTCCATTAGTCACAGGATGACACGGTGAAGTTAGTGCATGGTGAATACCACAGTCTGCCAGGTACTGTTCAAAAGAAAGTGCGGTAAACTGGGGCCCGTTGTCGGATACCAGAACGTCCGGTAATCCGTGTGTTGCAAATAATCTGTCCAATTTCCTGATGACTGATTCGGTTGTTGTATTTCTCATCTCATGGATTTCAAGCCAGTTCGAGTAGGCATCCACTGTTAATAAAAATGTGTGTCCATTCATAGGTCACGCAAAATCCAGATGAATACAGGACCATGGTCCCCTGGCTGTTTCCCATTCTGTTGGGGTTGCTTTCGGTGGGGCATTGCTGACTTCCTGGCATTTGGAACAAGTCTTTACCCAGGCTTCGATCTGCTTGTCTATGCCCGGCCACCACGCATAGCTTCGTGCGAGTGCTTTCATACGCACGATGCCGGGGTGGCCATCGTGCAAGGTTCTTAGTACCACTCACTGTAACCGCTCTGGGACAACGACTCTATCACCCCAAATGATGCAGCCCTTCTGGGAAAACAGTTCCATCTGTCGACTTTTGAAGGGAGCGTAATTGTCAGGGATTTGGTCCAATGGCCATCCACGTTCTACCCAGCTGAGGACACATGCTAAAATGGAATCGCGTTTAGTTTCAATTGCGATATCGCGAGCTGTCAGCAGCGGTTTTTGGAGTGTCTCGATCTGCAGTGTTGTAACGGTTGGAGCAGGGTCGTCAATGGTTTCTGGAAGCGGTGCACGGCTTAATGCGTCAGCATGGGGAATGGCTTTCCCCGGGCGGTGTTGCAACTTATAATTATAGGCAGCCAAGAATTCTGACCAGCGGGTCATTCTGGGAGATAATATATAAGGGGTTCGTTTATCTCCCGCTATTATTCCCAGTAATGGTTTGTGGTCAGTTATTATCGTGAAAGCCCGCCCATAGATATATTCATGAAATCGTTTAACAGCAGATATAATAGCAAAAGCTTCCTTATCGATCTGACTGTAATTGCGTTCTGCTTTTGACAGCGTTTTTGAAAAATAGGCAACAGGGGCTTCACTTCCGTTTGGTAAAACGTGGCTTAAAATGGCGCCCACTCCGAAGGGTGATGCATCACAAGTAACAGTTAAAGGCAAAGTCTCATTATACTGCATCAAAACAATGTCGGAGGTCAATACGTTTTTTACTTGTTGAAATGCCTGTTCCTCTCGATGCCCCCAAACCCAGGTTGCTTTTTTGTCTAATAAACGATGTAGGGGTTCAGCTATGGTTGCCTTGTGAGGCAGGAAGACGTTATAAAAATTGATAAGGCCTGGGAACACTTGGAGATCTGCCTTATTTCGGGGTCTTGGGGCATTTTTGATTGCCCTAAGTTTGCTATCGGTGGGGTGAATGCCCTGTTTATCTATTAAATATCCTAAAAATTCTACTCGATCAGTACATAGTTGACACTTGTTTTTCTTAACTTTGAGACCCGAGTTTTTAAATCTCTGAAGAACCAACCCCAGGCGCTCCCTTAGTATTTCTTGAGTCGGAGCAGCAATTAAAACGTCATCAAAACAGGGGACAATGGCTTTTATCCCTTGTAATAGTCTTTCCATCAAACTTTGAAAGATTCCTGAGGCCACGCTTACTCCGAATTGGAGTCAGTCACATTTAAACGCACCTCGGTGCGTAACGAGCCTCTACCGTTTTTCTATCTACAGGCAGTTGTTGGTATGCCTGGGCTAGATCTAGTTTAGCAAAGACTTTTCCGCCCCCCAGGGAATGGAGAAGGTGTTGCACCACCGGTACCGGGTAAGCGTTTTACTGCAGGGCGTGATTCAGGGTGGCTTGGTAGTCCCCATAAATTCTTAACGATCCATCCAGCTTGATGGGTGTCACGATTGGGGTTTCCCATGGAGAATGGTCAGTTGGTTCTAACACCCCCTGGGCTATTAATTTATCAAGCTGCTCGTCAATCTTTTGTTTAAGGGCAAATGGGACTCGACGAGGCTTTTGGCGGATGGGAGCTATTTCGGGGTTGAGGTTAAATGATATCGGGGTCCCCTTGTACTCGCCTAGTTTGTCTGCAAAGACGTCCTGGAATTTTTGGGCGAGATCCTCTTCCCAGTCATTGCTGCGGGTTCGGTGAATGCCGGCTACTTTAATTCCAAGTGGAGCGAACCATTGGAGGCCTAACAAGCTAGGCCGATCCCTATGGACTACAGTCAAGGGTAGAGATGAAGTACGATTTTTAAAGGAGACGCGGACTTGGCTGGATCCAACGACTGGAATTCAATTTCCTTGATAATCTTTGAGTATGATTCTTTGGAATCGGAGGTCTTGTCGCCGGATAGTAGGGATGAGTTGCTTGAGGGTCTTCCAGGAAACCATCGAGAGGGATGATCCTGAATCGACTTCCATCATACAAGGCTGGTTTTCGATGGCCACCTTGACCCGGATCTTCTTGGTGTCCAGTAATGAGGCGTGACCAATGGTAATAATTTGGTGTGCCTCTTCTCGCTTCGTTGAGTGGTTTAGGGGTCTGTTTCTGTAGGAGTGGTTGTTCCATTGGTGGTTCAAGGGTTCTCGCTTTGCAGGATGGCTTCCTGTAGATTGGCGATAGTTAGCCCCCCTCGGGGTTTGGCTGGGTCCTTGCTTGCTTCTATAGACCCGTCCGATGTGGCCTCTTTTCCCGCACACATGGCAGAGCGCATCAAGGAATTTGCATTCTGACCGGGGGTAGCTTGCTCCACAACCAGCACATTGGTACTGCGATTTCTGGCATTGGTCTCATTCAGACCGGAGCCGGTTGACCTCTTCTTCATTGCTTTCTGATGATGATTCGAGGTCCTCGTGGTGGGCTGTCGTTGCCGGTTCTTCTAAGTGAGGTGAAACTTCGCTAGCGAGTTGGCGAAGTGGAGCGTGGGTGCGGCGCATTCGAGCAGCCGACTTCCTGGTTGCTTCTGCTGCAATAGTGTCAGCAATGGCATCTGTAAGGCTAATGTCGCCTTTCGCCATCAGCTTACTCTGCACGCCTGGTGCATCTAATCCCAGAACTATTCTGTCTCTCAGGGCTTCTTCACGGTCAGCAAACCCGCATAGGCCTCCTAGATTCTGGAGATCCACTATGAAATCTGCAACGCTTTCGCCCTTCCGCTGATCTCTCTAGTAAAATTCATGCCTTCTCACGAGCATTGGTATGGTCGGTGCATATAGGGCCCTTAGCAGGAGTTCGAGGACGTCCCAGTCCATGGACTTCACTTCTGCCGGTTTCGCTAATGCTTTGGCCATCTTGAATACGGTTGGCCCGCAATGAGTTAGGAATACCGCCCGTTTCTTTTCGGTAGTGGCATCCTTCAAATTGTTGGTCTCCAGAAACATCTGGAAGCGATCCATATATGAGTCCCAGTCTTCTTGTGCTGGGTTGAATGGATCGAGTGGTATGACACTGCTGGACATGGTTCCGCCATTGGTGCGTTTCAACCACGTGCTCTGTTATCGCTTTTGTATTGTTCAGTCAGCTCTGACGTCTCCACATCCCACCCTCATCGCCAGTGTTAAGTTCTGTGCATGGCGCAAGAAGCGGAGACGAGTCAACGAACAGTGAACATCAACTCTTTATTTAACATGGTGCAACAGCTCTCTGAACGGCCTCAACAGCCCCCTTTATATAGGCAAGCTCTTGGGTATTTAGCCAATGAGAACACAGGAACGTTAGCTCTTTTTAACCAATGAGAAGGGCTCGTTAATAGCCAATCAGATTCTCCTGAACGGACCAATCCGATATCGCTATTATCGGCCAATCAGAAGTGCAGAGCCAGAACCCTGCACTTTGCTTTAAGGTTTCAACAAACTTTATTAATTCACAACAAACAGATAATCAGAGTTGGAAGGGACCTTTAGAACATCTAGTCCAACCCCCCACCCAAGCAGGAGACCCTACACCATTTCTGACAAATGGCAGTCCAATCTCTTCTTGAAAGTCTCAAGTGATGATGCTCCCACAACTTCCTAGGGCAACTTCTGTTCCATTGGTTGATTGTTCTCACTGTCAGAAAGTTTCTCCTTATTTCCAAATTAAATCTCTCCTTGTTCAGTTTCAATCCATTATTCCTTGTCTGGCCTTCTGGTGCTTTAGAAAATAGCTTGATCCCTTCCTCTCTGTGGCAGCCCCTCAAATATTGGAACGTTGCTATCATGTCTCCCCTGGTCCTTCTCTTCACTAGACTAGCTATGTCCACTTCCTGTAACCGTTCTTCATATGTTTTAGCCTCCAGTCCCATAATCATCCTGGTTGCTCTTCTCTGTACTTTTTCTAGAGTCTTAACGTCTTTTTTATAGTGTGGTGACCAAAACTGGATGCAGTACTCTAGGTGTGGTCTTACTAAGGCTTTATAGAGTGGTATTAGTACCTCACTTGATCTTGATTGTATCCCTCTGTTAATGCAATTTAGGACCTTAGAGGTCTTCTAGTCCAACCAGGCATGAAACCCTATACCAAATAAATGGTTGTCCAACCTCTTCTCAAAAATCCTCCAGTGATGGAGCACCTTTTGAACAACCTTCTGAACAACTTCTAAAGAACATTCCCCTGATTAATTGTTCTTATTGTCAGGAAATATCTCCTTAGTTTCAGGTTAGATCTCTTCTTGATAAGTTTCTATTCATTGCTTCTTGTCCTGCCTTCAGGTGCTTTGGAGACTAGGTTGACCAGGGGAGACATGACAGCAGTGTCCCAATATTTGAAGGGCTGCCACAGAGAGGAAAAGATAACCTGTTTTCCAAAGTGCCCAAAGGCCAGACAAGGAATAATGGGTGGAAACTGATCAAAGAGAGATTCAATCTAGAAATAAGGAGGAATTTTCTGACAGTGAGAACTATCAACCAATGGAACAGAAGCTGCCTTCAGATGTTGTGGGAGCTTCATCACTAGAGGCTTTCAAGAAGAGACTGGGCTGCCATTTGTCAGAACTGGTGTGGGGTTTTGAGCTTAAGCAGGGTGTTGGACTAGATGACCTACAAGGTCCCTTCCAACTCAGTTAATCTGACTTACTGTTCTTTTTGGCAGAAAAGAAGAAGGGGAGCTACTATAATTGGGGAGAAGATTTGGAAGGAATCAACTGCACAAGTTTGCCAGGATAGTGATCCCAGTTGCACACAACTGGGAAGCTAGAACCAAAGAGCAACAAGTAGTCTATCCAGTCTATCAGTCCATTTTAGTTAATATTGTAGATGATGGAACAGGAAACACAATTGCACATTTGTTGGATACAACCCAAACAATGATCAGTCCATGCTGTAAATATAGGGGTGGAAGGAGAAGAAGAAAGCTAAGGAATATCTATAGTACACCCACCCACCAGCACACACTATGTGACATGAACATACCCATATATATTTCATTTCCTCGGAGGAATGGATTTCTGAATGTCACTTGCTTTATAAAGGCTGGCATGGCTAGAGAAGTGATTGACCTTTTTGTAGGGAAGAGAAATGACTTATCAGTAAATTTAATAGCTTTCATTTGTAGCTGTTTTATGGGGCAGGAAGTCATCTTCTCTCTCTTATCCTAGTGTTCCTTCTTAGCCTTTTTTTATTATTTGTTTGTTTGCAAGGCGGTGATGAAAAACTCCAGCTCTGCCAACATGAATTTAATAAGGCGAACAGTGTGAAACTGGACTTGTTGATGAAGTTAGCGGCTGTTTATGCAGCTGCTAGTTTAGGAAAATATCATTTTTCATGAGCTTTGCTACCAAGCAATAGGGGTTCCCCCCCCTCACACTTATCTGTAAGGATAATGGTCTTAATTAGAATGCCATAATAATGAAGTGGGCAATTGGGATGGGTTTGTTGCTAAGCGGAACAAAGTCTTCACTCCCCCCCCCCCAAGAGAGAAATCTTCGAAATACCCCCAAATAGCAGTGTTCATTTTAGATTTTCAATGAAAACATGAGAGAATGTGAATATGTTGCATTATTATAAAATTGGAAACAGCAAAATGGCAATTAGGGGAATCTTGTTCAGAAGTCATTCACTCTGAATCAGAGGAAGAGAAGGAGGCTGTCCCAGGAGAGAGGCAATTTCCAAGGGGATTTTTTTTTTAAAGTAAAACTTACTGAAATGAATATAATTGTAAATGTACATCTATAATTTCCCAAAACGAAAATGTTGTTCCATTCCCAAATGACTACAGTGAAGGGATTGTGGCATTATGCTCACCATGAAAAATAAAGTTATTGATAAAGATGCTGATTGAGAACAGGAAGAGTGATCAGGAAGTTCTTGAAAGTGGAAGATGGGATCAAAGGACCAAATATATTTTATTAACTTCCCTACGCGTGTGTTTTTATCTAGGTGGATTGCCTTGTGTTATGAACTAATAGGTGTTTAATAAAGTTTTAACAACCTTAAGTAAAAAGCAGGATTCTAATCCTGCACTTCTGATTGGCTGATAATAGCGACATCGGATTGGTCCTTTCTGGGAAATCTGATTGGCTGTTAACGGGCCAACTCTCATTGGTTCAAGGGTTCAACACTTCCATGTTTTTCATTGGCTAATAGGACAGCAGCCAACCCTATAAAAGGGCTGCTGCTGCCCTAGGGTTTTTGCTCTGTTCAGTATGCTTAATAAAGAGTTGAAGTTCACTGTTTACTGCCTCGTCTCCACTCCTTGCACCCATGCGCAGAACTTAACACTGGCAACGAGGATGGGATGCGGAGACATCAGAGCTGACTGAACACTTACAGAGCACCAAACAGAGCACGTGGCTGAAGGCATATCGACAACGGAAACCATGTCCGGAGGAGCCACACCACCCGCTCCCTTTGACCCGGCACAAGAAGACTGGGACTCGTACATGGACCGGTTCCAGATGTTTCTGGAGACCAACAACTTGAAAGACGCAACTACGGGGAAAAAGCAAGCAGTGTTCCTGACCCATTGCGGGCCTGCCGTCTTTAAAATGGCCAAGGCACTAGCGAAACTGGCTGAGGTGAAATCCATGGACTGGGATGTCCTCACGCCCCTTCTATGGGCCCACTATGCACCCGACGTACCAACACTTGTCCGAAGACATGAGTTTTATCAGAGAGACCAACGGAAAGGAGAGAGCGTCGCAGATTTCATCACGGACCTCCGGAACCTGGGAGGCCTCTGTGGGTTTGCAGACTTCAAAGAAGCTCTGAGAGACCGAATAGTTCTGGGATTAGATGACCATTCAGCACAGAGCAAGATCATGGCCAAAGGGGACATCGATCTTGCCAATGTCATCAAAGACACTACTGCAGCAGAAGCAACCAGGAAGTCGGCCGCCCTAATGCACCGCACCAACGCACCACTCCATCAACTTGCCAACGATACCTCACCTCACCTAGAGAGGCACACAACAGCGACCCACCAGGAGGACCTCGAATCTCCATCAGAAAGTGAGGAGGAGGAGGTCAACCGGCTCCGGTCCGAACGCGACCAACGCAACCTGCGGAATCGAAGACTACCACACCAATGCGCGGGTTATGGGGCAAACCACCTGCAATCAGATTGCAAATTCCTCGACGCGCTCTGCCATTCCTGTGGGAAAAGAGGCCACATCAGGAAGGTCTGTAGAAGCAAGCGAGGATCCAGCCCAATTCGGAGAGAAAACAACTACCACCAGACCACAGGGAATTGTCCTGTGAGTCGGGAACACTTGAACCACCAATGGAACAACCACTCCTACAGAAATAAAACACTTGCCACTTCAACGAGACGGGAAGAGGCACACCAAACCATTACCATCAGTCACACTTCATCATTAGATGCAAAGAAGATCCGAGTGAGGGTTGCCATCAAGAACCAACCTTGCGTGATGGAAGTTGACTCAGGGTCATCCCTCTCGATGGTTTCCTGGAAGACCTCAAACAGTTAATCCTGCCATCCGGTGTCAAGACCTCAGAGCCCACAGAATTATACTCAAAGATTACCAGGGGAACCGAATTCCAGTCGTCGGCTCCAGCCAAGTCCAAGTATCATTCAAAAATCATACTGCGTCGCTACCGCTGACTGTCGTCGATCGTGACTAGTCTAGTTTATTAGGCCTTCAATGGTTCACCCCACTCGGGATCGAGGTAGCCGGCATTCACCAAACCAGAAGCGACGACTGGGAGGAGGCCCTCGTCCAGGAATTCCAGGACGTCTTTGCAGACAAACTAGGCAAGTACAAGGGGACCCCAATATCATTTAACCTTAACCCTGAAGTAGCCCCCATCCGCCTTAAGCCTCGTCAGTTGCCTTTTGCTCTAAAACCAAAGATCGACGAGCAGCTTGATAAATTAACAGCCCAGGGTGTTTTAGAACCAACTGACCACGCCCATTGGGAAACCCCACTCGTAACACCCATCAAACCGGATGGATCGTTTAGAATTTGCGGGGACTACCGGGCCACCCTCAATCACGCCCTACAACAGAACGCTTACCCGGTGCTGGTGGTTCAACACCTTCTCCATTCCCTGGGGGGGCGGAAAAATTTTCGCTAAATTGGATTTAGCACAAGCGTACCAACAACTACCTGTAGATAAAAAAAACTGCGGAAGCACAGACTATCGTTACGCACAGAGGTGCTTTTAAATGCAACCGACTCCCATTCAGAGTGAGCGTAGCCCCAGGGATTTTCCAAAGTCTGATGGAGAGACTTTTGCAAGGGATCAAGGGAGTCGTACCATATGTTTTAATTGCGGCCCCTAACAGAGAAGTACTAGAGAAGCATCTTAGAATGGTCCTCCAAAAATTTAAAGACTCCGGCCTAAAGGTTAAAAAAAATAAATGTCAACTGTGTACAGAGAAAGTAGAGTTCCTGGGGTACCTCCTTGATAAGCAAGGAATTCACCCCACTGAGGGCAAACTAAGAGCGATCAAAAATGCACCAAGGCCTAAGAATAGAACAGACCTCCAAGCTTTCCTGGGGCTCATTAACTTTTACAACATCTTCTTGCCCCAGAAGGCGACCGTAGCTGAGCCCCTACACAGACTGCTCGACAAAAAAGCCACCTGGGTCTGGGGACACCGAGAGGAGCACGCATTCCAACAAGTGAAAAACTTACTAACCTCCGATGCTGTTTTAATGCAGTATAACAAGACTTTGCCTTTAATCATTACATGTGATGCGTCACCGTTTGGAGTAGGAGCCATTTTAAGCCATGTGTTACCAAATGGTAGTGAGGCCCCTATTGCTTATTTTTCAAGGACCTTATCGAGGGCTGAACGCAACTATAGCCAAATTGACAAAGAGGCTCTTGCTGTTGTATCTGCTGTGAAACGGTTTCATGAATATGTGTATGGACGAGCCTTCACGATAACTACCGATCACAAGCCCTTGCTGGGGATTATTGCGGGAGACAAACCAACCCCTTATATATTGTCACCCAGAATGACTCGTTGGTCAGAGTTCTTAGCTGCATACAATTATAAATTGCAACATCGCCCGGGGAAAGCCATTCCCCACGTTGATGCATTGAGCCGTGCCCCACTTCCAGAAACTGTCGATGACCCAGCTCCAACCCTCACGACACTCCAGATTGAAACCCTACATTCACCACTGCTAACAGCCAGAGACATCGCTATCGAAACGAAACGAGATCCTGTCCTGGTGCAAGTTCTCAGCTGGGTCGAACGAGGATGGCCAGTAGACCAAACCCCTGATGACTTCGCCCCTTTCAGAAACCGGCAAACAGAGCTTTTCTTGCAGAGGGGCTGCATCCCATGGGGAGACAGAGTCGTCGTCCCAAAGCGGTTACAATGAACAGTTTTGAAAGCATTGCATGACAGTCACCCCGGCATCGTGCGTATGAAAGCACTCGCACGAAGCTACGCGTGGTGGCCGGGCATCGATAAGCAGATTGAAGCCTGGGTGAAGACTTGTCTAAAATACCAAGAAGTCACAGTGCCCTACCTAGAGCGATTCCAATGGAGTGGGAAACTCCCCGGGGGCCATGGTCCTGTATCCACATTGACTTTGCGGGACCTATGAAGAGACATACGTTCCTCCTAACAGTGGATGCCTATTCCAACTGGCTCAAAATCCACAAGATGAAGACTACTACAACAGAATCAGTCATCCGCAAATTAAATAAACTATGTGGAACACATGGACTGCCAGACGTTTTAGTCTCCGATAATGGACCCCAGTTCACTGCCCTGGCGTTTGAACAATACTTAGCGGACCGGGGCATCCAGCATGCGCTAACATCGCCGGTGCACCCTGCGGCCAATGGAAGGGCCGAGCACATGGTCCAATTTCTTTAAAAAAACCCTCCACAAGATGGACCCTGGGGACATTGATGACAAACTGAACAGAATATTCCTACTCCAACACATCACCCCGCACAGCATAACCAACAAAATGCCAGCTGAACTGTTGATGGGACGCAGGCTTCGCTCCCACCTCGACCATCTCCACCCGGCCTACGTGCCAGAGAAACCCTGTGGATCTAGTGGAAAGTGCCGCGAATTCAAGGTAGACGACTTAGTCTTCACTAAAGATCTTTCCGGCGAACCGTTGTGGGTCAAAGCAACCGTAACCCAAGCCACAGGGCCCAGATCGTACCGCGTACAAACAAGGGACGGGAAAATATGGAAACGCCATATAGATCAGCTTCACTCTAGGTTGCAACCCAGTTCCCACGACTCCTGTGACCCTCAAACTGAGGGGGGAGGGGATGTCGAGGGAACCGAATTCGAGATGCTGGATGACGAAATCGAAGAAAGTCAGCAGCCTGGCGCGTTCCATGAAGAAGAATCAGGAAGGGGGTGTGCCTCGCCACAGAGAAACACCTCAATGGAGGCAAGCCCGCAGGAACTGGAGGACAACGATGACAGAATTAGCGGTGCCGAGTCATCCTGTGGGGATGCAGAACCGCCTGTACCAGATAAATAAAAAAATGTTCCACTGGAACCGGACTACAGACAGGAACTGGTGGGACAGTGCAAATCTAATAGGCAATTGAAATGACCTGCATATCTATGCGATTACATTACCGCACCCCTCTAATGGAACCTAGGGGGGAGGGGTGTTATGAACTAATAAAGGCATTTAATAAAGTTTTAACAACCTTCAGTAAAAAGCAGGGTTCTAATCCTGCACTTCTGATTGGCCGATAATAGCGACATCGGATTGGTCCTTTCTGGGAAATCTGATTGGCTGTTAACGGGCCAACTCTCATTGGTTCAAGGGTTTAACACTTCCATGTTTTTCATTGGCTAATAGGAAGCAGCCAACCCTATAAAAGGGCTGCTGCTGCCCTAGGTGATTGCTCTGTTCAGTATGCTTAATAAAGAGTTGAAGTTCACTGTTCACTGCCTTGTCTCCACTCCTTGCACCCATGCGCAGAACTTAACACCTTGTATAAGATAAGTCATATAGAATGTGTGTACTCTGTATGACTGCATGTGGGTGAAAATCAGATTAATATAGTGGTTATGGCACCAAGGTAGAAACTGGATGGTCGTGAATTGTAGCCTTGCTTTAGGCATTAAACCAGATGGGTGAGTTTGGGCCAATCAGATGGACACTGTGAGTTCTAGTCCTACCTTAGGCAGGAAAGCTGGTTTGGTGACTTTGGGCCAATCACCAGAAGACTGAGTTCTAGTCCCGCCTTAGGCATGAAAACCAGTTGGGTGACTTTGGGCCAATCACTGAGGGACTGTGAGTTCTTGTCCCACCTTAGGCATGAAAGCTGGCTGGGTGATTTTGAGCCAATTACCAGGTAACTGTGAGTTCTAGGCCTGCCTTAGGCATGAAAGCCAGCTGAGCAACTTTGGGCCAGTCACTCTCTCTCAGCTCTTGAAACAAGGCAAGGGAAAACCACTTCCAAAAATGTTGCCAACAAATTAGCAGGTACTCCATGTATTCACCAAGATTCAAACAGAACAATTCTTTTATACTCATCTTCCAAGACCTTAGAAGCTTGCCTTTTCCTAATATTCTTTTTTCTTGTATAATCTATTATCAGACCTCTAGCATATGCCTTCATTGTTTCCCAAACATTCTGCATTGAAGTATCTTCTTTTTTATTTTCTCTGAAAAAGAAAGTCAATTCCTTCTCCATCCATTGTATAAAATCTTTCTCCTTTAAAATAGTATTATTTAATGTCCATCTCGATCTTTTTTTTTGTCCCTTCCATTTAATTGTCATTGGGCTATGATCTGCCCAAGTACTTGTTTCAATATTTGTTTCTTGAATATTGGATATTAATTCTGTTGATATCCAAATCATATCTAATCTGGACCTGAAAAAACGTGAGTTATGAGGTGGCTGGATAAAGTCACTGAGCAAGTCATTGTGAGCTTAAATGGACTCCAGAAGATGGTAGAGGACAGGAAGGCCTAGTGGAACATTGTCCATGGGGTTGCAATGGGTTGAACATGACTTCGCAACAACTAACAACAACAGCATGACCATTTTTCACACTTATGAGCATTGCAACATCTCCATGGTCACATGATCAAAATTTGGGCCCTTGGCAACTGGCATGTATTTATGCACTGGCATGCACTGTCCTGGAGTCATGTGATTGCCATTTGTAACCTTCCCAGATGGCTTCCAAAAAGCAAAGTCAATGGGGAAGCTATACAAATGTGTAAAGCAAACAGCCAAAATTTGATGTGGCACATACTAATTCCATGCCAACAAACAGCACTCCCATAAACATCACAAAGCACAAAACTGTCCTCATTTCATGAGGACTGGAATGACAAATAGACTACCTAAATTGCTTCTCTATTGTCTCTGGTTTGATCTCATTGCTCCCATCCATCAATGAGCAAGTCAAAGAGAGCCAGGGATTAGTACGTCCCTATCCAAGGATCTCATTTTACATTCCAATTTCCAAGCCAGAACTCAGTGCAACCGATCAGCTGTACAAATTGGTTGGCAACTTCATAGGCTCCAGGAGGCAGTTCAGGTTAATCCAGTACTTGGTTGGATGCCATGCTAAGCTGTGCTCATCTTTCTGGATCCAAAACTGCACAACCTTGAAGGAGATTTGGACAGACCCATTTATGGCCAGCATTTAATATTGTACTGTGTGAATCTGTGTACATGCCTTTTCCCAGCCTCTCATAATAAAGGTAAGGAATTGGCCTGAATATCAGGCTCACTTTTTTTGTTCACTTGGTAAGTGAACAAAAAAAGAGTACAGTTGGGTAGGGTAGGGTAGAGTAGAGTAGAGCAGAGCAGAACAGGGTAAGGGAAGGGAAGGGAAAGGAAAGGAAAGGAAAGGAAAGGAAAGGAAAGGAAAGGAAAGGAAAGGAAAGGAAAGGAAAAGGAAAGGAAAGGAAAGGAAAGGAAGGGAAAGGAAAGGAAAGGAAAGGAAGGGAAGGGAAAGGAAAGGAAAGGAAAGGAAAGGAAGGGAAAGGAAAGGAAAGGAAAGGAAAGGAAAGGAAAGGAAAGGAAAGGAAAGGAAAGGAAAGGAAAGGAAAGGAAAGGGCAATCTGCTGAATTAACATGTCACGTGCACAAATTTACTCTTATAACCTTTAATACTTATTTTTAGAAATCTAAAAGCAAGAATTACAGATCATTAAAGGAACCTGTGGCTGCATCGTAGGCATTTCTTTCTGTCCATTCATAAGAATTTCCAACCTCCTAGAAGTGTACAATGTCCTACTTTCCTTAAAAACTGGATAGGAAACTGCGGAGTAGAGTTTCCAAAGATACAGTTAAGGATGGATCTCAGACAAAAATCTAGAGCAGGGTTTCTCAACCTCAAACCTCAGTGTGGACTTTGTGGCTGGTTGGGGAATTCTGGGAGTTAAAGTCCACATGTCTTAGAATTGGAAAAGTTGAGAAACATGGTCTAGAGCAGGGGTAGTCAACCTTTTTATACCTACCACCCACTTTTGTATCTCTGTTGGTAGTAAAGTTTTCTCTAACCACCCAATGGTTCCACAGTAACAGTGATTTATCAAGTAGGGGACAAAACCCCTACTGCCCACCATGAAAGCTGGAACGCCCACTTGTGAGCGGTAGGGACTAGGTTGACTACCACTGGTCTAGAGCTTCAACTTACAGTCTTCCCAATAGATCCCAATAGATAGACTGTTACTGATAACAATGACAAAGAGATCCAGTCGGTATAATTCATATATGCTTAGGCTTACCATGATATATGAAACCCTAAAGTTACTACCCAGGCCAGAGAGGTGCTCTTTCTTTCTTTCTTTCTTTCTTTCTTTCTTTCTTTCTTTCTTTCTTTCTTTCTTTCTTTCTTTCTTTCTTATCTATCTATCTATCTATCTATCTATCTATCTATCTATCACCCATCTCCATCACAGAGTACTACCAGTACTGGGATTTATGGACTATCCCAATCCAATAGGACAGCAGTGGTTAGTTTCACTTCCTACAATAAGAAGCTTAAAATGCAATAATGCAATAACAAAGAACAATAAATCACAAGAGGTGAAGTTATTAAGAAACTAAGCTCAAGGAATGGGGGGGGGTGTCAAAATGTCATACCCTCAGCAGTTTATGTGCAGTACATGTTAAAGAGGGGTGGGCCTTCAGTCAGGACATTGTAGCTGTCCTCTTGCCATTTAGGACACCCTTCCCTGTAGATGCCATTGTTAAGGCCACTAATGAAGATCTAAGGTCTGTGGGCTTCAGGAGCCAAATGAGCTGCTGATGCTGAAGACTTCAGAAATTTTCTGTCAAATTTGTGAATGTTTTGGCTCCTGGGAATAACAGAGTTGGAAGGGACCTTGGAGGTCTTCTAGTTCAACCCCCTGCTCGAAGCAGGAGACCCTATACTATTTCAGATTAATAGCTGCCCAATCTCTTCTTAGAAACCTTCACAACATTTGGAGACAAGTCGTTCCACTGATTACTTGTTCTTGCTGTCAGGAAATTTCTCCTTAGTTCTAGGTTGGATCTCTCCTTGATTCCTTCCCATCCATTGTATTATGGATTAAACCATCGCAGCGATACAACCAGCTTCATCTTACAACAGGCTTGTAATCCTCCAATTCTTATTGGCCCATGAATAGCGAGTCGTGATTGGTCAGGCTTGGCCAGTCTGATTGGCTGTTAACGGAAGCCCCTGATTGGACGCTTGTGAAAGCGATAGACTCAGTTCATTGGTGGTTTAACGGCAGCAAGCTCTATAAAAGAGCTACTGCTGCCCAGAGTTTTTGCTCCAGTCTTTCTTGTTAAATAAAGAGTTGAAGTCACAGTTCGATGTCTCGTCTCCGTTCTTACACCCATGCCCAGGACTTAACACTGGAGACGAGGATGGGATGCGGAGACAATAGAGCTGACTAGGACATCTTGGACAAAGAAAGAGCACATGGTGAAAGAGCGCACGAAACAGACGGCAAGATGACTGGCGGTGCCATACCACCTGCTCCATTTGACCCAGCAACTGAAGACTGGGACTTATATATAGACCGTTTCCAGATGTTCCTGGAGACCAACAATTTAAAAGATGCCATGGCTAGCAAGAAACGAGCAGTATTCCTGACTCATTGCGGCCCCGCCATTTTCAAGATGGCTAAAACACTAGCGAAACTGGCAGAAGTGAAGACTATGGATTGGGACACCCTCGCTCCAATCCTCAGGGCCCATTACACACCCGCCGTACCTACACTGATATGAAGACACGAATTTTACCAGAGGGACCAACGGAAGGACGAGAGCATTGGTAATTTCGTAGCTGACCTCCAGAACCTAGGAGGCCTTTGTGGTTTTGCAAACTTAGAGGAAGCCCTAAGAGACCGAATAGTTCTGGGATTAAATGCACCACACATGCAGAGTAAGCTGATGGCGAAAGGTGACATCAGCCTTAAAGATGTCATCGCTGATGCTACTGCAGCAGAAGCAACCAGGAAGTCAGCCGCTCGAATGCACCGAGCAAACGCACCGCTTCACCAACTCGCCGACGAGCCACCACTTGCCACTGAGAAGCACACTACCACTACCCACCATGAAGACCTCGAGTCATCCTCAGACAGTGATGAAGAGGAGGTCAACCGGCTCCGCTTGGAACGAGAGCAAAGGAACCAGCGACGTCCGGGCCAATGTGCGGGTTGCGGGGCAAACCACCCGCGATCGGACTGCAAATTCCTCGAAGCACTCTGCCGTAACTGCGGAAAGAAAGGCCACATTGCAAAGGTCTGCAGAAGCAGACGAGAATCCAGTCCCAGCCAAAAGGAGAACAACCTCCATCGGGAGATAAGCAAACCTCCTAAAAACCGGGACCATCTGAACCACTAATGAAACAACCACTACTACTACAGAAACCAAGCACCTGCCTTTTCAACGAGATGAAAAGAGACCCACCAAACCATTATCATCGGCCACGCTTCATTGCTCGATGCAAAGAAAATACGAGTGAAGGTCACTATTGAGAATCGACCATGTGTGATGGAAGTCGATTCGGGATTGTCCCTGTCGATGGTATCATGGAAAACCCTCAAGCAACTGATACCTGCCATCTCCTGCCAGGACCTCAGCATGCAGCGAATCATCCTGAAAGACTATCAGGGAAACAGAATCCCAGTTGTTGGTTCCAGCAACGTCCAAGTATCATTCAAGGACCGCACAGCAGCGCTTCCCCAAACTGTCGTCGATCGTGACCAACCCAGCTTGTTAGGACTACAGTGGTTCACCCCACTCAGAATTGAACTAGCTGGCACACACCATACCAGAAATGATGACTGGGAAGAGGCCCTCATCCAGGAATTCCAGGACGTGTTCACAGGAACATTAGGTAAGTACAAGGGGACCCCTATATCGTTTAATCTCAGCCCTGATGTAGCTCCCATTTGGCTTAAACCCTGTCGAGTACCTTTTGCCTTAAAACCTAAAATTGATGAGCAGCTAGATAAACTGATAGCCCAGGGCTTATTGGAACCGATTGACCACGCCCATTGGGAAACCCCGATAGTAACGCCCATGAAGCCAGATGGCTCGTTAAGAATTTGCGGGGACTATCGGGCCACCCTAAATCATGCTCTTCAACAGAGCGCTTATCCAGTACCTGTGGTTCAACACCTTCTTCATTCCCTGGGTGGCGGAAAAATATTTGCGAAACTGGACTTAGCTCAGGCGTACCAACAACTCCCTGTGGATGCAGCAACTGCAGAAGCCCAGACAATAGTTACATATAGAGGCGCTTTTAAGTGCAATAGACTCCAATTCGGAGTAAGCGTGGCGCCGGGCATTTTCCAAAGTTTAATGGAGAGACTATTACAAGGCATAAAAGGCGTTGTGCCTTATTTTGATGACGTCCTAATAGCTGTCCCCACTAAAGAAGTATTAGTACAACGGCTTAGAAAAGTCCTGCAGAAATTCAAAGACACGGGTCTTAAGGCCAAACGAGACAAATGCCAGATTTGCACGGAGAGAGTGGAGTTCCTGGGATACCTTCTCGACAGACAGGGAATCCACCCCACTGAAAAAAACTAACCGCAGTAAAAAAACAAAACCGAGACCTAGGAATAAGACAGATCTTCAAGCCTTCCTGGGACTCATTAACTTTTATAACATTTTCTTGCCCCAGAAGGCAACTGTAGCCAAACCCCTACATAGACTCCTCCATAAAAAGGCTCCTTGGGTTTGGGGATGGCATGAAGAGATAGCATTCAAAAGGATAAAAGACCTTTTAACTTCCGATGCCATATTAATGCAGTATAACGAAACTCTCCCTTTGACGATCACCTGTGATGCCTCACCATTTGGAGTAGGAGCCATCCTAAGCCACGTCCTCCCAAATGGAAATGAGGCACCCATTGCGTTCTTTTCGAGAACTTTGTCTAAAACTGAAAGGAACTATGGTCAACTTGATAAAGGGGCCCTCGCTATTGTATCCACAATTAAACATTTCCATGAATATGTGTATGGGAGACCCTTTACCATAATTACAGACCACAAGCCGTTACTTGGGATCTTGGCGGGAAACAAACAAACTCCCCATATATTATCACCAAGAATGACATGTTGGTCAGAATTTTTAGCCGCCTACGATTACCGTTTGCAACATCGCCCGGGAAAAAATATTCCCCACGCTGACGCTTTGAGCTGCTCGCCACTACCAGACATTATAGAGGACCCTGCTCCGACCGTTACCGTACTACAAATAGAAACCCTCAAATCACCGCCATTAACTGCTCAAGACATAGCCTTAGAGACAAAAAAGGACCCTGTTTTGGCATGAGTCCTCAGCTGGGTAGAACGCGGTTGGCCGATAAGTGAAACTGATGACACGTTCAAGCCATTTAAAAATCATCAAGCTGAATTGTTCTCCCAGAAAGGTTGCATAGTATGGGGAGACAGAGTCATAGTTCCGGAAAAGCTGCAATATAGGGTATTGAAAATGCTGCACGAGGGACATCCAGGCATCGTGCGGATGAAGGCATTGGCCAGGAGTTACGCATGGTGGCCTGGTTTAGATAAACAAATAGAAATTTGGGTAGCAAAATGCAGTAAATGCCAGGAGACTCGCCCCGCTCCTCCAAAGACTCCCCCAACTCAGTGGGAAATGCCTCGAGATCCGTGGTCCCGTATCCACATCAATTTTGCGGGACCCACAAGAGGACACACTTTCCTCTTAACGGTGTATGCCTATTCAAACTGGCTTGAAGTCCAAAAAATGGAAAGCACCACCACAGACGCAGTCACAAAAAAAATTGAATAAACTATTTGCTACTCACGGACTTCCTGATGTCCTCGTCTCAGATAATGGCCCCCAAATCACTGCTCTGCCATTTGAACAATACCTGGCTGATTGGGGCATCCGCCATGCTTTAACATCGCCAGCTCACCCTGCAGCCAATGGTAGGGCTGAGCGAATGGTTTAATTTGTAAAACAGACTGCATAAAATGGACCATGGCGACATTGACGACAAAATAAACCGAATGCTTTTTATTCAACATATAACCCCAAACAGCACCACAAACAAAATCCCAGCAGAACTCCTGATGGGCCGGAAACTTCGCTCGCATCTTGATCACCTCCACCCAAACTACACACCAGAACAGCCCCCGGTATCCAGCAGTAAGTGTCGGGCATTCCAGGAAGGTGACCTTGTGTTTACGAAAAACTTCTCGGGCAACCCATTGTAGGTCCCCGCTACCATAACGCAACTTACAGGACCCTGATCATATCGTCTACTAATGGCAGACGGTAAGTTGTGGAAACGCCACATAGACCAACTCCGTTCCCGATTAGCGCCGGAACCTCCAGCTGGGGGGGGGAAGGAACATGGAGGAGGACGAAGAAGAAATCGAAACCCAACAGCCCAGGGGATACTCACCATCTGAGGGAGAACCAGATCGGGGAGCGGCCTCGCCACGTGACAACACCGCGACGGAAGTGGATCCAGGAAACCCAGAAGACAGCGCCGATGAGGGAACTACAGTCTTCACTATCCAGCCCAGCGAACAGCCCACCAGAGCCAGAACCAGAATAAGAACCAGAACGAAACCTGGTGGAACAGCGCAGGTCGAGCAGACAGGTGAAGCGGCCTACCTATCTGCCTGAATACATCACCCCACCCCTCAGACGGAACCAAGGGGGGGGGTTATAGATTAAACCATCGCAGCAATACAACCAGCTTCATCTTACAACAGGCTTGTAATCCTGCAATTCTTATTGGCCCGTGAATAGCGAGTCGCGATTGATCAGGCTTGGCCAGTCTGATTGGCTGTTTACGGAAGCCCCTGATTGGACGCTTGTGAAAGCGATAGACTCAGTTCATTGGTTGTTTAACGGCAGCAAGCTCAATAAAAGAGCTACTGCTGCCCAGGGTTTTTGCTCCAGTCTTTCTTGTTAAATAAAGAGTTGAAGTCACAGTTCGTTGTCTCGTCTCCGTTCTTACGCCCATGCCCAGGACTTAACACATTGCTTCTTCTCCTGCCTTCTCCTTGTCAAGGGCTTTGCTAAGAGATGCTAAATGAATACTGAGAGACTTATGGAGCTCCTGAGATATGGACTTCTCATCCCTGTTGAAACTGACCCAACACAAAGCTCTTTAGATGGCCTTATTCTAATCGCCACCAGTTGCTGTGAAACTAAAATTGCAAAGAAAAGTTGTACAGATTTCTAAACGAAGGCTGTTCTGAGATGTTTGAATGGGGATGGCATAAATCCTTATCAATTAAGGAGAATATTTGTAGCTCAGAGTTGAAATGAGGGGTCTTTGATGCTCTCTGAGCTTGACTGTTTTCTTGCAGACATTTCATTACCCAATCTAGCAATAGCACTTAGACTTAACAAGACTTAACAGTCCTGTTGCAGTCCTCTCTTAGTGGTTTTACAGAATCAGCCTATTGCCCCCAACAACCTGGGTTCTCATTTTACCCACCTCGGAAGGATGGAGGGCTGGTGAGATTCGAACTGCCAAATTGCAGGCAGCTGGCAGTCAGCAGAAGTAGCCTGCAGTACTGCATTCTAACCACTGAACCACCATGACTGAACTAGGTAACATCAACAGACATTTGCAGAAATATTTGCAAGAAAACAAATGAGCTCAGAGACCACCAAAGACCCCTTATAGATCTTTTTTTTCAAAAAAAAAAAACTATCTTTTTGGAAATAGATACAGATATTAGATATGTCCAACCTATTTTGAAGGCAGGTTCTCCTACACACACACACAAAAAAAAAAAAAACCAGAGGGGGGGCATGGACCCACAAGCTCACAGACATTTGATTTGGCAATAATTCTCATTTCCTCTCATGAATATTTTATTGAAATCTAGAATTAATCACACTGACACAAGATTTCCTCGTCTGCAGTTCTCATTATCTGCCACAAAAGCATTTTCTCTCCACCTTAATATCTCTTCTTTTTTTTTTTTTTAAGGAAAAAAGAAGGCCTCCCTGAAGCTGGCTAGTATCTGCATGATTAATAGGTCTGACTCTCAGTGGTGTGACTCTACCAGGATGTGAAAATGGACAAAAGATGTTATTGGCCTCTTCCATTTAAAAGATGCTGATTAAAGAAAGGAAGTCAGGTTGCTCCCTGTTTAAAAACAGCTGTGTGTCATTAATAACTTTACTAGACATAGGTAGAATTATGCACCATGGTCTATTTCATTATTTGAAATGACCCTGGACTGTATAAACAGGAAAACGAACCAAGGAGTGCATTTTTCCTCAGAATAGCAGTAGGCAAAATATAGTAGGGTTTCCTGCTGGTAGGAATTTAGAGGTGGGTAGTCCAATAAGATTGTTTGAAGTTGTTAGGAAATCTCATGTGTACACATACGAATAGAATAGAATAGAATAACAGAGTTGGAAGGGACCTGGGAGGTCTTCTAGTCCAACCCCTTGCTCAGGCAGGAAACCCTATACCATTTCAGACAAATGGTTGTCCAATTTCTTCTTAAAAACTTTCAATGTTGGAAAATGCACAACTTCTGGAGGCAAGTTGTTCCACTTGTTAATTGTTTTGTCAGGAACTCCTTAATTCTAGGTTGCTTTTGTCCTTGTATAGTCTTGAGCAATAAATCTTTAAACTGCAACTTAATGTATAGTCCTGATCCTTTGCACCTGTCAAAATCATAGCACTGATTTATTCTGAGAAATAACAATAGCACTTAGGCTTACATACCACTTCATAGTGCTTTATAGCCCTATCTAAGCATATTGCTCCCAAAATCTGGGTCCTCATTTTACCGATCTCGAATAGATGGAAGGCTGAATCAGCCTTCAGCCGGTGAGAATCGAACCGCTGGCAGATGGCAGAATTAGCCTGCACTACCATATTCTAACCACTGCACCACCATGGCTCTTTTATCCATGATAGGAAAAGGCTTCTGTTTTCGAGTATTTCAATTCCTTCTTCTAATTTGAATTTCCCAATATTTCTGCATGCATGCCTCTGCTCACAATTGTTCATGCTTATTTGGGTCTGAGAAATATTTGGAGGATGTACATTTGAAATAAAATGCTAGTGTGGATTACTACATGCATTAAGGAAACATCATTGTAAGTGAAAGTATGGGGCAGATTAAAGGTCATTTGGCACAAAGTAATTGAATTATTGCACAGCTATTATGAATGCTTGATTCAACCTAGAAAACCTTTTCAAAGAAAGCGCATTGAGCTCGCGGGGAGGAAGCAATGTTGATTTCACTTGTAGATGGCTCTAATTTCATAACATTGTACCTTTTCGGCATATCAGTAAAGTATGTTCTGATAGATTCTTTTAGCAATGTTGACATCGTTTCTATCTGGTGTTAGACTGTCTTTGGGGGATTCAACACACAATTCAGGATTATGATGTCTGTTCATATCTGGAAGTCAATCACATCCAATACAAAGACAAGTTGATCAGATTCCGCTCTTATTTCAGACTAATATTCAGAAGTCTTAAGCTCCATTCTTGTCTATCTGACATGAGAAAAGCACAAATGGACATTGATTTTCAGTTCTCATTGGGACAGGAAGAAATTTGAAGCCAGAACAGAGCTGTATACAATACCAGATGGCATTGAAAAATGATACCATGGATTTTGAGCTACATTCCTTCAAAAGAAGGATTCCTTGTGCTCAGCCGTTCAATCCTTGGTCATCTGGTGGTTGCACTATTGTAATGCACTCTACATGGGGCTACCCTTGAAGAGCATCCGGAAGCTATAGTTGGTGCAACGCAGGCAGTTTTGAGGGTTCAAAAAGTGGGCCCTGTAGTACCACTACTCCACGAGCTTCGTTGGCTGGCAGTCTGCTTCTGGCTGCAATTCAAGGTATTGGAGATTGCCTTTCAAACCCTTCATGGCATGGGTCCAAGCTACTTGAGGGACCACCTCATCCCACTGGGATTGGCCCATCGCACTCGTGCTGGGAGAGAAGGCGGGTTGTTGGTCCTGTCAGCCCAATTGTTCTGGCTGGCAGGGTCTAAGTTGAGGGCCTTCTCTGCTGTTGCTCCTGTCCTCTGGAATATCTTGCTCCTCCAATGTGAGGGAGACCCCAAACTTACTATCCTTTTGTAAGGGCCTCAAGATCTGGCTCTGACATTTGGCTTCAGGCCCCAGTGGAGAAATATCACAATGGAGGCAGGGATGGGATTCAAAGATCCTAGCAACCAGTTCACTGCCCGGTTGCTAAGTAGGCATGGCCATGGTGGGCATGGCCTACAAGAACTTCCTGTTTCTGGCTTTTGGTGGCTTCCAGAGTCCAGGGAGATGGTTTCTCCCTTCCCAAGGGTCTTTAAGCCTCCCCTGGGCCTCGGGGAGGGAGAAAACGGTGTCCCCCGGGCTCTGGAGGCCCTCCGGAAGCCAGAAACAGGCCCATTTCTGGACTTCCAGAAGGCCCATTCTTCCCCTTCCCAGACCCTCTACATGGACCCTGCACTTACCTCCATCAAAAATGGGCCACGTGGAGACTCATGGGAGGAGAGGGGCAATGTAGGCGGGCCAGCCAGTTGGTTGAAATACTGGTTCGGCGAACCAGATATAACATCCAGTTCGCCCGAACCAGTCCAAACTGGTAGAATCCCACCCCTGAATGGAGGTGGTTGATTGGCTAACAACAGATCCCACCTCCACTCACTCTGTCCCTGCCCTCCCCATGTGTCCTTGATTTTAATCTTTGGTTTGTTGGAAGTTAAAATCCATCCCTCTCCTAGGAAAATGAAATATTTTAGGATATACTAAAAAGGCATAATATTTTCCCTAAAAGAGAAGTAGAAACTCAGAGGGGCAGAAACTCATCCCACCTCCCACCTTTGTTAATGGGCCATTAAGGCCTGGGCCAATCTACTCTACATAACAAAATCTACCTCCTTCAGGCAGACCCATAATAGAAATTTCCCAAAGCCCTTTTATTACATCATCATCCAGCAAGGATCAACCAAGCTTGGGACTCAGGACAGTCTACTGAGTTGCCCCTGCATGGCCTCATGGGAGTCTGACAACCAATCAGAATACAAGCTCATATTCAAATCCCAACAGAAGGCATAAAACCCAGGGACTCTCAGCATCTTTTCCCTTTTTCGCTCAGGAGCTCCAAGGCATGTGATCCTTTCTACCACTAAACCATCTTTCCAAACAGCCTCCATGTTTCCAGTGTCTTTCTTCCCCACTTGGAACTGACCCCAAAAGGACATTTCTTTCAACAGATTTTAATATCCCAAAGCTGCTTTTTCAAAAGGCAACTGGACTCTCTTGTTTTTCCTAGAAGATGTTTTGCTACTCAACCAAGAAGCTTCTTCAGAACTGAAGAAGTTTCTTGGATGAGAAGCAAAACGTCTTCAAAGAAAAAAAAACAAACCAGAAAGTCCAGTTGCCTCTTGAAAAAGTACCTTTGGGGAGAAGGCGGAGCTTCGTTCCGGCGATACAGCTGCGATCTCGGGGCTCTGAGATCGTAGCCGATATTTTCGCCCCTGGTCGGTCCTAACGGACCTAAACCGTCCCGTAGAGACGGTGATCGTGAAGGGCATTGTTCCAGGATCCCAGAGATATCGCAAAATCTCTGGTTTGATCCGGAAGAAGCCCTTTTGCTGGCGGCGGAGAGGCAGCCTCCATAGCTGCTGAAGTCGGGACAGCTCCGGAAAGAAAGTGATTGGAGTGAAGTGTGTCGGCTGGGTGAGAAAAACTCTTTTGTGCTGTAAATTCGCTAAGGTTGGAAAGTTCATCCGATATAAAGAAGAAAGCTGTGAGATTTTTTTTTTGACTGAAATTGTTTTGAGCGGCGTTTTTTAAAGTGATGTCAAATTGAGGCTTGGGGTTTTGTTTTTTTTCTTTTCTTTATACTTTTTGGGAAAGATTTTACTGTGACTTTGTAGGTAACCGGATTGAATTTTCTCTTATATATATTTTTATGCTCCCTTTGATTTTATGCTCCCTTTGATTTTTTAACTTTCTTTAGGATAGTGGCTCCCTTTGGCTATTTTTTCTTTTTTTTCTGTATATATTATTACTTTTTTCTGGCGGGCGGGGAGAAAGAGCATTAAGAAATTTTGTAACACTGCCAACTAGAGGCTTGAAAGTATCTTTATGTGAATTGGAGAGAATTGCAAAAAGACCTCATCTCAAGGACTTTTTAACGTGATAAGATAGAGGGAGAGCACAGCAAAATATTATTGCAGGTGCTTTCCTGGACTGTTATCAACAACACTTGAGGTTTGGCTTTGAAGCGGCTGGAGAAGAGAGTCATAACAAGAGCCTTGGATAAATAACAAAGTGCAGTGTGTTTTCTTATATATACCCCATTCGCTAGCCTTTTTCTAAATTTTAATTTTAGTAATATTTTTATTTTTGCCTTTTATTTTAAAGGGAAAGCCTCAGAGTTTTTTTTTTTTTTTTTCTTCTTTATTTTTCTTTTCTTTTTTATTGGGACTTTTTTGCTTTTCATATTTATGTTTTTGGACTACTTTGTTGTTGAGGTTGTTTTTTTTTTTCTTTTTTTTGGATTATTGAGATTTTTTAATTGGATTAAGGTGTGAAGAATCTGAAGGAACTTTTTGTTTTTTGTTTTTTTTTCTCTTTTTGCTTTTTCTTTTTTCCTTTTTCTTTTGCTCTTAATCAATATTATTATTTTTGGATTTGTTTGTTTTTTCCTTTCTATTTTTTCCTTTTTTATGGTGGACTATCTCGTAATTGGATTAGGGTCTAGAAGAACCTGAAGATCTTTCTTCTTCCTTTTTTTCTGTTTCTTCTTTGGTTTCGTGTTTTTTACTATTGGAGTTCTCCATTTTGGATTATAATTAGCTGCTCTACCAGTTGGATTAAAAGTCAAGAAGAATTTGAAGTTTTGGAAACATTGAAATGAGCAGGAAACCAATACCATCTGGCATTTCTGCTTCTACCTCTGCTTCCCCACCAGCTGGAGGACAACGTTTAATTCAGACAATGTTGAAGCAAGATAAGGAACAAGAAAAAATAACTTTACAGTTACAGATGATTATGCAAGGAATCCAAGATCTCAAGACAAAATCAGATATCATTGAACAAAGAACAGGAAATATTGAACAAAGAACAGAAAATATTGAACAAAGAATAGAAAATATTGAACAAAGAGCAGAAAATATTGAACAAAGAGCAGAAAATATTGAACAAAGAATAGAGAAGACTGATGAAAAAGTGGAAAATATTAAACAAATGATGGTTAAGTATGAGGAGAGATTCCAAAAAATTGAGGAAGAAGGAAAACAAAGAGAGAAGAAGATTGGAAATATTGACAGCAGATTAACAGCGGTTGAACAAGAAAAAGGTGGGATGTTGAGGTGGGAGATGGAAAGGTCAGAATTTTACCTCAGATTTCAAAATATAGAAGAGGAAAAAGGAGAAAATTTGGCAGCGGTAATGATAGAAATTTTGGCAGATGCTTTGGAAATTACAGAGGAAAAGATGATGGATGGAATAGATGAGATATATCGAGTCTATACAAGATATGCGATGAGAAATAAATTACCCAAGGAAGTCCATATTAGATTTACCAAAAAATCCATTAAAACGCAAATATTACAAGTAGCAAGAGAGAAAACACTGAAATACAAGGGTAAAGAGGTTGTGGTTTTAAAACAAATACCCAGAAGAGTGAGAGAGATGAGAAGAGAATATCGATTTCTGACCAAAATACTATTGGAAAACGAAGTGAATGCAGACTATAAAATCTTTGCTTCAATCTTAGCAGAAAGACTTTAAAAATATTTAAATAATTTTATTCACTCAGATCAAAATGGATTTCTGCCAAAGAGACAAATTAGAGACAACCCTAACCCTAACCCTAACCCTAACCCTAACCCTAACCCTAACCCTAACCCTAACCCTAACCCTAACCCTAACCCTAACCCTAACCCTAACCCTAACCCTAACCCTAATCTTGGACACTTTGGAATACTATGAGGCTCATCCTGAAAAGCAAATGGCTTTGATATTCCTAGATGCTCAAAAAGCATTTGACAACGTGAACTGGAGATTTATGTTATTATTATTGGAGCAGATGGGTTTCGCTAAAAAATTTATTCAAGCAATAGAAGCTATATATAATAAACAGACAGCAAGGGTAATGATGGAGGGGGAACTTACAGATTTTATTAATATAAGGAAAGGCACTAGATAAGGATGCCCCCTTTGCTATTTGTGTTGACCTTGGAAGTGTTGAATAGAAATATTAGGGATGATAAAAGCATAAAAGGAATGAAAATTAAGAAGGAAGAATTTAAGCTACAAGCTTTTGCTGATGACTTAGCTTTTATTTTGGAAGATCCGCTAGAAACAGCTCCAAAGTTACTGGAAAGGATTGAGGCATATGGAGAGGTGGCTGGTTTGAAAATAAATAAAGACAAAACAAAGATTTTGACAAAGAATATGCTATTGAGACAGAGAGAAGAATTGGCAGATCTTTTGAAAATTCAAGTTACAAATAAGGTTAAGTATTTGGGGATATATTTGACAACAAGATGTAGCACATTAAAGGAGAATAATTATATTAAACTTAAACAACAGATAACTACAGATTTGAAGAAGTGGGAAAACTTGCAATTGTCATTAATAGGGAGAATTTCAACAATTAAGATGAATATCTTACCTAGAATTTTATTTTTGTTTCAAACAATACCAATTAGGCTTGGAAAAGACTATTTTGAAGATTTAAATAAAATTATGTTGAAGTTTATATGGCAAGGTAAAAAAGCGAGAATAAAGCTAAAGCTTTTGCAAGATGCTAGAATTAGAGGAGGTTTTGGTCTGCCTAATTGGGAATTGTATTATCAAGCTGCAAGTTTGATGTGGGTCAAAGAATGGATAACATTAAGGAAACATAGGTTGTTGACATTAGAAGGGCATGACTTGCTGTTGGGTTGGCATGCTTTTTTATGGTATAAGGGAACTAAAACACAGGGTTATTTTAGAAGACATTATATACGGGAGTCTTTGTGGTTAAATTGGGAGAAGATAAAAAGACAATGTTATTTGAAAATTCCAGTTTGGTTATCAACCATTGAAGCATTTTCCTATCCTATAATCTACAAGAAGGAACAAACAGTTAGATATGGGGAACTTTTGGATGAAAAGGGTGAACTTAAATCGATCCAAAACTTAGAGGAACAAGGTATAAGGATGAATTGGTTTTCATATGCACAAATACACTCAAGGTATGATGAAGATTCTAAAACGGAGGGATTTTATGATAAACAGACTGATTTAGATAAGATCTTGATGGGTACTGATGAGAAGGTGATTAAAAAACTATATGGTTATTTACTGGGAATGAAATTAGAGGAAGAACAAGTCAAAGAAACTATGATTGTTTGGGGGAAGAATTTTGGATATGGGATTGATTTAGAGAAATGGCAGAAATTGTGGTCTCAAAATTATAAAATGACAATGTCAACAGCATATAAAGAAAACTTGTATAAGATGTTTTACAGGTGGCACTTTCCTCCGACAAGAATAGCAAGAATGTTTAAGAACAAATCTGAAAAATGCTGGAAATGTCATCAGATACCCGGCTCGTATTACCATATGTGGTGGACTTGTGAGGATGCTAGAAAATATTGGACTATAATTCGCATGTGGTTGGAAAAAATGACAAAGAAACATATAGATTTGAAACCAGAGATCTTCTTATTGGGAATTTTACCTGATACATATAGTAAAGATTTGAAATACCTGATTGTAAATGTATTAACAGCGGCCAGGATTGTATTTGCTAAAAATTGGAAGAATGAGAAAATACCATTACAGGAAGAAATTATTAAGAAAATATTGGAATGTGCTGAGATGAGCAGATTGACATTTGAAATTAGAGAGCAAGAGGATAAACAATTTTACGAAATTTGGGATTTTTTTTATAAATGGCTAGATGATAAAATACGATAATAGAATATTTAGAATGCTAGATAGTAAGGAATATCTTTATTTTGCTATTATTTTGCTATTTGCTATTATATTTATAAAGGATTTTTTAGGATTGATTTGATATGACTAGATGATTTGTTATAGAGTAAACTGGTTTAAAGTATTGTTAGCTCATTAAGCATGAATGATTAAAAATATAGTCAAAAACTTCTTTTTTTAGTGATATTAGGATATATAAGTTTGGATTGACAATATGAGTTGTTATGTAACATAATTGTAATTGAGACTACAGAATGAATGCACAAAAATGATGAACCAACTGACACACTGGATGTACATATAAGAGTTGATGTTTTTATGTTTTGTTTGTCTTGTTTGTTTGTAGAAAATTAATAAAAACTTTTTCAAAAAAAAAAAAAAAAGTACCTTTGGGACAACCATGACCTGAATGACTGAGAATCTCCATAGACTTTGGTTTTAATTTATTTAGGTTTTAATATGTATGTATTTTTTTATGTCTGTAAGCCATGCAGAGTTACCTCATGGTGAGATGGGCAGCCAATAAATTTTATAAACTAAATTAAACCAAAGTAAACAAATAAATAGAATAATAGAACAAAATAAAATTAAAAATGGAATAATAAAGTAAAAACAAAATAAATAATAAAATAAAATAAAAATATGATTTTAATGTCTATAGTTGCAAATGCTGCAATAGTGACCAACCTTTACAGTGTAGAATAAAAGTAAAGTCTTCCTTGAGGTAAGCTCCATTTCTGGTTACTACATGATACATCTGAGTTGTTTCCTTAATGCCAATAGTGGTTCACCATTTTTTCCCCCAAAAATGCATTTCTGATGTTCCAGGATAGTCAATAGCCCTGGGGTTTTCTATTAGTTTCCCAGACTCTAATCCAAAATCTACCCAGATCTAACACTGCTGCGGAACAGGTGTGTCAAGTTTCAGACAAATAAATGACAATCACTTCTTTGTTTGGAACAATGCAGCCGATTCATAAACTCGTGGCTGCTCGTTACCTTGATAGCTAGATTAGAACTGTAAGGGATAACCCTAGAGTGTTTTCCCCATAACATACTTTTAAAAATTCAATGGGTCCAAGTAATAGAGTTCTGAAAAGATCATTATACAGCTACTCAAAGTAAAGGCAGAGCAGACATATAATAAGTTTAAGGTTATATTCTTATTTGTTGGTTGGTTGGTTTACTAGATTTTTATCCTGCCTTTATTAAGTAATAAGGATAAAGAATATTACATATATTTGCCTCCTTGTTCTATTTATAAATAGCACAAGGAGGCGAACATATGTAATATTATTTCCTCCTATTTTCCCCACAAAAACAACCCTGTGAGGTGAATTGGGCTGAGAGAGAGTAACTGGCACAAAAGTTACCCCACAACTTCCATGCCTAAGGTAGGATTAGAACTCACAGTTTCCTGGTGATTGGCCCAAAGTTCCCCAGCTGGCTTTCATGCCTAAACTGGAACTAGAACTCACAACTGGGTATCCTAGACAAAACCAACTTCAAAAATGCGAGGGAATTCCTGGAAGCTTGGCATTCAGACAAATTGTCCATCAATAGACACAGAGATAAGCAACATTTACACACCGATCCAAAGAGACAACAAAAAGTTAAGGAGGAAACAAAAAGAATATATCATTTTCATTGACAAAAATCCAGATGTGTAGGAATTAACACCAGATACCAGACAAACAATCAAATAGATAGCAAAACCCTAATTACTAAGGAGAAAAACCATACTCCGCTAACACTGACAGGGCAAGGAGAGAGCAAACCCCACAGTCACTAGCAATAGCAATAGCACTTAGCAAAAGCACAATATATCTCTTCACAGTGCTTTACAGCCCTCTCCAACCAGTTTACAGAGTCAGCCTCTTGCCCCCAACAATCTGGGTCCTCATTTTACCCACCTCGGAAGGATGGAAGGCTGAGTCAACCTTGATTCTGGTGAGATTCAAACTGCCAAATTGCATGCAGTCGGCAGTCAGCAGACGTAGTCTGCAGTGCTGCATTCTAACCACTGTGCCGTCGTGACTTATTTTTGGCAAGTTAGAATTATCTGGAAAATGTATGGATGTTCAGCCTCTATAAGAGGAAGAGGGTTTAAATACTGCAAAAAAAGTGGCTTGAGCTTTGTTGAGCTTTGAAAAATCAGGGTTCAAAATGATGCCAGCAAAGTTAAACAAAAAGGAAAGGTTATCTCTCGGTGGGGAGCAGTGCTGGTTAACACAGACCATGTTGTGAATTTGGAACCCTTGCAAATGTTCAAGAGTTTGCACTTTCCAAGGTTACATTGCTCTGCAGCCCAGCATTGCTTACCTTAAAAATCAGGAGACCATGCTGAAAGATTATTTTCAGAAAACTGAGAGGCCAGATAATTCCCGATCTCTTTCTTCCATATCTCCTTCTTCCTAGAAATTTATTTTGAGGACTAGAAACTTGCAAAGTGAGTACAACTTTAAAGTGGTCAGAAAAATCAGGGTAATTTTCGTTTCTTTTGTCTTTGCTGCTTCTTTTTTTCCCCCAGGAAGAGAAAAAGAGAAAGAAATGTGTGGATCACGTTTTCTGATCTTGCTTTGCCTCTTTCACATTTCACTAAAAGTGCAATAAAGATTGGGCTTTTGTAAACAGTTTTCTCTTAAGCACAGCATCCCAGGATCTGATAAATTGCTGCTCACAGTTCTTAACATGCATTCCACTTCTTTAGGTTATGGAGATATTTCCAAAAGTAGAGACAACCTGGATTATTGGGGGGAAGGAGGAGGACGAGGACGAGGAGGACGAGGACGAGGAGGACGAGGAGGACGAGGAGACGAGGACGAGGAGGAGGAGGAGATGAGGACGAGGAGGACGAGGACGAGGAGGAGAGGAAGAGGAAGAGGAAGAGGAAGAGGAAGAGGAAGAGGAAGAGGAAGAGGAAGAGGAAGAGGAAGAAGAAGAAGAAGAAGAAGAAGAAGAAGAAGAAGAAGAAGAAGAAGAAGAAGAAGAAGAAGAAGAAGAAGAAGAAGAAGAAGAAGAAGAAGACTGTAGCATTTTAAGCATTTTAGAAAAATATTTCAAGGCCAATTGTATTCAACCAATATTGTATTTTATCATTTCTGAACCAAAAGGAAGCACATACACAGTTGTGCCACTGGCCAAAAAACGAACATCCACAGAATGCCACACTCACTGCATCCCAAGATGAGTCCATCTGGCAAGGGCAAAGCATCTGAAACTCAGGAAATTCAGGGAAAAGCTTCTCTGTTGGTTTTAGGAGAATCAAAGATTTGCAAATCACTTGGTTAAAAATTATCAAAGGATCTTCAGTGTTTTCTTTCTAATAGTCCCTACAGTACCATTGTTTGAGAGTCTAGCTTTATAGTGCAAACTGTAACCAAGCTTTGGAAGAAAATAGATGAATAGATAGGGAGATAGAGCTAGTGAGATAGAGAGATACTGTAGTGGATGGAGAAATTGATAACATATTGCTCTATCTCTATCTCTCTATCTATAAATCTAAGAATCAGAATAGAGCTGGAAGGAACCTTGGAGGTTTTCTAATCCAGCCTCCTGCCCAAGCCGGAGATCCTATACTACTTCAGACAAGTGAATGTCCACTCTGGAGATAGAGTGATCTCTTTCTCTCTCTCTCTCTCTCTTTCTATATTTCTATATATTTCTATCTTTATCTGTCCATCTAATCTCTTCCAAAGCTTGGTTACAGTTTGGAATATAAAGTTATGTTCCATGTCTCCATTTCTTGGCTGAAGACAGACAGAGGGCATACAGAGGGCATCCTTGACTTACAACAATTCATTTAGCAACTCTCTGAAGTTGCAACAGCACTGAAAAAACTGACTTGCAAGTGTTGTAACATTCCCCATGGTCACATGATCAAAATTTGGGCAACAGATAACGTATTTATGACACTTGCAGCATTCTGGGGATTAAACATTTGCTATTTTTGACCTTCCCAACTAGTTTCTGATAAGCAAATTCAATTGGTGGGGGGATTCAATTTGGGGGGGGCAGTTTTGCTTAATGACCTCATGAGCCATTTAACAATTGAGGGATTCACTTTAACGACTATGGCCACCAAAGGTCATAAAATCAGGCATGACTTATTTAACAACCTCCTTGCTTAGCATCAAAAATTCTGCTTTTAATATGTAGTCGTAGGTCAAAGGCTACCTGTAATCCCTTCCATTTCGACAGGGTTCAGCAAAAATGCAGATTATTTTATCCATCTTGTAAAGACAAGGAGTAATAACCTGGAAAACAGTAAATATGTTCTTCTTCTCAATTATAAAATTCTAAAGTCGCAGTTAGATCATTTGAAGCCCTGTCTTAGATCCCTAAAAATGCAACCTGAAGCATGTTCCAGATGTTTCAACCAGCCAGGTGTTTAGATAAAGAAGCCAATAAAAAGGATTTTGATATTGAACTCATGGAACCTTGGAGGTAGGATACACTTGGTTTCTGTCTTACCCTTCCTTCCATGTTTTAATTTCCTTAATAGCCTGCTTGCCTGCACCATACTCATTAAGATACCTTCAGCTTCCATATTTTGTCTATATTCTGGGCATCTCCAGCATAACCCCTAAAATATCCTCCAGTTCTCTGATTATAGAATAGAATTCTTTATTGGCCAAGAGTGATTGGAATTTGTCTTCGGTGCATAAGCTCTCGGTGCACATAAAAATACATTCATCAAGAATTTTAAGATACAACACTTAGTGATAATCATAGGATACTAAATCAGCAATCAAAATCATACCAGGAAACTAAATAAAACAATATAATTGTAGAGATACAAGCAGCAAATATAGTCATAAGTAGAAGCAAATAGGTAATAGGAAGAATGAGAAGAATAATAGCAATACAGTCTTAGTAAACAGTGACAATGATATGGAAATTAGTTGTTTAGAGAGTGATGGCATGCGGGGGAAAAACTGTCCTTGTACCTAGTTGTTCTGGTGTGCAGTGCTCTATAGCATCATTTTGAGGGTAGGAGTTGAAATATTTTATATCCAGGATGTGAGGAGTCTGTAGATATTTTCACAGCCCCCTTTTTGACTCGTGCAGTATAGAGGTCCTCAATGGAAGGCAGGCTGGTAGCAACATTTTTGATGTTAGATGTCCATTTTAAGTCTTGAGATATGATAGAACCTAGAAATGTAAAGGTCTATACTGTTGATATTGTGTTGTCTAATATTGCAAGGTGGTTGTATAAGAGGGTTCCTCCTAAAATCTACCACCATGATGCTCAACAGTTCTCAGGAGGAGTAAGGATGGGCAGCCTGCCAATTCCTCCCAGTGGTGGGATTCAATTGTTTTTACTACCGGTTCTGTGGGCATGGCTTGGTGGGCGTGGCAAGGGAAGGATACTGTATAATCTCCAGTCAGAGGTGGGATTTGTCGGTTCTCCAAACTACTCAAAATTTCCGCTACCGGTTCTCCAGAACTGGTCAGAACCTGCTGAATATACCACCTCTGATCCCTCCCCTATCCGCCATCTTGAAGGCAAGCACAGTGAAGTGAGCTGTTGCAGTCTGGTGTCTCTAACCAGGAAGGGAGAAAACAGAGCAGGTAGGAAGTAAGAGTTTTCGCTGGTAGAAACTGCCCATTTTATAGTTCCTGCATTATCACTGCAAAACTACCTTTGCATCATTTCTGTCCTGTGGCATAGTTGAACTGGAAGCCGTTCCGTTCAGATGCATAACAGCTCTGAAGTCTTTCATTGTAAGGACCACAAGGAAGTGAGACTGGTCATTGGTGCAAACAGATCATCCTCAATGTATGACTATAACTGAGCCTGCAATGTCAGATGTAAATTGTGATAGTCATGAAGCAGGTTACTATGTGTCCATGCCCAGTTTTACAACATAGCAATAGCAGTCCTTGTTGTGTATTTCAATTTGCTTATCTGGAAAAAAGCTGGAAATTTTGCAATTCTGTAGAATTAATTTTGCAGGAGACCTTCAGGGTTGCAAAGAAAAGCCTAGTCTTTTTCTATATTCTTTGGAGTGATAGCAATAGTAGTTATATTTATATAGCACTTCACAGTACTTTGCAGTTCTCTCTAAGTGGTTTATAGAGTCAGCCTCTTGCCCCCAACAATCTGGATCCCCATTTTACCGATCTCAGAAGGATGGAAGTCTTAAAGTTGTCAAGGTTGGACACCCCTGTTCTAAAGGAAGATGAAACGACTTGATTTGGTCTATGACATAAAATGTGGAAGAGATGAAGGCTCATTTCTGTCTGTCAATCTTCCCAGGTAAACTGGAGTGGAAATAGGATTAGATGAGCTAATTCTACTTTATTGTAAGGCTACAGCAACTGAATCCTGTGAGACAGAAAGTACAAACTTCTCACCTCCACTTTTAAATACTTGATCTATTGGGAAGATCCTAAGTTTCTTCCTCTGATGTTTAAGCCACTGTAGACTCTCTCTTATTTGACTACTTTCTAGTGTAGGAAGCCCCCACCCCACTCCCCGAAGAATAAAATGTTTTGGGAAATGTGAAAAAGGCAGGATAAAGGAAAAATAAAAAGATCTTAAGGGAGGCAGAATCCAGCCCCAGTTTCCCTGTCCCAAGCAGAAACTGAGGAAGCTTTTAAAAATGCAGATTTGGTAATCCATTCAGAAAGACTGGGTTAAGACAGAAACTCAGATAAACAGATTGAAAAAATTACTTCAAAAATAACTCAGATTGAAAAAATTACTTCAGACAAACACTTAGGATTTCCATTTCCTCTTTTGCCTATTGAGCCAGCTATGACCCCTGCATAACCCCTACATGACCTCCACAGGAATCTGACAACAGCCAATAGAATATTAAAGGACATGTTCTTGCACAGGAACAGGAAGTTCAAATACAAAGCCCAAAGAAGGTATAAAAATCCACCCACTCTCAGCTCCATTTGGTCAGCTACTCAGAATCACATGTGGTTCTCCTTCATTAATAAACCATCTTTCCGATCAGCCTCCATATTGTTTCCAGTGTCTTTCTCGCAGCTTGGAACTGAAACAGATGGATATTTCTTCAAACACTAGACAGCATTCCTTCCCTTGTCCCTCAAGGTCATTCTCACATACCATTACACAGTCCCAAAGTCAATCCTGAGTCAGATTAGACCACCTCTGGGCACTTTATGGCTCCTGGGATACATCTGGACCTTTGGCTGTCTCTTTCTGGCCAGCATGAGGTCAATTGGAAATTAAAAATCAAATATAAATAAGCATCGGCCATGCACTCAATACAACTGTGTTGTTTTTATTTTGAATCCCACTGCTATTTTAATTTAGTATGTGCATGTGTGTGTGCCTATGCACCTTCACTGTTGGTTCAGCTCTCCACAACAATCCCAGTTTCTCATACGATCCCTTCGGAAAATTAGTTGCCCACCCCTGGATTAGAAAGTAGAGAATCTCACCCTTTCTTTTTACCCTGAAGCCTGGAACCACCGCTCTGTTCACATCCTGAACACTGAATCCCATAAATGATTCATTTAACATCCTTGATCAGGGATGGGTTATCAAGAGACATGTTTTAAAAAATGTCAATTCCTTTGTGGAACCTATTCCTCTATAAATATAAAAGACTCTAAAAGTCAGCCAGCACATAACAAATTCCCAACACTTGATGCATCTCTCTTGCCAAAATCTGCAGTAATGGATCCTTTTGGAGTAAGTAAGTGGTTGGAGATGAATTTATTCAGCACTCAGCTATCCCAAAATATATGTAGCATTAAAAGAAAGAAGACTTAAAATGCAGGAGCAGTGTGTTCCTTATTCCAGTCCCCAGCAGAGTTGGGCATTCCAGTTTTATAACAGGGAAGATTAATAAAGCAGCAAATTTTAGTCCTATCAATCAGCAAGTCTTGAAAAGCAACAGAATTTGTATTTCCTTAAGCCATTTTTGCTTAAAGGAAGACTTTTATCATTCTTATCAGCCTGTCTTCTGGTGAAACCAAAGTCAACGAGCTTAGATTATACTGTGTTCTTGCAGTGGGTTCATATTCTCCTTTCCGATTGCAGAGAGATTGTTCAAAGGCCCGGGGAAGAAAGAAAGAAAGAAAAAAAAAGAGGCACTTTCTTTGAATGCCAAAGAGCACAAAGCATTAAACTGCCAATTTTATGTCTTTGTTAAAAGAAATGCACAAAACCTGCTCTCATAAAATTGGAACTGTTTTGTGTCTCACTTATTATGTAAGGATAAGTTCCTGACTGGTGTAAATTTGGGAGGAATTAGCTTAGGTTTTAAAAGCCTTCCAGAATCTCCATCCAATATGGGTAGCTAGGGATTCAGGGAAGGGAAAAAGCCAGCTCATCTTGTTGAAAAAGCACACACTTTACACAAGTTTTGATTCAGCAAAAGACCACGACTATACAGATTAAACTTTCTGCTTTTCCAGTAAGCAGTTTTGTTTTGTTTTTTGTCTCAGTAAACAAGGGCTCCACAATAACCAAGGGAAAATGCTGAAGGCTATATTGGCTGATATTTGGGACACATGTTCACGTAACACAAAATACAAAATGACCACTAAGTTTCTTATTCTGCTTCAGAAACCAAACCCAATGATTTCATGGTTTTCTACGATTTCGTAAAACAATGCTGCAGCAGACAAAATCTTATCACTGCAATGGTCAAATGTAGATGTTTAGGGAAATTATAGAAGGGCTTGGTGTTTGGATTCGGCTGAGCAGCTTAAATTATTTCCCTGCCATAACTAATCAAATCTTCTCTGCCTTGAATAGACACATTGTGAGTTTTGCTTTCTTGGTCACAGTCAAGCACGATGGAATATTAGAAACTGTATTTTGATCAGTATGAATAAGTCCTTTTCTAACATGTCATAATATTCAGAGACTTCTGCCTTCTGGAAGACTATAATGTTAATTATTCCCTCTTCAAATTCCAGTCATGGTTTGCAAGGAGTCATGCATGATGCTTTCATAGTTCAAGATAGCTTGCATTGTTCACTCATGGTCAAAAAGTAGTACTTGGTTAAAAGACAATTTTGTTGTGGGAACGGAAGAAAAGGAGCAGGCTTTGGAAGAGATATTTCCACTTTGTTTGAAGAATTTTTCCTCCAGGAATAAGAGCAAAACCCATCTTCCTTTTCTAGCCCAGCTGTCACAGGCATTCATTCTAACAATAATCTCCAGATTGCAATAATAAGCCATCATCCTTAAAACGTTCATATGTTTCCTCTGGCTTCTGTTTATGTCCTGGTTTTGTTTTGCAAACAATGAAGAAAGTGGAATTGGCAATTGGTTGGAAGAAAGTATTTTAAGTGACCCTGGTATTTTTTCAGTTCTGACATCATGGTTTATGGAATGTTTCATGTTCAAACCATGACCAACCGTGGGAGTAATGAGCTGGTTCCAGCAATATAGCAGTAGCATTTAGACTTATATGCTTCCATTTCATAGTGCTTTTATAGTCCTCTCTAAGATGTTTACAGAGCCAACATATTATCCCCAACAATCTGAGTCCTCATTTTATGGACCTGAGAAGGATGAAAGATTGAACCAACATTGAACCACTGAGAATCAAACTCCTGGAGTGAACAGCGAGTTAGCTTTCAGTAGTGTATTCTAACCACTGTGCCACCATGTTTCAATATAGTCACCAGAATTAGGGGCATTGACTTTTCCACTGCAGATATAGCAATAGAGCTTATATACCACTTCATGGGGCTTTACAGCCCTCTCTAAGCTATTTACAGAGACAGGCTATTGTTCCCCCCCCAAAAAAAATTGGGTTCTCATTGTACCCACCTCGGAAGGATGGAAGGCTGAGTCAACCTTGAGCCTGGTGAGATTTGAACTGCCAAATTGCAGGCATCTGGCAGTCAGCAGAAGTAGCCTGCAGTGTTGCACTCTAACCACTGCGCCACCATGACTCATAAACAAGGCATGCAGGATCTGCAGAGGGGAAAAATCAGGGACTGTGCATCTATTTTGTACATGTCTAAATGGTTGGGTAAAAATTCTAACAAAAGAAAGATTTACAATTGTGTAGGAAGAAAAATCCAGTCTAGTTCCAAGCCAGGAAAAAAACGCTGGAAATAAAATGCAGGCCATATGGAAAGAAGGTCTCTGATTATTTGGCTTCCAGAAACTTCAGTGACAGCAACAAATGTTTCTGGGATGGCTGGCTGACAAAATGGCTGAGTGAGTGGATGGATCTTTATAGGGTTCTGGGGTTTTGTGTTTGAGATGCTTCAGGGGGTTGTACGATGTAGTGAACCTTGTGCCTTTTACTATTTCGGAAGGTCTCAAAAGAGAATCATGTAATCTTGGGACACAGCAACGGTCATAAATATGAACCAGTTGCCAACCATCTGAAGTTTGGTCACATGACCATGGGGTTGCTTGAATGGTCATAACTGTGAAAATGGTCAGAAGTCACTTTTTCCAGTGCCATTGTTACTTTGGTCATTAAATGAACTGTTGTAAGTTGAGGACTATCTGTAAATAGGAAGCCATTTCTGGGTTATTGCCAAGAAAACTACAAGGCTATGTCAATGGAATCATTAAATAGAAATCACTTTTAGGATCAAGAGATCCTTCTTATCCTAAATAGAGCCTCCTTTTCAATCACTTAATGGATACCTTGCTCTTGCCCATTTTAACCAACTGTGGGAAGCCCACCTCCTTCTAGAGAATGGAATATTTGAGTGAATGTTAAAAGAGGCAGAATATTATAATTCCCCAAAGGAGAAATGGAAAAACATGCTCTTAAAGACAGAAAGCAGCCCCAGACTTCTTGCTATAGGAAAACTCAAGCTGCTCAAACATAACCATGAAGTCTTTAGAGATGGATATTTTGTGCCCATTAAGAAAGCCAGGCCAGCCTACTCATAAACAAAACACCTTCAGGCTGGAGCTGATGAGATTAAGAATTTACATTCCCCCACCCAACTTCTAGGGACAGGACATGACCTTTAGGACATAATAGGATTAACCCATCACTTTTGAAACAGTAAAAGACACAAGGCTCACTATGTTGCACAACCCCCTGAAGCATCTCAATCACAAAGCCAATGGGGAAGCCAGATTCACTTTAACAACTGGATTACTAACTTATCAATTGCAGTGATTCACTTAACAACTGAAGCATGGAAGGACGTAAAATGGGGCAAAACTCACTTCACAAATGTCTCACTTAACAACAGAAATTTTGGACTCAATTGCGGTTCTATGTCAAGGACTATCTGTATTTATTTATATTCCACCTTTATTTATTTTCTTTGCAGTAACTCAGGGTGGTGAATACATCTAACATACTGTCCTTCTCCTATTTTCCCTAAAACAACAACCCTGTTAGGTTAGCTAAGCTGAGAGAGAGTGACTGGCCCAAAATCACAGAGCTGGCTTTCATGGCTAAGGTGGGATTAGCACTCACAGTTTCCTGGTGATTGGCCCAAAGTTACTGCCTGGTTTTCATTCCTAAAATGGGACTAAAACTCTGTCTCCTGATGATTGGCCCAAAGTTACTTTCTGTATTAACATACTCCAAATACTGACTTCTGATTGGTCCTCACGTACAGCATTATGATTGGTCAACTAAACGGCAATGATTGGTTCACTGGGAATCAACCGCGATTGGCCGAGCCGATTGTGGGAGATTCAAGGACCTGTCATTGGCCGGCGAGCCACGAGCAATCCCCAAATGAAGGGCTGCTACGGCTCCAAGATCTTGTACAGATCTATACATGAAATAAAGAGCTTGAAGTACACTGCTCTCGCGTCTCTTTCGTACCCGATCTAACAGTTACCCAGTCACCTTTCATTGCTAAAGTGAAACTAGAACTCACCATCTCCTGCTTTCAAGACTCATGCCTTAACCATTAGACCAAACTGGCTCTCCCATTGCCTTCAGTTAGGAAGGTTTTTTTTAAAAAAAATTCCAGTCTTGCATACAGCTCTAGGATGTCTTTGTGGTTTTTTCCAAATATTAAACAGCCCTGACGGCTTAGCCTTTTTTAATCATCGAAGGCTGGTTTTTCTGTTGTGATTCACTCATTATTTATGGAATCTCATCCCCAGAAAAGTTTGACTGGTGCACCTATCAGCATTATTTTAGTGCCAGATTAAAAAAATCTTGTTTCATAGGGCTTTTTCTCTGGTTTTTAATCGCATTTTAATTCAAATTGCTTTAGCGTTCAAATGACCAACCTTTGCACCTGCCTCGCTGATATAGAATTTTTATTCTCCATTTTAGTTACACTTTTATTCCGTTTTGTTTTGTTTCTAATAGCGTGTTTTACTTCTAAACTGCTCAGGGCACTTGGGTGGTTGACTCCCTTGAAATGATATATCAATAAACAAACCGAGAAATCAAGGGGAATGAATCTGGATTGGCGAAGGAAAAATATTCTTGCATTCCAAAAGGGGAAAAAATAGAAGTTTCAGGGAATTATAAGCAAGTCAGCTTAAATTCAATGCTAGGCAAAATTCTGAAATAAATATAATAAAAGCAGTCATGTTTGCAAGGCTTTAGAAAAACGTCTTGCTTGCCAAGAACCAGGTAGCATTGATCTATCAGGAATAAATCATGCCAAACCACCTTGGTCCTCTTTTTTGATAGAGTGGACACTTTCTTTTCAGAAAAGTGATGGACATAATACATTGACCTCAGCAGTCCTCGTGTGCCTAAATGCTATTGAGATCAACACACCTGTGATTTTACACTGTCCCTATTACCAGCATCAAGACATTTTTATTCTTCTTTTATTGACACATCCTAACCAACATAATGAGAGTTTCCTTCTTGATGTTTTCCTTTCAGATAAGGAACAATTTATTACATGCAATGTTGCCGGATTCTGCCTGGCAGCAATTAATTTCCATAGAGAGAACTGAAAATTCCTCTTTTATCTTTTTAATTTATTTTTACCATTATAGCCTTTTATAACTTTTAGAATCAACCTGCTTTTTAGTTAATAAATAGTACTAATATTTTTTAAAGAAAAATATAAAGATATTGCGTTAATATTGAAGTGCTGTTAGCATTCCAAGCCTTTTTTTTTTTTTTTTTTTGCTACCTATTATCTCCCATGAGCTTAGTATTATTACTAGAATGGCTATAATCTTTTGTAATTTTTTTCACCTTATGATGGTCTATAATCATAATAAGGACTTGATTTGAACTAAGTAAAACATCCGACAGCACCCTCCGCTTCTCTTTTCGCAATAGAATACCTTATGCTACCAGACTTGAAATTTTGGACTTGGATAACCTAGAACTATACCGCCTAGGTCTGATCTAAGTTTAGTACACAAAATTGTCTGCTACAACATCCTACCTGTCAATGACTACTTCAGCTTCAACTGCAGTTAATGGATAATCAGAGTTGGGAGGGACCTTGTAGATCATCTAGTCCAACCCCCCCCCCCCCGCCCAAGCGAGAGACCCTACACTATTTCTGACAAATGGCAGTCCAGTCTCTTCTTGAAAGTCTCAAGTGATGATGCTCCCACAACTTCCCAGGGCAACTTCTGTTCCATTGGTTGATTGTTCTCACTGTCAGAAAATTTCTCCTTATTTCCAGGTTAAATCTCTCCTTGATCAGTTTCCATCCATTATTCTTTGTCTGGCCTTCACGTGCTTTAGAAAATATCTTGACCCCTTCCTCCCTGTGGCAGCCTCTCAAATATTGGAAGACTACTATCATGTCTCCCTTGGTCCTTCTCTTCACTAGACTAGCCATGCCCAGTACCTGCAACCCTTCTTCATATGTTTTAGCCTCCAGTCCTCTAATCATTCTGGTTGCTTTTCTCTGCACTCTTTCTAGAGTCTCAACATCTTTTTTTATAGTGTGGTGACCAAAATTGGATGTAGTACTCTTGGTGTGATCTTACTCAGGGGTGGGATACAAATTTCTTAACAACCACTTGTGGGTGTGGCTTGGTGGTCATGTGACTGGCTGGGCATGGCTTGTATGTAAATATTGTAAATATATATATAAAGATTGATTGATTTTTTTTTTTTTAAAGAGCAACTTTTACCCAAAATCAGGCAAAGCATGCAGGCAGATTGGGCTGCTTGCAGAATCACAGCTTCATTCCCAGATCTACTTTTCTGCAATCTGCTGCCTGAGTCTGCACTGAAAAATAGAAGCTTCAATTCTAAGGAAGGTTCAGCTCTGCTCTCGAGCCACTTCTCCCTCCCACAAGCCCCTGAATACCACCCCTGACTGGACCTCAGGGAAGCCTCCTGGGTGGGGTGGGTGGGGAGGGAAGGGCCCAGCCAGTGGTGTGATTTGCCGGTTCTCCGAACTGCAGAGAATCATAACAATCGATTCTATAGAACTGGTCCGAACTGGTAGAATCCCACCCCTGGTCTTACTAAGGCTTTATAGAGTGGTATTAGTACCACACTTGATCTTGATTGTATCCCTGTGTTAATGCAACTTAGGATTGTATTTGCTTTAATACAATTTTTTTTTAAAAAAAAGAATTTTATTGATTTTCTACAAACAAATTGCTTTAATACAATATTATTTGCAATAATACATGGGCAAACAATAGACACAAACACAAAGTAAACCACTCCCCTTCCACTCAATTGCAGAAAATACAACTTCAGCAACAGAGTGGTCAATGCCTGGAACTCACTACCTGAGTCTGTTATTACATCCTCAAACCCCCTTAACCTTAAACTTTAACCTTAAACTGTTTACCGTGGACCTCACTCCATTCCTAATAGATATGTAAAAGGGCGTGCATAAGTGCACCAGCGTGCCTACCATCCCTGTCCTACTATTTCCATTTATTCATACTCATTTGTTATGGATATGCTTTTACCTTTTTATACTTATATGTTTATATGTTCATGCTTATAATTATTTGCTTATACATGCTTGACAAACAAAATAAATTAAAAAATAAGTTCAAGTACAGATGATGGGAAAATGTGGGCATCCATCCATTTGAGGGATACAGAATTGCATAAATGTTGCTATGCACCCAAGGTGTGGTCACATGATCATAGGGAGGAGCGACCATTGGAACTTCAGATCCCAGTCAACAAGTCCCCTTTTTCAGGTAGGTCAACATTTTAGTTGTAAGTTGAGGACTTATGAGTTCTTTTATTGTGTTCGTTCTCTTTTTTCCTCAGCAGGCATAGCAACTAAGTCAGCCAATGAGAACTGTTTGGAAACTAAAACTAGAAGTAGCTTAGGCGTGGCAGCTATGTTAAGCTCTGCAGCTCTGAAGCTCATAGTCTATCTCTTGAAAATGAAACTGCTTCTCTCCTCTGCTGTGTATAATGTTTGCCTGCTGAACTAAAGAGAAACTGATGTCTGTTTCTGTGCTGCTGAAATTTGCGCTGAAGCTCTGAACTTGTAACATGTTTGCTGCTGTTTGAGCTAGCTCCATGTTGGAGAAATCTACAGCTGGTTTGTAAAATCTACTTATTATGTTTATAAAGATGTTAAATGAAGCATCAGCCATCTGTGTTTATTTTTCTGGTGCTGAATTAACCCTGCAAAACTCTGATTTTATTCAATCAGTCACATGGTCCAATCACTGTGTAATCCAACAACCAGGTGGCATCACTCTATCTTCTTCCGACGAGGTGTGAGAATGTCCTTGGTTCCCAAGAGAAAGTATTTTGTTTTGGCTACAAAAATCCTTCTATCTCAAATTCCCACACACATCCGAACCCTCAGCTCCAGTGTGGCAACACTGAAGTGGACAAAATGGCTTTGGTCAGGATAGCTTTAGGGTTGATACTATTTGCATGTTACTTCACGAAGTGTGTTTCTTTCTCTTACTGCCTGCAAAAATTCCAAACTGTTCCTAAGTGGGAAAGCTGAAAAGAGACACCTTTCCCCTTAAAAGACCCAAAGCTTAGAAGTTCAGAGATGAAATGATAGAAGATACTCACAAATAGATCTGTGATGTTGTAATAGCAGAAACAAGTAATGCCTATCCTATTTTTACCGTATTTTCAAGTATGTCATAGCTGTGCCAAAAATCACTCTGCACACTTCCCACCCACACCTCACTTTTTAGGATCACAAAAGTCTGGAGCTGCTCTTAAACCACCATCAAGTTTTTCTGTTGAAATTTAGTCCTCGATTAACGACTGCAATTCAGCCAAAAATTTCTGCTGCTCAGCGAGACAGTTGTTAAAGTAAATTTCATCCCATTTTACAACTTTTCTTGCCACGGTTGTTAAGCAATTCAGTGTAGCTATTGATTTAGTAACACAGTTGTTTAGTGAACCTCGCTTCCCCATGGACCCCGCAACTGTCGTAAATGTGAATCATCTGCCAAGAGTGAATTTTGATCCCGTGACCATGGGGCTGCTGCAATGGTCATACGTGTGAAAAGTGGTCACAAGTCACTTTTTTTTTCAGTGCCATTGTTGCTTCGAACAGTCACTAAATCAGGAGTGGAAAACTCAATTTCATTGAGGGCTGCATCAGGGTGTTGTGGTTCACCAGCAGCAGGTGCAGATGGCTGAGGTCTCAGAGAGCAAGGACTCAGATGAGGGGCCTGTGTGTGATGTAGGGATGGGGCCAGGACCATCAGGGAGTGGAGTGCTGCCTTTGGAGATTATGGAGGCTGGCAGCAGTGATGAAGAGGTTCCCGAGGAGCCTGTGCCCAGTGCGCATGCGCGCAGGGCTGCTCGAAGGAAAGAGCAGCTGCAGCAGCATGTGCAACTTGGGAGTAAGGCTGCAAGGTAATGGCCCTTAAGAGATAAAAGCCAGCTGAGAATTCAGAGTTCTTTATAGGAAGCAAAGAAGTTTTTGCACTCAAGCCTTGTGGACGTTCGGACTCTCTCAGTTTGAGTTTGGAGACTCTTTGTATTTGAAATACTTCTCGGCAACTTTATCTAGTGTTCTTGGCAGCCTTGCACAACCTTGGCAAGGCTCATTCTTATCAGAGACAATTAGTTTTAAACAGCCTTTGAACCAGGAAGGAACAGAATTCGTAAAGAATCATTAAAAGGTTTTGCTATTACCTCCGTTTCGTGTTTGTTTCCTTGGAACAAGGTTTGGGTCAGAACACAGAGTTGTGTTTGACCTCGGGTGCCCGGGGTGGGTGTGGCCAGAGTGGGTGTGGTCAGCATGATGTCACCGTGTTGGGGGGTACCTGTGGTGTCTCGAGTGGTCTGCCAGCGAAAACAGGCTCCCGAGCTCCGTTTTCAGCTGCGACAGCCTCCTGCAATTCTCTGCCAGTGAAAACGAAGCTCAGGAGGGTCCTCCTGAGCTCCGTTTTTGCTGGCAGAGGCACCACAGGCCGGTCCTTCACTATTTCCAGGGTGGCTCCTTGGCCCAGATCTAAGCATCCCATGTGCCAGATTCAGCCCCAGGCCTTGAGTTTGACACCTCTGCACTAAATGAACTGTTGTAAGATGTGTTGTCACACTGTGAAAAGAGAACCCCAAAAAAGGCTCTAAAGGAAAAAAATAAACAACGCTGCAGCAGGAAAAGCAATAACAATCAGGACTAGTACTACGAGCAGAGTCGGCTGGCCTCTACCTCCTTGCGATTTTTAAATAACTCAGGAACCACCACCACCCCAGTTTATGCAAAGTGGCTAGCAGGGGGAGCGGAAAGCACCAGCTGCCGAAAATCAACTTGTCAAGCTTTGAGTTGTTATTAGGATTCAAAGCAATTCCCTGGCTTTCCTGCTGTTGCTCCTCTGGGACCTTCCTTTGATCCCCTGCAGCGCTGCCAGAGGAAAAAGCAAGGAGTCCATGATATAATGTGGAGCCTTCATTTGCAAGCTATTTCAACAGCAAACCTCTGCCGAGAATGTGGTCTTCACTAATTAGAAATCGCATCCGGTCGTTGATTTCATTTCTTTGCCATTATTCCAACGTTTTGTTAATTATTGATAGATAACCCTGATGAAGAGGGAAGCAGCAAGGGTTAATTGCAATAGCACTTAGGCTTATATACCTCTTAACAGTACTTTATAGCCCTCTCTAAGCGGTTTATTCCCCCCAACAATCTGGGTCCTCATTTTACCGACCTCAGAAGGATGCAAGGCTGAGTTACCCTTGAGCTGTGGACACTACATCTCCAGTAATGAAGCACCCATAACTTGTGAAGGCAAGCCATTCCATTGGTTGATTGTTCTGACTATCTCCTTAATTCCAGGTTGCTTCCCTTCTTGATAAGTTTCTATCCATTGTTTCTTGTCCTGACTTCAGGGGCTTTGGCAAATAAGTTGACACCCCTCTTCTTTGAGGCAACCTCTCAGATATTGGAACACTGCTATCTTGTCGCCCCTAATCCAGTCCTCCTTTTTTTTAATAGACTAGACATACCCAATTCTTGCGACTGTTCTTCAAATGTCTCCAGGCCTTTCATCATGTTAGTTGCTCTTCTCTGCACTTTTTCCAAAGTCTTGACATCTTTTTTTGTAATGTGGTGACCAAAACTGGATGCAGCATTCCAGGTGTGGTCTTACAAAGGATTTACTGTATAAATACTACTAGTAGTACTTCACATGATGTAAATTATTGGTAGGACAGGTTTGGAGGTTGCCCGGGTGCCCAAAATTCCTACCTTAGAGTAAAGTTAGGCAAAAGGAACCTTCTACCCCATACCACTCTGTATTGGACTACAATACCTCCAATCCTGTATCACAGACATAGTGGCTGGACTGATGGGACTTGAAGAGGGTGTTAAGGGTCCACCATTGCTCTAATCCATTGCTTTTCAAACTTGGCGACTTTAAAATATGTGGACTTCAGTTTCTAGAATTCTGGGAGTTGAAATCCGCACATCTTAAAGTTGCCCTGTAGGGAATTCTGGGAGTTGAAGTCCACACATCTTAGTGTGTTGCGAAGGGAATAGCTTTGCTTCCTATGCCATCCATCTGGGAAAACTCGCAAGATTCATTTTTCTCACCATGTACATGTATACATCCGAACTACGTGTTGTTTCTCTGTGTTATATAATATATTTAGATATGTGCAATATTTTGTATTTATTTATTTATTTTGTCATGTGTGTCTAGTGTATATTGGAGGGGGTAACCCTTTGAAAGATTAGTGTACATTCAAAGTGACAATAAAGTTATTATTCTATTCTATTCTATTCTATTCTATTCTATTCCATTCCATTCCATTCCATGAGTTGAAGTCACCTATCCAGCTTTCTTGCCGAGGGGGGACTAGAACTCACAGTCTCCTGGTGATTGACCCAAAGTCACCCAGTTTCTAGCCTGCTGCCTTAACTACTAGAACTGTTTATCTTCTTTATCTGGTTTCAGTGATATTTTTCCTTTGTTTTCTTATCAGCTTGTTTCCTTCTTATCTACCTTCCTGAAAAGATCTTTTAGATATGGTTCCTGGCTTTTTATCTTCTCTGCTTACACGTCCATTTCATTTTTAGTTATAACATATTCAGCCTTGTCTCACAGTGGTATGATTGAAGTTCCACCTGTCTTTTATGGACACTTTCAATCACACCATCATAGACATGATGACCATTGAGTTTTGGGACCTCACCCTGCAGAAACCTTTAATTAGGATATCGCTGTCACAATAAGCTGCTGTGTTGATGTACTGAATGGTTGTTGTTTTTTAATCCTTGTAATGGCTTACTGAAATTTGGTGCCAAAGAAGCTTTGATAAATAGAATGCTAAATAAAAATGTTAAAAACAATAGAATGACTTCAGCTCTGATTTTATAGTGTGCAGTCTCCAATTTGCAGACTTGACAGAAACTTTATATCTTTTCAAAGACATTTAGCAGATTGCAATATACATGATAGCAATAAACATTAAGTGGACTCTTCCAGAAATTCCTGAATGTGAAAACCCAACAAAACAAGCACCAGGTTAATATTGTTTTCTCAGATCTAATTCTCTTCATCATTCAGGGAATCAGGTCCAGCTGCCCCTTTCAAGGACCTTTGTCACATCTTGGATAAAAGTAACCAAGCATGCAAGCAAGAATTTGTGCACCCTTCTCACTCATCTGCCTAATGACGTCTCTGTGCAAAAGGCTGCCTAGACTGGGGAATGTGAAATTGCACATTTATAAGTAGCTTGCTTCAAAAGCAAAGACGGTTTATAGCAACACAACGAGCAATCAATATTCTATTATTTTGTGGACTGACTCACACCCCAATCATATAACCATTGTCTCTCCAATTCCACAGGGCTGCTTAAATATTATCTTTATGGCATGGAAAGGAAGGTGTTCAGAACCATCGTCTTGAGGGAATTTTAGTGCCCATTGTCTCACCTTTTAATTTATTTTGATGCCTATTATCCCATCTTTTTTGGGACAATGACACATGTTTGATCTGAGAAATACAGTAAGAATTTAGAGAGATGAGAAGAGAAAGGAACAGTGAAAAGGGGGGGGGTCAGTGTAGATGGATATGAACCAATAGAGGTATATAAAATTTAATTTAACATATTGTATCAAAAAAAATTAATACGTATCGTTGATTGCCATCACCCAGCCAAAAGGAGCTTTTACATTTTAAATTGTATGTATTTATTGTGTTTCTAAACCACCCATCTCTCTCTTTCTTCTGTTCATCAGACAGGAGGTTCTATGTTAGGCTTGGCCTTTTGTTGAATAAGATCTCCAAAGTATGATGCCAACATCTTTCTTTGCAAAAGTGGGCCAGCTCTAATGAGTCTTCATGATAAATTAGTTATGAAAGGCACCAGTAGCTAATTTGTCAGGATTGGAATTGACTTTGTTGAGCTTTGGTGGCTGACATGAATAATTAACCAACATAGCACTGAACCTGCCTTGCAAGACAACTTGGCATAAAGCTTTGCTATTGATTCTTACATTATTGGGTTTCAGGGACTGAAGGCAAGGAGGGTAGACCTGGCCTAGTTGAAAAGATTAAAATGAGATCAAAGGAGGAAACTGATGGGGCTCAGGTTTCAAGGACCTGGAACTAATTGTGGCAATCTCACAGGTTGACTTGTTCCATTCATATATTATTTATGGAGGAGCGACATGAGAGTTCTCCTCCTGTCTCCACTTCATCCTTCCAGTAATACATCTAGGAAGTAGAGGAGGAGCGAGTAGTACCAAGTTACTCTGTAGGCTCCATGGTTCTTTGTAGGTTTTAGATGGAAGCTAAAATGTATGAAGAACGGTTGCAGGAATTGAGTATCTCTAGTTTAGTGAAAAGAAAGACCTGGGAGAGACATGACAGCAGTGTTCCAATATTTGAGGGGCTGCCACAAAGAAGAAGGGGTCCACCTATTTTCCAAAGAACTAGAAAGCAAGGCAATGGATGGAAACTAATCAAGAAGAGAAGGAACCTGGAATTAAAGAGAAACTTCCTAACAGCGAGAACAATTAAACAAAGGAATGGCTTGCCTTCAGAAGTTGTGGGTACTTCATCACTGGAGGTTTTAAAGAAGAGACTGGACAGTTGAGTTGTACCAACTTTAACAACATCAAAAGAAACTCAATCCAAACTCTAAGAAAGAATAATAGATCAGAGAATATATTTCTTGATATTGAGCTTTTAGTCGAAAGGAAAAAGTTTGGAAAACTTATTGTCCAGTTTGGGGACAGGTAGTCCTCAACTTATGACTACAATTGGGTGAGTTGCACTTGATTTTTATGAACTTTTTAAAAAAACTGTTAAGCAAGTCACCACACTTGTTAAGTGAATCCCATGGTCGTGAAGGGACTCCAGCTTCCCCTGTTGACTTTTGTTGCCAGAAACCAGCTGGGAAGGTTGCAAATGGTGATCACATGACCCCTGGATGCTGCAAACATTGTAAGTACATGCTGGTTGCCAAGCTCCCAAATTTTGATCATGTGACCACAGAGATGCTGCAATAGTTTTAAGCACAAGTTACGGTCATTGGCCTTTTTTTCAGTGCCTTTCCAACTTTGCCAGTGCCTTTCCAACGGTTGCAAGTCAAGGACCAATTCTACATTGCCAGGATGAAGGTAGAAACTTTTCCTGACACCAGACACTGATCCTTATAAGTGGTCATGCTTCAAAGGTTGAACTTGACACCTGATTCAGAAGATGTTCTCTGTTGCTACTATGCTATATTGTCTCCTTGTGTTTTGCATGCAATCCCCACATTTCAACACCAGTTCTCAAGAGATGCTCTCTCTTCTGCTGGGAGAACCCAAAAGTGTCATGGTTGTCCCAAAGGATGACTGAGAATCTCCATAGATTGTTAGCTATGCATTTTGGGATGAACGTTTGCTTTTTCAGAAGGCAACTGGATTTTCTTTCTTTCTTTCTTTCTTTCTTTCTTTCTTTCTTTCTTTCTTTCTTTCTTTCTTTCTTTCTTTCTTTCTTCCTTCCTTCCTTCCTTCCTTCCTTCCTTCCTTCCTTCCTTCCTTCCTTTCTTTTTTTCTTTCTTAGTAAGTCATTTCTTTCAATCGTGCAGTAGCTTGAACCATTTATTAAATGAATGGTTGTAATTCGAGGACTACCCATGTTATGGAATAAATTGTCCTCAACTTGAAGATAAGTAGAGCATGGAACCAGAGACAAAACAGAGAAGAATTGAAACCGATTTTAGGGGTTTGGTTTTGCTTTGGGGGTTTGGTTTTCCTAGGGAAAACATGCCTTCTGCCTCTTTGTTATAGATTGTTCATATTTCACAGCTGTCATAAAATTTCCATGTTTTCTGATAAAATTCCGGTGGGCTCCAATAAATTTCCCATGATTGGCAAATTATGCAGGTGATGTATTTGCCCCTTTGACAGAGAGTGAATTAAACAATTCATCTTCCCTTGATGTACTGCAATCTACACAGCCATCAACTCGGCATCATTTTGATTCCAGACGGGGGAACTTCTCCCTCGAGAGAGGAAAACATGAGCATAAATTGGTATCGGGGGAGGGAGCAGCAGAGGAGGATTCTGGCGTGGAGAGAGAACAGTGAGCAAAATTGAGGAAAATGTTATTGAAATTTGAATCCATTATCCCTTCAAAAGGGCCACATTCTGGACTAACTTTTTTTTAAAAAGGCAGGAGAGATACGAAGGTCTCCAATGTTTGACACATTTTTTTTTTAACCAGCTGGCAGAGGGGAACAAACAGTAACTACATTGTAAAACTAGACATTGTAAATAATAAATTTCAATTCATGAATTGGCTCGAAAATGCAACATGTTTGCCCTTAAATGCAGGTAATCCTCAACTTACAGCAGTACATTTAGAGATGATTTGAACTTACAATGGCACTGAAAACACTGACTTATAACTGTTCGTCACACATCCTTTGCAGCATCCCCGCGATCACATGATCAGAATTCAGGTGCTTGGCAACTGCTTCATATTTATGACCATTGCAGTTTCTCTGGGTCATGTGGTCACCTTTTACATACTATTTCTGACAAATGGTTTTCCAATTTCTTCTTCAAAACTTTCCGTGTTGGAGCATCCACAACCTCTGGAGGTAAGTCGTTCCAGGGATTCATTGTTCTCACTGTCAAGAAATTTCTCCTTAGTTCTAAGTTGCTTCTTTCCTTGATTAGTTTCCACCCATTGCTTCTTGTCCTGCCTTTCAGGTGCTTTGGAGAATAGCTTGACTCCCTCTTCTTTGGGGCAAACCCTGAGATATTGGAATGCTGCTATCATGTCATCCCCTAGACTGGACAACCATTTATCTGAAATTTTATTAGGTCTACTACTTGAGCAAGGGATTAGACTTAGTCCAGTGGTGGGATTCAAAAAATTTTTACTACAGGTTCTGTGGGCATGGCTTAGTGGGTGGGGTGTGGCCTGGTGGGTGTGGCTTTGTAGGCATGGCAGGGGAAGGATACTGCAAAATCCCCATTTTCTCCCCACCCCACTAACCTGCTATCCAGATCCTTTCTCCTGGGCAGGGCAACAAAAGAAGACCCAGCCAATCAGCTGGGATTCGGGAAGCAGAGAATAGATGGGGGTGGGGCCAGTCAAAGGTGGCATTTGCCAGTTCTCCAAACTACTCAAAATTTCCGCTAATGGTTCTCCAGAACTGGTCAGAACCAACTGAACCTCTGACTCGGTCCCTTCCAACTCTGTTATGCTATGTTCTAACTTCTGGCTTGCTGGAATGTCTGTAGAATCTATACCCAATGGACAACCCTCCCAACAGCTAGTTCTGATTCAATGTTTCTGTTGATTTTTCCTTCAGAAAAATTTCCTTCACCGCCCTTGGAGAGAATTCAGAAAAGTTATGATGGAGGAAGCGTGGAGGAAATAGGTCAGGCCAGAGAAGCATAACAAGATGAACCACTCAACAAAGAGTTGAAAAGTTCAGTTATTCTAAGCACAGTCTAGACAAATGCAAGCTTTGGCATTTGTGTTAACGGAGGGAGAGAGTGGTAGATTTTCTCTCCCTCCCCTTCTCCTCATTGCCGTAATAAAACTCAACCTTTTCCAGAAAGTCAGGAAAGTCTGAACTTGTCTTTTAAATATTTTGTGAGGCTCGTAACAGAATAACGCACATGAGGGGAATGTCAAGGGAGATGATATAGGCCTTCAGCAAAACCCTGTCAAAAATTATTTTTTTCTGTATTCTCTTTCAGGCCATCTCCACAGATAGTTTAGTAACCGCTGAAAGTTACAACCGCACTGAAAAAAGTGACTTATGACCATTTTTCAGACGTATGACCATTGCAGCATCCTCGTGGCCATGTGATTTACATTTGGACCAATCTAGGAATGCCTGTGCTCCTTCTGTGTATCTTTGGCCAAGGAAGGGAAAGGAGTCCACACCCTGAAAAAATAGGTATTTGTATCCTGTGAATATAGTAGAAACACAGCACCAACAACATCTTAGATCCGCCCTAAGAAGTGATTGATTATTATTGATTATGTGCCATTGAATTGGTGTCAACCCTTAGTGACCAGACAGATTGATTTTCTCCATGAGGATCTATCTCTAGTCTGTTTTTGTCAAGTATCTCAATGTGATACTTGAAAAAAACATGTTATTTGAAATGGGGGTAGAAAACAGAGGGATTTTCTTAGTGGTGGGATACAGCTGGTTCGCACCACTTCGGGAGAACATTGTTACCTTTCTGAGCAGTTTGGTGAACTTGGGAGAAATCATTAGGGCAGAGAACCGGTTGTTAAATTATTTGAATCCCACCACTGGATTTTCTCCATGATCTCTCCCCAACCTTCATGTCTTCCAATGGCGCACCTATCGCTACTGGGACTGAGGTTATCCTCTTTTCTTTCCTTCTACCTTTCCCATCCATATTCTCTAGAGAGTTTGACCTTCTCATGATAGGTCTGAAGTAGGTTTATTTGAACTTGGTTCATTTTGCAACACCAGAATCCAAACCTGAGCATCCCTGAACAATGGCTTCTACCCTTTATTTGAACATCTTTTTCCAGTCATATTTCCCTGATCCACCACAGCGAGGAGGCAGGGAATAAGTCCCCTGTGTTAAGGAGGTTTCATTGATAAGATGGGACTAAAACTCACAGTCTCCTGATGGTTGGCCCAAAATCACCCAGCCACTTTCATGCCTAAAGTGGGACTAGAATTCACAGTCTCTTGGTGATTGGTACCAAGTCACCCAGTCAGGTTCCATAACTAAGGCAGGACTAGAACAGGTAAGGAACATCAAGGTAAACTACTTAGAAGTAACTCTGTATATCTTGTTTGATTTATGGAGCCTTCTGCAATGATGTAATTGAAATCTAGCTTTTATTTTTAGGAATGTGTGTAAAAACATGCAAAATTTAGATCACACAGGTACAGCTATATAATACCTTGCCTTTTTTTTTACCTGTGGACATTCCTACCTGTGTCTCACTTGGGGTCTTAATTAAATGAGTCTCTGCATTTAACAGTCAGTTTAACTTCCTATTTCTCTCTTGTGCTTTTCCTTTTAATAGAGATAGCTTAGGCAGAAGCAAGAGTTTCCTACCTTAAGTGTTTCTCAATAAACCCACATTTTGCTTCAGGGAAAATGTTTGCCAGTATTCACACATAGCTGCGTAGTAATGCCCATATTTTGCATATTTCCAGTTTTTCTCTCCTTTTTTTTTCCTCTTTGAAATGTGACCAGTTGCTTCTTCATTATCAGATATCCTTGTTTGCGCTGTGCACATGTGTCTATGGAGATTCTCAATCATCCAGGTCATGGTTGTCCCGAAGGTGATTTTTCAAAAGGCAAGTGGATTTTCTTTGTTTTTCCACAAAGACATTTCGCTTTTCATCCATGGCGACTCAAGGCAGCTTAGAGAATATAAAACCTCATTTAAAACAATAAAACTAATGAAAAGAATCAAATAAATTAATATAATAAAATAAAATCACTCCCTGCCCCAGCAACAGCAGATCACATGGGCCATTTAATGGGCTGTATTCTGCTCTGGGTTCCCCAGGGCCACTGGCAGAACCTGGTCCTAACCAAGTTCATTTAGTTTCATGTATAGCTGGCTGGAGAATTCTGGGAGTTGAAGTCCACAAGTCTTAAAGTTGCCAGGTTTGGAGATTAGCCCATAGGCCATATCAAAATGCAGAGTTCCAAACACAAATTATTAATAAAATCCTATAAAAACAATTTAAAAATGAAATTGGAGTAAAACACAATCATTTGGTCTATGGATAAGTGAAGTAATATAAAATTATATTTCAGTATCACTCCTACAGTCTACTCCAATCAGTTGCACACATGCCGAACTCAGCAGAACCGTTTTACTCTGTGCTATATTTAATGTTGTTTTCAGATTCTGGCCACACATGAGGTATGTTTTTTTTAATATGAGGTAGTTTCCTAGTTCAGGTTTAGGTTCATCTTAATTATTTGAACAGCTAGAGAAATCCCTTGAATGTTGCTTAAAGGATCATCCTCAGAAAATAATAACCTGGGGTTGACAGTACAATTTACTGTGAATGCATGTTGTTGAATGGGGCTAGTTTGCACATACACACACACACACACACACACACACACACGGAAAAGCTGCATCTTTTAAAAAGAGGACGAAGTACACCTGTTTGGGTAGCATCGTCCTTCCATTCTTCTAAACCAAAGCCAGACTTTTAGCAGCAATGAAAAAGATGGTCAAAGCAGCTAGAAAAATGAAAGATCATCAAAGGCCAATGATATGGGGTGGAATTCTCTGCCTGAAAAGAAAGTCATTGAATGAAGAATGGTGATTCTGCACTAAATTTCAAAGCCAACCTCGGCTGTGTCAAAAGGAGAAGGTTCACATAGGGCCCCATCAAGCAATTCTTTTTCCACCATATAAGAGACAATCAATCCTGGGAGCTTTCACGCCAGGCTATAAGCCGGTCCTTTTGTTCAGACATAAATAATCCAGGAGCCCATGTTGGGATACTTTGTAGGGGAGGGGGTGAAGGTGGACAGCAGAAACGATGCTTTCATTTGAGAAGGTGGAACAACGCCCATTCATCCTCCTGCCAGCCTTCCTGCCCAACAAAGCATGTCCTCGAACTGAGTTTCCGACAGAGATGTCAAAGCGGTCCCTTGATTGACGGCTGGGAGAAAAATAAGCATCTTCCTTTGCTTTTCGGTGGGACCCAGTGACCGGAAACAGATTTGAAGGACTACAATCATCTTTGCAACAATGGACATTGAAATCCCTAGAAAGGAGAGCAGGGCCACCAATCTTCCAAACAAAATAATAATGGTGTCAATTAAAGCAAGGCTGTTCCATGGAAATTTCGGCCTTGAAATCCCTGGAAACCGTCAGCAGGGATCCTCCTAAAATTTCCACTTAAATTACCGTTTTTAACTGGATAGACTATCAACAATGCACGGGATGTAACCCTGCTAACAATACTTAGTAGGATTGAATTTAGACTGAAGGAAATTAGGACTTTTGTCCTAGATGCATCTAATTTTTTGCCTCACCCTTGCTTGTCCTATTGAAGGTGACCCCTGATAAGCCAAGGAATAAAGCAATACCAATCGTAGGTCCAAAAGATCATACTGAATTAAGGAATGGAAGCAGCTGGGACAGCATTTGGCAGAGTAACCATAAGGCACACTTTTTTAGACTCGCAGAAAATGCAGGAATTAAGGAACAAAACAAACCAAAAGAAAGAATTAAGAAGTCAACATCCAAAACAAAACAAAACAAACCACCCCTTCAAGAAAATTGTATAGGTAATCTTTGACTTATGACCACAATTGAGCCCAAAATTTATGTCATTGAGCAAGACAGTTCTTAAGGGAATTTTACTCCATCTTACAACCTTTCTGGCCACACTTGTTAAGTGAATCACTGTGGTTGTTAAGTTAGTAACACAGTTGTTAAGTATGATGACCCGGAGTGTAATACTAACGTAACAAAATCCAAAACGTAAATAAATGTCCTTTAATGCCTCCAACTTGCCCCCACTATTCAATAATTCTCAGTTGGAGATAAAACTCAAAAATAGTCTTCAAAAGAAAGCAATACAGTCCGAACTTAATGAGCAGATAGAGGTGAAATAAAAAATCAAACAAACTACAATATGAAATTTCCACAACCAACCAGGATAAGTAATTACCAGATTCAAGGAGATAACAAGGCATAGTCTGTTGGAAGGATGCCAACCAAGATAACTTCAGCCCAAAATAACACACACTTTGCTTCTGGCAACACTGTGTTTTAACCGTCTCTCTTATATACTAGTCTCCCCAGCTGCAACCAATGAGAAGGATCATGGCCGCTTCCTCTCCTGTAAGCCAAGTTGTTTCCTTCTCCGTTCCTCCCTGCATGTCCTAGGATGAAGAGGGGATGGGCCTGGCTCTTCCTCTGACTGCCCAGCCAGCCTCTGCCCTTCCCCAGCCTCCTCCACAACCTCCGAAGCTACACCTCCACTCCCTGTCGGCTGTTCCTCCTCTCCCTCAGAGTCCGACTCTATCAAGGGCATGACATTAAGTGAATCTGCCTTCCCCATTGCCTTTGTCTGAAAGAAGTTTGCAAAAGGGGATCATATGACCCTGGGACACTGCAACTGTCATAAATATGAATCACTTACTAAGTATTTGAATTTTGATCATGTGACCATGGTCATAAGTATGAAAAACAATCATAAGTCTTTTTTTTTAAGTGACATTAAAACAGATCACCAAAAGAACTGTATTCCTTGATCCTATTTTTGATAAATCAGAAGTGATACATTACTTCATATCATTGCGGTGCTTATGTTCTTTCCTAATATAATTCTGAATAGCAGAAAGGTTTTTTTTTTCTTCCCGTCCTCAGAAATTGTAGAAAACATTTTACAACTCTTGTCTGGCTCATTAACTGTAAGGAGAACATTTGGAAAAGATAAGCAAATTAATAAGCCCATCTGCAGAATAATTTCATCACTCCTCTACTACATTTTTGTCTATCACACATTAGCAGCCAAAGGCTAATCACGCTTTGCATAATCCAAAAATTCTTTAAAGCCTGATAGGTCTTTCCTGGAACAAAAATTCACATTCCAACCACGTCAACCTGACTCTGCATTTTCTCACCCATCCACTGGACACCCAACTTCCCAATTCTATTTCACACAGCCCAGCCCTGGAAGACGACTTTGCTAGATAGTGTGGGAGGCTACACGATCAAAATTTGCTTAACTAAACAACATAGTGCACAGGCTATGTAAACTCCAAGGTACTTTTGCTCCCTTTTTTAAAAAAAACCAAGCACCTGGCAAGTTTTGAACAAGGGAATCAGTGCTGATTAACTGGCATTTTTACAGATCAACTATTGGAGCAGAGGTGGTATTCAATAGGTTCTGACCAGTTCTAGAGAACTGATAGCGGAAATTTTGAGTAGTTTAGGAGAAGCAGCAAATACCACCTCTGACTGGCCCCGCCCCCATCTATTCTCTGCTTCCTGAGTCACAGCTGATCGATTGGATCTTCTTTGGTTGCCCTGCACAGGAGAAGGAAGCTGGAAAGCAGGTTAGTGGGGTGGGGAGGGAATGGGATTTTGCAGTAACCTTCTGTTCTGTCCCCTCATTAGCATTCTTGAGATCCTCGCGCTTTGATTGGCCAAAGTGCGGGGCACTCTGATTGGTCAGGCGAGCCGCGCCGATTGGCTTGCTAGGAATCTCCCGCAATTGGTCTATTCGAATCGCGGGAGATTCAAAGCGGTGCCATTGGCTGCGGCCGCCGCAGCTAAAGAAATAAAAGCCGCGAACTTTTCCTATAGCGCCAGTTCGGTTCCTACATCAATAAAAGAGCTTGATACAAAGTCACCGATTCCTGGCATCATTTCCAAAGACACAACACTGGCGACGAAGGTGGGATTCAGATCCTGAACCGAAGCACGTGTCCGACGGAAGCCAGATGAATCTCCACGATGGCGAAAATCGCACCCCCCGCACCCTTCAACCCCGCCAGCGAGGACTGGGAATCGTACTCCGACAGATTCCGCATGTTCCTCGAGTGCAGCGACCTGAAGGACGCCACCGGCCACATGAAGCAAGCCGTCTTCCTGACCCACTGCGGGAACGAGGTATTTAAGATGGCCAAGGCACTTGCCAAACCCGCCGATGTGACCGCGATGGACTGGGACGTCCTCGAGCCAATACTTCGGCGGCACTACGCTCCAGAGGTGCCCATCCTCATCCGACGCCATGAGTTCTACTGTCGGGACCAGCGGTCGGGTGAGAGTTTCAGCGACTTCGTCGCCGAACTACAGCGCCTAGGGGGGCTGTGTGAATTCGACAACCTGAATGACACCCTGCTAGACCGAATCGTGCTTGGCCTGTGGGACCCCATTCTCCAGAGTCAGCTGATGGCCAAGGGCAACATCAGCCTTGCAGATACCCTCACCGAAGCTGCAGCCGCCGAAGCGACCCGAACATCCGCCGACCGCATGCGCCGACTGAACGTTGGGGACCGCGGTGGGAACAACCACCCTGCAAGGTCGGCTGAGGCCCAACCTGAGACGACCACCCACCAGGGCAACTTCCACTTGGCATCGGGCACTTCCGACAAGGAGGAGGAAATTCATCGCCTCCAGGCAGGCCGCGACCCACGGAACCGGCGGGGTCGTAAGTCGAGGACCAACTGTGCCGGTTGCGGAGGCGACCACCCCAGGTCCGAATGCTGGTTTTTCGAGTCGATCTGCCAGCATTGTGACAAGAAGGGACACATCGCCCGCGTCTGCCGCCTCAAAAAGAACCGTAGCCGGCCACGATGGGACCAGAGCGAACGGAGGCGAGAGAGCACACCACCCCGGACCAGAGATCGCCCCTCTGACAACAGATGGGACTGGAACGGACGATCCCTACGAGGCGGCGATACCCGGTGAAGAGAGGAGACCCATCAGACGGTCACCATCGGCCACGCCACAACCAATGACGCCCGGAAGGTCTACGTGGAGGTAGGGATCGAAGGCGAGCCATGCAAAATGGAGGTGGACTCCGGGTCCTACCTCTCCATGATAGCCTGGCAAGAAATAAAGCGCTTGGTGCCTACCATCCAAAGGAAAGGCCTAGACAGCCAGCGACTAATCGTAAAAGACTACCAGGGAAATCGCATCCCAGCAGTCGGAACCGGACAGTTCAACGTAACATACAAAGGGCGCACCGAAAAGCTTCCCCTGACAATCGTCGATCGCGACCACCCAAGCCTACTGGGACTGCCCCGCTCGGCATCGCAGTCACGGGAATCGACCACATCACCAACGACAGCTGGGAGCAGCAACTAGCCCAGGAATTCCAACAGGTCTTCGACGGAAACCTAGGCAAGTACCGAGGGCCCCTTATATCATTCAGCCTAGACCCAAACGTCCCCCCAAAATGCCTGAAACCAAGACGGGTGCCATTTGCACTTAAACCCAAGATAGACGAGCAAATTGACAAGCTCGTCAAGCAAGGGGTCTTACAACCAATAGACCACGCCCGGTGGGAGACCCCCATAGTCACCCCGATGGGTCAGTGAGAATTTGTGGGGACTATAAGGCCACCCTAAATGGCGCCTTGCAGCAAAGCGCCTACCCCGTCCCAGTAGTGCAACACCTACTGCATTCACTGGGAGGGGGAAAGGTTTTCGCCAAGCTCGACCTCGCCCAGGCATACCAACAGTTGCCAGTCGACGAGGAAACAGCAGAAGCGCAAACCATAGTCACCCACTGGGGAGCATTTAAATGCAACCGGCTCCAATTCGGAGTCAGCGTGGCACCCGGCATATTCCAAAGCCTAATGGAAAGGCTATTACAAGGCATCAAGGGGGTGGTACCTTACTTCGACGACGTCTTAGTGTCGGCAGCCAACCAAGCCGAACTAGAGGGTCGCCTAAGGGAGGTCCTAACCAAATTCAAAGAGACCGGGCTCAAGGTAAAGAGGGAGAAATGCCAATTATACACGGAACGGGTTGAATTCCTAGGATATCTCCCAGACCGTCACGGCATTCACCCAACAAACCAAAAAATCAAGGCCATCAAAGAAGCCCCCACACCCAAGTCGAAGACGGAGCTACAGGCATTCCTGGGGCTACTTAACTTTTACAATGTTTTCCTGCCCCAAAAGGCGACGGCGGCGGAGCCTTTGCATAGGCTCCTGGACAAGGCGGCGACCTGGACTTGGGGGAAATGCGAGCAAGCCGCCTTCCAGAGAACAAAGGACCTCCTCACTTCAGATGCCGTCCTTATACAGTACAACGAGACCCTACCTCTGGCCGTCACATGTGACGCATCACCCTTCGGCGTCGGCGCTGTCCTCAGCCATACCCTCCCCGACGGAAAAGAAGCACCCATCGCGTTCTTTTCAAGGACCCTCACCAAACCGGAGCGGAACTACAGCCAGCTGGACAAAGAGGCTCTGGCTATCGTTGCCGCAGTAAAAAGATTCCACGAGTATCTCTACGGCCGGACATTTACCATCATAACCGACCACAAGCCGCTGCTGGGAATCCTTGCAGGGAACCGGGCCACCCCAAACATTCTGTCTCCCTGAATGACAAGGTGGTCCGAGTTCCTGGCGGCCTACAACTACGGACTCATACATAGACCGGGTAAGACAATCTCCCATGTAGACGTCTTAAGCTGCTCGCCGCTACCGGAACCTGACACCGACCCAGCACCCACGACGACCACCCTCAATATAGAGACTCTACACAACCTACCCATAACCGCGTCAGACATTGCCCGAGAAACTAATAAAGACAAACGTCTGGCGCGGGTGTTGCATTGGGTAGAGAAAGGGTGGCCGGAAAGGGACAACGACGAGTCCGTCAAGACATTCCGGAACCGGCAAACGGAACTCTCGTTATTAAAAGGGTGCATACTATGGGGGGATAGGGTGGTCATTCCAGAAAAACTACAAGGGAAGGTTCTGGAACTATTACACAAGGGGCACCCGGGCATCGTTAGGACTAAAGCCCTGGCCAGAAGTTACGCTTGGTGGCCAGGGATGGACAAAAAGATTGAGACCTGGGTAGCAAGGTGCCAACGATGCCAGGAAACTAGGCCAAGCCCACCCACAGCACCCGTCCTAGAGTGGGAAACCCCAAGGGGACCTTGGTCTAGGATACACATAGACTTCGCCGGGCCCACAAAAGGACACACCTTCCTGATAACAGTAGACGCTTACTCCAACTGGCTGGAGGTAAGCAACATGAGAACAACAACCACGGAGGCCGTGATCAAGGAACTCGGCAAACTCTTTGCAACGCACGGCCTCCCAGACGTTGTCATTTCCGACAACGGGCCCCAATTCACCTCGCTAGAATTCGAAAAATTCCTGGTGGAAAGGGGCATCTGACACGCGCTGACAGCACCGGGGCATCCGGCGGCAAACGGTAGGGCGGAACGGATGGTGCAATTCACAAAGAAAACCATCCGGAAAATAGACCACGGGGAGATCCAGGATAAAATAAATAAATTACTCTTCACCCAACACATAACCCCAAATACCACAACGAATAAGAGCCCAGCCGAACTGTTAATGGGGAGGAAATTAAGGTCCCCACTCGACAGATTACACCCCACGTATAACCCAGAGAAGCCCCCAGACTCAACCAGCAAACACCGAACCTTCACACCAGGCGACCCCGTGTACGCAAAAAACCTGACGGGAGACCCGCTATGGGTACCGGCCATCATCACACAAATAACAGGCTCACACTCATACCGCCTACAAACAACAGACGGACGAGCATGGAAACGCCACATCGACCAATTAAGATCGAGGACGACCACCCAAGAGACCACCGACGCACAAGCAGAAAAAACCAAAACCCACAACACAAACCAAGGGGGGAGGGAATACCCAGGGGACCAAAACCAAAGAAGAATAAACCAACCATACTTACCGGAAAGCAGCCAGCACGACCCCTCGCCAGGAAGAGACAGCCAGGCCAGCTCGACCGACCCGGGGAGACCGAGCGGGAGCGGCAAAACCCGCAGCTCAACCAACCCGGGAAGCCCAGGAGGGAGCTACGGAGAGCGGCCCGGCCCGATCGACCAGCCGGTTCCCACGACGGCATCCAGAGAAGCAGAGACCCCGACCGAACCAGCCGGGATCCATCCTACGACTGAGCTGCGCAGGTCCAGTAGGCTAAGACGGAGCCCCGCCTACCTACGGGACTACGCAACATAAGGACTAAACCAAGAGGGGAGGGGTGTTCTGTCCCCTCATTAGCATTCTTGAGATCCCCGCGCTTTGATTGGCCAAAGCGCAGGGCACTCTGATTGGTCAGGCGAGCAGCGCCGATTGGCTCGCTAGGAATCTCCCGCGATTGGTCTATTTGAATCGCGGGAGATTCAAAGCGGTGCCATTGGCCGCGGCCACCACGGCTAAAGAAATAAAAGCCGCAAAGTTTTCCTATAGCGCCAGTTTGGTTCCCACATCAATAAAAGAGCTTGATACAAAGTCACCGACTCCTGGCATCATTTCCGAAGACACAACACCTGCCCCCTGGAGTGGGGTGGGAATGGAGATTCCATTTATTATTTATTTATTTTATAATAAGAAATAAGAATGAACATAAGTTTAAATATGAGAAATAGGAACTAATAATTGGGGACAATAGGACAGGGACAGTAGGCACAATTGTGTGTTTATGCACAGTATGCACTATCCTTCCTATGCCATGCCCACCATGCCACGCCCACCAAGTCACACCCACCAAGCCATGCCACCTCCACCAAGCCACGCCCAGAGAATTGGTAGTAAAAAACTTGAATCCCACCACTCTATTGGAGGTGAATTCCAGTGGAATGTTGGAGGCATCTGAGGATCGTGGGATCCTTGATGCTCTTTGAACTTGGTTCTTTTCTTGCAGACAATTCAATTACTCAACTAAGTAACTTCACCAGAAGGCAAGGCAAGAAACAATGGATGGAAACAAAACAAGGAAAGAAGCAACCTGGAATTAAGGAAAAACTTCCCAACAGTGAGGACAATTAACCAGTGGAACAGCTTCCCTCCAGAAGTTGTGGGTGACCTATCACTGGAGGTTTTTAGAAGGAGACAACCACCTATCTGAAATGGTATAGGGCAGGAGTGTCAAATTCAAGGCCTGAATATACAATTACAAAGTCTTCTTACCAGTTGCCTTTGTCATTTACAGTAAACAAAGATATCAAAGTATAAGCACAGCTTAGATAGCAACAGAATATCAGAGAAAACAGAATATCAGAGAGACAGAATGTCAGAGAGAGCAAGCCATGAGCTCTAGCTCCCTCTTATGGCAATTCACAATACAATCAACCAATCAGAACATAGTACAAATCAATACAGTGACTCTGTTTTAAAGCTACAAACATACATTGTTGGTTTATATATTGCCAATCCAAGTAATTGGTGGACAGATTCCTAACAACCTTCAAGGTCCCTTCTAACTTTGTTATTCTGTTATTCTGTTCCTCATCACCATACATTCCCTTCACCATGCCTTCCTTTTCTACAGCATCTCTTGTTGAAATTGACCAAAGATATTCTTCTTCAGAGATGCATTTCCTGCAAATTTCACTTCATCCTTTCTCCCCCATCTCCCCCCACTCCCCAAAAAAGTGTTGGAAGAAATATCCATTTGGTTCCATTCCAAGCCAGGAAAAAGACACAGGAAACATGGAGGCTGATTGGAAAAATGGTTTCATGGTGAAACAGAAGTACATGGATGGTTTTGGGCAGCTGACCACCATGGAGTTGAGAGTGGGGGGATTTTACATCTTCTCTTGGGCTTTGTCCTTGAGATTCCTTTTTCCTGTGAAAGAACATGTGTTCTTTTGGCTGTTGTAGGGGTCATAGCTAACCTTGTACGTTGTCTGAGTCCCAGGTTTGGTTGAAATTTGCTGGGTCATGCAATATCCCCAGGTGATTGTGCCATGTGGCGAACTCTGCTGCTAGATGGACTAATCCTATTATTTATTTATTTGTTTGTTCATTTATTTATTTTGTCAAGTGATTATAAGATAACAGGTACAAGTATAAGCATGGTTATGAATATGTGAAATGGATAGATACAAGAAAAAAAAAAGAAACAATAGGACAAGGACAGTAGGCACATTAGTACGCTTATGCATGCTCCCTACAGACCTCTTAGGAAAGAGGTGAGGTCAATAGTAGACAATTTAAGGTTAAAGTTTTGGGGGTTTGGGGAAGAAACTACAGAGTCAGGTAGAGTATTCCAGACATTGACCACTCTGTTGCTGAAATTGTATTTCTTGCAATCAAGTTTGGTGCGATTAACCTTGAGTTTGTATCTATTGTGTGCTTTTGTATTGTTATGGTTGAAGCTGAAGTATACATTGACAGGTAGGACATTACAATGTATGATTTTGTATACTATACTTACATCGTTTCGAAGGCGACGTTGTTCTAAGTTTTCTAGGTCTAGAATTTCAAGTCTGGCGGCATAAGGTATTCTGCAATGAGTAGAGGAGTCGAGAACTCTTCTTGTGAAATATTTCTGGACTTTCTCAACTGTATTAATTTCAGATACGTAATACGTAATTATGTCCTGGAGGGTCATGTCTTAATACGATCACCCTGGAGCTAAGATCTTTTGTCTTGTACATAAGCTGGCCCAGTCCTGCTGGGGCTATTAACAAAGGTGGGAGCTACTTTCCAAGACCATGTTTCTCCTTTAAGGAAATATAATATTCTGCCTTTATTAATATTTCCCAAAACATTTCATTCTTCTAGGAGAGGAGTGGGTGCTAACTTTGTACAAAAGCAAGCATGCCCATTTTTTGGAAATAAAACCAACATTTAAAGGATTGCAATTGGGAAATCCCAGCGGTGATTTCTATTTAGACCTGGCACATTTCCTCTTTTATGGTAATCTAACCATGCTGTAAAATTCAACCTGCTTTGTGAAAAGTTAAATTATTACTATTAGGCCCATTGTACATTGATGTAAGTGGAGCTGTTCTATTTTTATCCTCCTCTGTTTCGGTTATAATTCGGGCCCTGCACTTAAATGATTTCCCATTCTTATGCTAGCTATTTTGAGAATGAACTCAGTATGTATTTGCTTTCTAATGTACTTCAAAAGTGGCCGGAGGACAATGTCAACAAACCCCTCCTTCTCTTTACTGCCAAGAAGAAAACAGCACTCAATGCAATATTGGCTGGAAACAGGGTTTTTTTTATCAATGGCCTCGACAATTGCAATGTTTTCCTAATTACTTTTGGGATTAATAATTAAACAGAAAGGCCATTTCTCTGCCAGACAGCACTTTTATTGAAATGCATAAGGAACAGGTGATAAATTAATAAATTATTATATCTAACTGGCCTGTCCAGCTTAAATAATGGCTAAGTGCTGGAGCAACCTGTTGTTGTTGTGAAAAAGGAGGAAGGCAAAGGAGACGTGAAGAAAAGCAGTGAGGATTCATCCCCCATTACGCTCAGTGCTTCCATCGTTCAAATATCTCTTAAATCAATCACTGTTTTAGAATACGTTCACACTCTTAACATCATTGTAATTGAAAACCATTGATAGTAAAAATGCAATGAAAATTATTGCAAAAAGAAAAAAGAAGAGGCAATATAGGTAGCCCTCAGCTTACTAGCACAATTGAGCCCACAGTTGCTGAGTGAGACATTTGTTAAGTGAATTTTGCCCCATTTTACAACCTTTCTTGCCACAGTTGTTAAGTGAATCACTGCACTTAAGTTGGTGACATGGTTGTTGACTGAATCTTCCTTCCTCATTGCTTTTGCTTGTCAGAAGTTCTCAAAAGGGGAATCACGTGACCATGGCAATCTATCATAAATACGACCCAGTTGCCAAGCATCTGAATTTTGATCATGTGACCATGGGGATGCTGGAATGGTCGTAAATGTGAAAAATGCTCATAAGTTCCTTTTTTCAGTGGCATTGTAACTGTCAGCTGTGCCTCCATTCAAAATCCAAGAAAGAAAACCTTAGACTCCATTAAAATCAGTGGTGGGATTCACATTCTTTTACTACCGGTTCTGTGGGTGTGGCAAGGAAAGGTTACTGCAAAATCTCTATTCCCTCCCCACCCTGCTAACCTGCTTTCCAGCTCCATTCTCCTGTGCAGGGCAACAAAAGAAGACCCCGTCGATCAGCTGGGACTCGAGAGGCAGAGAAGAGATGGAGGCAGGGCCAGTCAGAGGTGGGATTTGCCGGTTCTCCGAACTACTCAAAATTTTTGCTACCGGTTTTCCAGAACTGGTCAGAACCTGCTGAATAACACCTCTGATTAAAATAGAGAAAAGTACTTTTACTGAATTTGATGTGATAGCAACGAAAGGAAAGCAAGATCTGAGGCAAATAGGCGTGGAAATTACATATTGAAAGTTATCCCAAGTCCCCTCCCCCAACAGTTCAAACAGGACATCCAATCTGAGGTGTAGATAATGTCATGTGGGTACATCTTCAGGTGGCGTCTCAAACATCTGGTATGCCAAGATGGTTGACCTTGGCCTAGACAAGATAAGTGGCTGCAGTTGTGCAGAAAGCAGGAAAGCATCTCAACTTTTACAGTTCACACAAATTCGACCTCCAGCACCCTTCCCCCCACAAAGTCCAATTATTCCTCTCCCCCTACCCCTGTTTCCATAGCAGCCAGCAAGGGTCAAGCAGTAAAAGATGTCAGGAAGAATTCTTGGAGGCTGACAGTAACTTTGCAAGGTCACTAAATGAACTATTGTAAGTCGAGGATTATCCATATGAAACCTGGATTAATAGAGAAAGTTGCTATGCTATTGTGTCAATAAAATAGGATCCAGAAATATGACAAGCTACAAAGCGTCAACAAGCCAAACCACAAAGAACTGGAATCGTTAGAGTTTGGTTATTTTTTTAAAAATGCATAATGGGTTTATTTTATGCTTTAAAGAAAAAAAACACCAAAAACATACTGAGCAAAAAACTGGAAGTGTATCATTACATTTTAGTGTTGTAACCTTGGTGGCCTAAGTGTTCAAATATAAGCTGGAAGACTCTGGTGGTCCATAGACCATGAAGTTAAAATTGAATATCACTTTAGAGGACCAAAGTAAGATGCACAAATCTGGGCTGAAATTGCAAATCTGCTTAAAATAACCAGGAATGCACTTCCAAATCTTGGAGTCTTAGTAGACAGCCAATTAAATATGGGCCAACAGTATGTGGCAGAAGTCAAAAAGGCCAATTGAATCCTAAATTGCATTAAGAGGGTACTAATACCACTCTATAAAGCCTTAGTAAGACCACACCTATATGTATCCAATTTTGATCACCACACTATAAAAAAGATGTTCAGAAAATGCAGAGAAAAGCAACTAGAATGATTACGGTACTGGAAGCTAAAACATATGAAGAACGGTTATAGTAATTGGGCATGGCTAGTTTAGTGAAAAGAAGGACAAGTGGAGGTACGATAGCAGTCTTCCAATATTTGAAGGGCTGCCGCAGAGAGGAAGGGGTCAAGCTATTTTCCAAAGCCCCTGAAGGCCAGACAAGAAATAATGGATGGAAAATGATCAAGACGAGATTCAACTTAGAAATAAGAAATTTTCTGACAGTGAGAACAACCAACCAATGGAATAGAAGTTGTCTTCAGAAGTTGTGGGAACTTCATCACTGGAGGCCTTCAAGAAGAGATTGGACTTCTCTTTTTTTAGACTAGACCAGGGGTCACCAAGTTTTTGGACCTCAGGGACCACCAAACTCATAATTTTAAATCCCAGGGACCACTAATCGGTTCTGTGGGCATGGCTTAATTTGTGGGTGTGGCTTGGTGGTCATGTGATTGGCTGGGCATGGCTTGCATCTAAATATTATAAATATTTATATAAATATTGAATTTTTTATTTTTAAAAAAGCAACTTTTACCCAAAATCAGGCAAAGCGGGCAGGCAGATTGAGTTGCTCATAGAATCACAGATTCCTTCAGAGATCTATCTGCCATTGGCTGGCTCAGTTTGTCACATAAAATTTGCTTGCAAGCAAACTCACAAAATTAACTCACAATGCACCATGTATATAAATATTGAATTTTTTCTTTTTAAAAAAGAGCAACTTTTACCCAAAATCAGACAAAGCAGACAGGCAGGTTGAGTTGCTCACAGAATCATTCAGTGATCTATATATCTACCATCAGCTAGCTCAGTCTCTCAAATTTGCTTGCCATGAGTCTGCACTTCAGTCCTAAGGGAGGTTCGGCTGTGCTTAAAAGCAGATCCGAAGATCTAAAAACTAGCTAGAAAGTAAGAAATCCAACCATTTCCTGCTTTCTAGCTAATCTAAATCTCCCAGCACAGCAGAACAGCTGAGGGTCAGAAAAAGGAAAAATAGCAATTTATCAGGCAAGTTTTCCAGGTAACAAGTAAGTGGGCAGGGAAGATTTCTGCAGACCATGTGGGAGGTACAGCCTTGTGTTTCTGTGCAGCCTGGATTAATTGCTTTGGGGGGGGGTGCTCTGGGGATGAGATTTCTCTGTGGCCCACCAAAGGTTGGCGACTGCTGGACTAGACCAAGGGTGTCAAACTTGATTTTATTGAGGGCCGCATCAGGGTTGTTTTAGACCTTTGGGGGGGGGTCAGGATGGGCGTGGCCAGGCTGGATGTGGCTAGCTCCACATCACTCATATCAGGGGCGCCTGTGGTGGCCCAATCGATCTGCCAGTGAAAACGTGGACTAGACATATCCTGTTCTTGCAACCATTGCTCATATATTTTAGCCTCCAGCTCACTAATTATTTTTTATTAATTATCTTTTTTGAATTTCTCTGCACTCTTCTGACAGAACATTATTTGCTTTTATCGAAAATTGTAGTGCTACTTTAACTGTGATATGTGGTTTTAGGCTTCCTGAGCATCAAAACATTGTTCTTGTTCCCAAATGTCATTATTTTAGGGAGTGCCATGTTATTTGTTCAAGCGTTATTGTTTAAACAGGAACTTTAATTCCAACCAGGCCATCAGTTGTGAGAACTATCAATCAAATTTTATTTACAGTCACAGGCCCAAATTATGTGTAAAACATCAACTACAAATGTGTAATAACTAAAGAGAAAGCTGTTTTCTGACATGGAACAGTCCATCAGAATTTAATTATACCCAGAGTTTCTTTACAGTGACCATGATTGAACATTATTTTTGCTACCTTTTTGGAGGTTTCTAAGGATTTATCAGCTAAAAAAAATATTTATATTCTCTTCCATGTTACAATTGAAGAAGTTTAAAAAAAGAAATGATATTGATTTGAAAACACATGTTTGGTAAAATGGACAATTCAGCAGAATATCCAATATTGATTGAACATCATTCTTCATACGGGGACAGATTCTGTCCTAGAAAGGGGAGTAGCCATTGATTGATTGATTAAATGTCATCGGGTTGTTATCGACTCTTAGCAACAACATAGAGAGATTTTGTCCATGACAATCTGTCCCTATCTTGGTCATTTGGGTTTTCCAATAGTGCAGTCATCACCACCGTAACTGAGCCCATCTACTTTACTCAGGAGTGGGATTCAATTTTTTTAACAACTGGTTCTGTGGGCGTGGCTTGATGGTCACGTGGCTGGGTGGATATGGCTTGATGGTCATGTTATTGGCTGGGTGTGGCCAACTCAATATCACTCACATAGAGGCACACATCTTCTCGCTTGGCCTCTCATGACTGTGGGGATGCTGCAACAGGCATAAGTATGAAAAATGGTCATAAGTCACTTTTTTCAGTGCCATTGTAACTTTGAATGGTCACTCCACACAAGCAAAGTACCAGCAAAGGAGGGGAAAAAAACTCCAGAGATGTTCCTGAGACAGGAAGTCTAGTCCTGCCAAGAATGTAATAAGGGTTAACGGAAAGGCAGCTTCTGTAAGCAACACCAGAATGTTTCCTTCCTGCTTTCCTTACAGGATTAGGCCAGTAATTTCTTCTAACAACTGGTTCTCCAAATTGCTTAACAACCGATTCTAACGAATAGGTGTGAACTGGTAGAATCCCACCCCTGACCTTACCGCTGGTTGTCTTCCTCTGATTCTCTTTCCTTCCATCTTTCCAAGCACTACATCATGTCCAAGGAACTGGTTCTGTATATAATGTGCTTGAAGTAGGATAATTTGAGCCTGGTTATCTGTGCCTCAAGCAAGAACTGTGTGTTGATTTATTTGATTATTCATTTGTTGGTTTACTCGACTGTCCATGTCGGGTCTATGCCACAGCCAGCTCACCATGGCCAACTTGCTATATGGCCAACTTCCTACATAAAATTTGCTGCAGCCAACTCACTGTGGTCAACTTGCCCCAGGACAAGAGTTACACTAATATTAAATAGTGGAATAGAATCATTAGCAGGGGGTTGTCCCTTCCAACTCTGTAATTCTATTCTGTTAAAGAAAGATTGCCAAAGGAGAAACAAAAAGAAATGTGAATGAAAAAAATTAAAATAATGTTTTAATTATTTAAAATAATTAAATTGAATTGTTGCATTGCTCTGCAATAAATTGTCCTGTAGCGAGTTGGCCATGGCAAATTGGCCATGGTGAGTTGGCTGTGGCGAATTGTCCCATTCTAGTTCATGTTATTCTCAGGAGCAGAGGTGATATTCAGTAGATTCTGACCATTTCTGGAGAACCAGCAGCAGAAATTTTGAGTAGTTCAGAGAATACCACCTCTGACTGGCCCCGCCCCCATCTATTCCCCGCCTCCTGAGTCCCAGCTGATTGGCTGGGTCTTTTTTTGTTGCCCTGCACAGGAGAATGGAGCTGGAATGCCGCTAGTGGGATGCGGAGGGAATGGGATTTTGCAGTAACCTTCCCCTGCCACTCCCACCAAGCCATGCCATGCCCAGCAAGCCACACCCACAGAACCGGTAGTTTAAAAAATTGCTGAAAGGATTATGTTGTAAACAGGAGATAGGTGGTGTCATATCCCTCTCCCTTTCTTGAGAGTGGGCTGTTCATTTTTAAGGTAGATGGCCTCTTTGACCCCTCTTTCAAAACAGCAATTTTCTCTGTCCAAAATGTTCACATGCCCACATCCTGGACAGAAAAGACCGCTGGTTTGAAAGACACATTAAGATTGAACAACCCTCTCTCAACAGAGGACAAAAGATATGAAGAAATACCTTTGAGACAACCATGACCTGGATGACTGAGAAATCTCCATAGATATTTACTCCAGTGGTGGTTTTCTACCGGTCCACCCTGTTTGCTTCGCTCCAACAATCAGCTGCTGGGCCCTCCCACTTGCCTTGGCTCTATACTGAGTTTTATTTCCTATTTTTCAACCTCAGCTGCTTCGTGCGGCACAGTGAATTGCCATGCATCAGCTGTTTTATACATAGGACATGCAGCAGAAGATGAGTTGCAAATGTCATGCATGTGCAAAGCATGTGTTTAGTGCATGTGCTTACAAAGTGTGTGCTTACACTGAACTGGTAGGAAACAGGTTACCAACCACTAATTTACTCTTCTGCTTCTTCAAAGTCCAAACTTTGTTTCAAGAGCGTGTCACAGGGAAACATCAGTTCCTGCAACATTTTTGATCTTTGTAGTTATAGGGGTATCGCAGCATCTGGCATTTGCCATACCGGAACCAGAATGGACATTAATCAGATTGAGCAAATTAAAATTTTTAAATACTTAGGAATTACGTTTCAATCCTGAAATCCTTGGAAAGAGCAAGAAAAACATTACCTCGTGTTATGTGGACTACTGTGTGTCATTAAAACCTACTAGACCTCATGACCTGGGAGAGAATTCTTGGAAAATATTCTATTCTGGAGGCTTGGGAAACAAATTTATCCAATTAAAAAGCCAAGTCTGACTGACCCCAAAGGCAAACCAATAATTTATGGGTTTAATTAATTTATGGGACTCACTTCTACAAATGCAGTAGTACTTCCAACTTAAAGGGCTTTAGAAAAGGAAAATATTTTTATATCAGTTTATGAAGAATGGACTTCTTAATTGTTGTGACCAACAGAACAAATATAAATAGCTAGTATACAGTTGCCCTCCAATTAGCCATTAAATTGAGTACATGGAAGTATTTTTAGCATGCTGATAATATTCAGATGTGATTATAGATAGTCCTCAAGTCAAAATCATTTATTTAGAAACAGTTTGAAGTTACAATGGCACTGAAAAAAGTGACTTACAACCAGGTGATTTGCCTAACAACTGGGGCAAAAAAAAGGCTTGTAGAATCAGACACAGCTTGCTTAAAACCTGCTTTGATTAGCCATAGAAATTCTGGTCCCAATTGTGGTGGTGTTGTAGTTAGCCAGCAGCTGGTGCAGACGGCTGAGGAGAAGTGACGGGCCAGGACCATTAGGGAGTGGACTGCTGCCTTCAGAGCTTGTGGGGGCTGGCAGCAGTGATGAGGAGGTTCCAGAGGAGCCTGTGCCAAGTGCACATGCACGAAGGACTGCTTGGAGGAAAGAACAGTTAGAACAGCATGGGCAACTCGAGAGTAAGGCTGCAAAGTAACAGCCCCTCTTTCAAGAAGATAAAAGCCAGCTGTGAAACTAACCTTCTTTGCAGAAAGCAAAGATGTTTTGAACTCAGCCTCGTGGACATTACAGTTGGTATTTGAAGACTCTTGTAAACTATTTCTTATCTGTTGTTTTTTGGCAGACTTGAAAAAACTTGGCAAGGCTCTTCCTTGTTGGAGCTAATTAGTTGAAAGCAGCCTTTTATCTATGAAGAAACAGAATTCTTAGCTTAAACATAAAAAGGTTATACTCCTGCCTTTGTCATGTGTTTGCTCTCTTGGAACCAGATTTGGGTCAGAACAGTTTGTAAGTTGAGTTCTTTGTTCAATAAACTTTGCATATTATCACAATTCCATCCGATGGACCAATAGCAATAGCTTCAAAGCCACGTTTGCAGATATGGGAAAAGAAATTGAAGTTGCAGGCATCATGATGCAGTAAGGAGCAAGGAGATGCCCTCCTAATTTCTCAAAAGCCTCCAAGATATCATTTGAATTTGATTTGATTTGAATTCTTTATTGTCATTGTATGTATATACACAGTATACATACAATAAAATTCATATAACACTCAGAGACCAGACCCAACACACACATACATGACAATCCCCAAACAACCCCCCACCAAAATTCCCCACACCCTAAAAACACACAAGCGTATACATAACAGACCAAATAATACTGTCCAACAGCTCACTGATGGTGGTCCTTAAGTTCATTGTTAAGTGAAATTATAGCTCTGGGATAAAAAATGTTCAGAAAACATGTGGTCCGAGTTTTAATTGTTTTATATCTTCTTCCAGAAGACAACAATTCACAAAGATTGTGAGCAGGATGGGAGGAGTCTCTGAGAAAGTTGTGCAACTTCCTCAAACAGTGAGATGCAAAGGTGTCGTCCAGGTGACATATAACTTCAGGTGATGGAATTGTTTGTTGAGATAAGCGGTAATGAATTTCTTTTACTTGATCTATTAAAGCTGTGTGTTGGGTGTGACCTGAGAAGGACCCACAAAGGAAGTTTTCAAGATCCAAAATGTCTAGGCAACATTCCACCAGACCTCAGGAAATATTCCAGGATTTATTTATCTAAAACACGTGTATGGTCATTGCTATCTTACACAGTGATTTTAGGTGGTTGAAGACAACTTATAATGACACAGTACAGGTACAACTTCACAACAACTTGTAAAGACATAATCTACAACAGTTCATTTGTCAGGATTCTGACAGTTAACCCCATTTAAATCATGAGTCTCTAGGCAAACTCCAAAAAGATATATTGGGAGTTAAAAGATGCAGCATTGCCTTGGTGTAGCCGACTCTGAGACACATCATTCATTGTTTATTTATTTACTTCATTTGTCAATCGTTTACAAGATAACAGGTATAAGTATAAACATAGTTGTGAATACAGGAAATGCATACATATGAGAAAAATTAAAAGAAACAATAGGACAGGGACGGTAAGCACATTGGTGCGCTTATGCATGCTCCCTACAGACCTCTTAGGAAAGGGGTGAGGTCAACAGTAGACAGTCTAAGGTTAAAGTTTTTGGGGTTTGGGAAAGAAACCACAGAGTCAGGTAGAGTATTCCAGACTTTGACAAACCAAATAAAATAAAAAATAAAAGATTGACCACTCTGTTGCTGAAGTCATATTTCCTGCAATCAAGTTTGGCGTGGTTAACTTTGAGTTTTTATCTATTGTGTGCTCTTGTATTTTTTTGGTTGAAACTGAAATATTCATTGACAGGTAGGACATTGAAATGTATGATTTTACATACTAGATTTAGATCGGACCAAAGGCGGCATAGTTCTTGATTTTCTAGGTCTAGAATTTCGAGTCTGGTGGCGTAAGGTATTCTGCAATGAGTAGAGAACTCTTTTTGTAAAATATTTCTGGACTTTCTCAACTGTATTAATATCAGATATGTAATGTGGGTTCCATACTGATGTGCTGTATTCAAGTATTGGTCTAGCAAATGTTTTGTATGCTCTGGTTAGTTGTGTGATGTTACCAGAGAAAAAGCTACATAGGATTAGGTTAACAACTCTTAATGCCTTTTTGGCTATGTAGTTACAGTGGGATCCAGCACGTAGATCATTTGAGATGAGAACTCCAAGGTCCTTGACAGAGTTTGAATCCTCAACAAGGTTTTGACTATTCAGTTTATATTTTATTTTCTGATTTGTTTTGCCAATATGTAAGACGGAGCATTTATTTGTTGAGATTTGAAGTTGCCATTTGTTTGACCATTCTGATACATAGTCGAGGTCTTTTTGAAGGGTAGCAGTATTTTCTGTGGTGTTGAATAGCTTTACATCATCAGCGAAGATAATGCAGTTGCTCTTAATATAATCACAGAGGCCATTTATATAGAGTATGAAGAGAGTTGGTCCTAGAATACTGCCTTGGGGGACACCACTGTTGACAGCTACAGAATTTGATAGGATGCTCCCAATTTTGACCATTTGTTATCTGTTTGACAGGAATGCTTCTATCCAGTTATGCAAGTGTCCAGAGATACCATAAGATTTTAGTTTTAGTAGTAGTTTGTCGTGTACCACTGAATCAAAGGCTTTACAGAAGTCCATGTAGACTGCATCTATTGCTTTGCCCTGATCGAGTTGTGTATCCATATGTTTTTGCAATGTAAGAGTTGCAGATTGCAGAATAGTTTTTTTCCTGACCCCAGTTTCCTTCCCCATCCCCTGGGTGTATCGTAATTCATATTCTCCAATGGCACACATCCATAGCCAAGAGTCATCAATCATGTTCTCCAGTTAGAATTTTGTGCGGCAGAAACTTCGGTCACCTAGAAACTATCTTTGAAAACATTTATGGAATGCAAGCTGCCCACTACTCCCCCCTCCCTTTCGGTTGGCAACTTTAAAAAGACCACAGAAATAATTTATGAGTTGACATCATTTAGTGATCATTTCAAAATTGCAACGGTGCTGAAAAAAGTGACTTATGATCAGTGTTCACCTTTATTACTGATGCAGCATCTCTTATGGTCACCCTATCAAAATTCGGACACTTGTCAACTGGCTCATATTTATTACAGTCATGGGATCCCCCTTTGGTGACCTTCTGATCAGCCAAGTCATTGGAGAAGCCAGATTCGCTTAACAACCATGTGACCAATTTTAATAACTGCTGTGATTCGCTTAACAACCGTGGCAAGAAAGGTTGTAAAATGGGGCAAAAAATGCATTCAATGAATGTTAGCAACAAAAATTTGGGGCTTGGTTGTGGTTGTTAGTCAAGGACTACCTGTACTTATATGGCCACTGCTATCTATTATGGTGAGCCTGGATCAGTTGTGGCTAACCTTTTTGGGCTCTCATGCCGATAATTGCATGCATGCTTGCCTGCTCATGCTCACGTGCCATCACCCAGAAGCAGGGGTGGGATTCTACCAGTTCGCACCTATTCGTTAGAACCGGTTGTTAACATTCTAAGTAGTTCAGAGAACCGGTTGTTAGAAGAAATTACTGGCCTAATCCTGTAAGGAAGACAGGAAGGAAACATTCTGGTGTTGCTTACAGAAACTGCCTCTCCATTAATCCTTATTACATTCTTGGCAGGACTAGACTTCCTGTCTCTGGAACGTCTCTGGAGTTTTTTTCCCCTCCTTTGCTGGTACTTTGCTTGTGTGGAATAACCATTCAAAGTTACAATGGCACTGAAAAAAGTGACTTATGACCCTTTTTCACACTTACGACTGTTGCAGCATCCCCACAGTCATGAGAGGCCAAGTGAGGAGTTGCATGGCTCAATGTGAGTGATGTTGAGTTGGCCATGCCCAGCCAGTCACATGACCACCAAGCCACACCCACCAACTAAGCCACACCCACAAAACCGGTTGTTAAAAAAATTGAATCCCACCCCTGCCCAGAAGGCAATGTGGATAACCTCCCCCATGCCTCCTGTGCATGCGCATGCAACCCGTGCGACTCGCGCGACTAGCACTTCTGTGCATGCTCATGCAACCCACCCAACATATGTTACGTGCTGCACATGCGCGAGTGTGTTTGGTGCACCAGCACGACCCCGCACATGTGTGCCAGCTGTTGGGTGGGCAGCACAGCTGTTGGGTGGGCGGTGCAGTGGACCTTTTCTGGGCGAGTGCTCGCATGCCAGCAGAAATGGCTCTGCATGCCACTTCTGCCACGCATGCCATAGGTTCGCCACCGTGGATCTAGATGGTTCACCACAACTTGTAAAGACGCAGTATCGAAAAAGGCATTATAATAGGGAGAAACCCAGTGGCATGTAGATCCTTTCTGCATCCGGGACCATTTGTGGCTTGCTTTTCCTTCTCTAATGTTAGTAGAAATGCAAACTGTCTCCAGGCTGCCTTCTTCTCTCTGTCCCCCACTTCCATGACTTCATTCAAGTGGAGGGTATAGATGTATACGCACCCCTGCTTTCCTCCACCTCCCATTTCTAAGCCAATTTTGCGGCCTGCCTTTGTGAGAACTTGCAGGGCCTGGAGTTGAGTGGAGTGTCAAAGGGAGCCTAATGCCCACCCTGGCCTCCCTTTATTTCTCTTGATCCTCAAAGGATTCCAGCAAGTTAATGAGCCATGGCCTTCCTTTCCCTGCCAGGGCTATAGCCTTAATTAAGCCATGCTCTCCCAAGCTCCTTCGGTGGGCTCAAGCTTGTTCCCTTGCTTCCATTCCCCCTTCCCCCTTGTCCTGAGAAAGAGAAGGAAGGGAGGAAGAGAGGGAGGGGAGGGAGGGAGGGGGAGGAAGGAAGGAAGGAAGGAACAGAGGGAGGGAGGGAGGAGGAGAGGAGAGGGAAAGGAAGGGAAGGGAAAGGGAAAGAGGGGATGAAGAAAGGATGGAAGGGAGGAGAGGAGAGGAGGAGGAAAAGGGGGGAAGTGGGGAATGGAGAGAGGGAGGAAAAGGCTGAAAGGGAGGAGTGAGACAGGGAGGGAGGGAAAGGAGGGAAGGGAGAAAGAGGGAAAGGGAGGGAAGGGAGAGAAGGAGGGAGAGAGAGAGGAAGGAAAAGGAGGGAGGGAGACAAAGTGAGAGTCATCTTGCAATGACTAAAGTGATAAACAACTGAGTTGAGATTAGGGATTGATTTATTTGTTTGTTTGTTTGTTTGTTTGTCAATTGCTTACAAGATAATAGGTAAAAGTAAAAACATAATTATGAATACATGGATACATATAAGAAAAATAAAAAATATATAAAAGAAATAATAGGACAGGGACAGTAGGCACATTGGTGCGCTTATGCACGCCCCTACAAACCTCTTAGGAAAGGGGTGAGGTCAATAGTAGACAGTCTAAGGTGAAAGTTTTTGGGGTTTGGGGAAGAAACCACAGAGTCAGACAGAGTATTCCAGACATTGACCCCTCTGTTGCTGAAGTTGTATTTCCTGCAATCAAGTTTGGTGCGATTAACCTTGAGATTAGGGATGTCTGCAGGATGTGATTTTAAAAAACGTGACATATAAGTCACAAATAAATGAAGCTTTGATTATACCACCATGACAGGTTTTTTGTTCATCATATCCTATAGGTGCCTGTAGTAACCTCTAACGGTTCTTCTAGGCCTTGCACTCTTAAATCCTGTTATATTCATCATGAAATGGTTTATATTTCCCATTCCACACATGTCAGAGTTGGGGCGCAGAGAACAATAAACCAGTAGAACCACTTGTCCTCAGGAGCTGTGGATGCTCCATCAATGGACGTTTTTAAGGAGAGGTTAAACAACCATTTGTCTGAAATGGTATAGGGCAGGGGTCTCCAACCTTGGCCCCTGGAAGCCTGGTGGACTTCAACTCCCAGAATTCCACAGCCAGGCTGTGGAACTCTGGGAGTTGAAGTCCGCCAGGCTTCCAGAAGCCAAGGTTGGAGACCCCTGGTATAGGGTTTCCTGGTTGAGCAAGGGATTAGACTAGAAGACCTGTAAGGCAGAGATGGTATTCAGCAGGTTCTGACACTTCTGGAGAACCAGTAGCGGAAATTTTGAGTAGTTCAGAGAACCGGCAAATCCCACCTCTGACTAGAGATTTTACAGTGTCCTTTCTGTTGTGTATGCAATATGATTAATAAAGTGTGAGCTTGGAGTAAGTGCAGGGTTCTGGCCCTGCACTTCTGATTGGCTGTTAAGCGGCCGGACCGGATTGGCCCATTCCGGGGAATCCGATTGGCCCTTAACAGAGAGTTCTTATTGGTTATAAAAGCTAGCGTTCCTAGCTTGTTATTGGTTAAACGTTACAAGGGTTGCCTATATAAGGCGGGTTTTAACTGCTGTTAAATGAGCAAGTCACGATGTAAATAAAGAGCTGAAGTTCACCGTTCAGAAACTTGTCTCCATTCTTTCTCGCCCATGCTCAAACTTAACACTTTCCCTGCCACAGCCACCAAGCCACGCCCACAGAACCGGGGGTAAAAGAAATTGAATCCCACCACTGCTTCAAGGTACCTTCCAGCTCTGTTATTCTGTTACATATGAAAGCTAACACGTGATGTTGTAAATCCTCAGCAAACAAATTGTATCAGAACGATGCCTGGGACAATTAGAACCATAGAGAAGCAATTCTTATATAGGAAAAGGTGACAGCGTTAGTGAACTTAACTAGGGCTTGAATTCCTCATTGTCAGAAACAGAGCCAAAGGCGAGAGTGTGTGTCAAAAACTTTGACTTCCCAGGTGCCGTATAGGTATTTCTCAGCAATGTTGCCTTCCCTTCTTCCTGGGACTTTTAGCAGGAAAGATGCTTTCAAGACACTTTTCCTCCTAGCAGAAAATCAAGATTATTTTCCTTAGAAATTGGGACATATTATTTGGTTGCAAGGAAGGGGGCGCTGTTGTTTCTCCTTAAACTCCTTTCTTAGTTTGCTTTAATAATAACCTATATATCAACCTCAAGGTAAGATTAGGTGATATTTGTATTCAGCTCCTTTTTTCTTTTCAAGAAAAGCAACTCACTCTTTTTTTTTTTTTTTTTAAGAATAGCAAGCAACTGACCACAATTTGTAGTTTTCTTCATTCGCGGGGATGAAAAAAAATCAGATAAAACGTCAAAACACAGACTTATTTATCTCTGAAAAAAATCTGGATTTGAATCCCATAGTGCTGAATCACTTATTATTGTTGTTATTGTGGTTTGTCACAGTCAGCCAGATGTTTACATTGGATTTGGCATTTTTTTTAATCCACCTACTGTGTTCTTCCCAAGGTGCCGAGATAGGCAGATGTTGTATTAAAGGTATGGTCGCATGATATACACTGCTTCACATAAAGCTGCCTTTTGCAATTGATTGATGATATTATTATATTTTTTGTACACAACAAGGTGAAGTTACAGCTGCCAGTTCTTAGCTGGTGTTGATCTTCATAAACAGCAAGTTCTTCCCAAGAACTTAGGATGTTGGAAGGGTATCAGCATAACGGAGGCATATCCAGTTAGTGCCCCCATTTGCAACTGACAGATGAAAATTTTGTCAATGTGCGGATTTTCTTAGTGCCGTCAAGGGTATTTTAGCCAATTACCACTGAGGCCACTAAGACAGGTTTATGCATTAATTCTTCCATTTCTATTTCAGACCTTGATGCTTTTATTTATTTATTTGTATCCTACCTTTGTTGTTTTTACAAACGACTCAAAGCAGCAAACTTGTGCAGCATGCTCTCCTCCAATTTTCTCCACAATAACAACCAGAGGTGGTATTCAGCCAGTTCTGACAGGTTCTGGAGAACCAATAGCCAATTACAACTCACCCAGCTAGCTTTCATGGCGAAGGAAGGGCTAGAACACACAATGTCCTAGTTCATGGGTGTCAAACTCAAAGCCTGTGGGCTGAATATGGCCTGTGGAGAGCTTAGATCTGGCCCATGGAGCCGCCCTGGAAACAGTGAAGGACCACAATGCCTCTGCCAGTGAAAATGGAGCTCGGGAGGGCCACAAGAAGACCCCAAGGTCAAGCACAACCCTAATGTGGCCCTCAATGAAATCAAGTTTGACACCCCTGTCCTAGTTTCTAGTCTGATGCCTTAACCATGAGGCAGAGGTCGGATCCGATAGGGTTAACTACCAGTTCATTGATTTACGATGTGCTTCCCTGCCCGCTGCGCGCATGTGTAAATCTTCATCAGCTTGCTGCCTGGACAGCTGAGCAGCACTGAGTGCAGGGAAGCAGCGTTTGAAAAAGCACTTTTTTCCTGCTTTTTCAACTGCAGCTGTGCCTCCCATGGCAACTGAGGTTGAAAAAGCAGGAAATAAAGGTCAGGTGGGAGCCCAGGCGGGCGAGTGGGTCAAAACAGCAGCAGACATAGAACTGGTTCTATGTCTGTTGCTGTTCAGAGCTACCAGTTCTCCAGAGCCGGACAGAACCGGTAGAATCACACCCCTGCCACTAGGACAAACTGCTTCTGATCTTCTCCAATTCTTTGTCTTCTATTCTGCTGTCCCCTGGCATTGCCACATCAACTATCCACTTTCTTCATTTCAACCACAGTTGAATCATATAACACTTATATCTGGTGTGTTATGAGCCAAGACTTTATCACTTCATCTTTGGAAATCCCTCAATATTTTAAACCTGTTCATTTTTTGACTACTTTTTCAGCTACATGTTCTCACCAATTTTTCATTACTGGTACATGGTAATTTTTTCTAGATGTTCCAATGAATCATTTGGGCAAGTGTGTTATGTCATTGTAATAATCAATTTGTGTGATCTTGCAAGAGTTGAGTGTAGAAAGTCTAATAGCAATAGCACTTAGACTTATATACTGCTTCACAGTGCTTTACAACCCTCTCTAAGCAGTTTATAGAGTCAGCATATTGTCCACAACAAGATGGTTCCTCAATTCCCCACCTCAGAAGGATGGAAGGCTGAGTCAACCTTGAGCCGGTAAGGTTCGAACTGCCAAACTGCAGGCAGCCAGCAGTCAGTAGAAGTAGCCTGCAGTAATGCACTCTAACCACTGCACCATTATAGCTCTTTAACTCTAAAGGCTAAATCATAGAATGAATGGTTAAGGGAACTAAGTATATCTAGCCTAATGAAGAGAAGGATTAGGGGTGACATGATAGCTGTCTTCTGGTACTTGAGGGATTGTCACAGGCAGATGTGGGAAAACTTATTCTCTAAAACACTTGAAGGAAAGAGAAGAAGCAGTGGGTGGAAGCTCATTAAAGAGAGATCCAATCTAGAATTAAGAAGAAACTTCTTGACAGTCAGAACAATTAATCAATAAAACAGCTTTACTCCCTAGTTGTGAGTATTCTGTCACTAGAGCTCTTCAAGAAAAGATTGGACGGCCATTTGTCTGGGGTGTAATAAGGTCTTCTGTTCTGAGCAGGAGGTTAGACTAAAACACCTCAAAGGTCCCTTCCATCCTTACAATTTTATGATTCTATATGATCTACTGTTCCTTCTGCTTCTTTGCACAATTTATGTTTTGAATCATTTGATTTTTTTTTCCAGTTCTGCTCTTGGTTGCCTTCGTTCAAATAATTTGTTCTTGTGCAGCCAAAATCAAGCCTTCAGTTTCGTTTTTTAATATTCCAGTTGTAAATCATTGCCAGGTTTTATCTTTATCCACTTTCTCCTTGTTTTTTTTTTTTGCAGAAATTGACTACATAATGCTTTTCCTTGTCAGCATTTTGTTTGTATTCTCATTATATTATTTCAATATTTACTTTTTCTTCCCTATGCACTTAGTTCCATTCTTTTAACTTGCCTCAGTGCTTGTTCTTGGCTGTCTTTTACATAATCTTTGTATTAAATTATTTTAATGATGACTACCTGTCCACAACAATGTGAGGTCACAGCTGTCAAGTACTTGATATTGGTTTTCTTTTGCATTGAGTTCTTCTCAAGAACCTAGCATGCTGCAATGTATCAACATAATACCACATGTGCAGATCCAAACAGTATGGTCTTTTGTAACAGACACATAGAAATGGTGTCAATGTGTAGATTTTCTAAGTGCCATCCAAGATCTTTTGATATGGCACTCATTATGCTGAAAATCATTGGGACCACCACAGCTGATTTACACCATTGTTATAATTATCACTATTACTTTGCTTTGAGTCTTCATATATTTGTGAAGAGTAAGCAACTTTTCTTCTAGTAATCCTTCAGTTGCTGGCCCTGGTTGCATAGCCAACTGTCTTGAGTCCCATAGCCCATTTGTCACCTGATGTCCAGGAACTCCAATACCTAGTGTGGTTCTTGTTGACATGGGTAATGACTGGAAGCTAAAACAAATGAAGAACGGTCACAGGAATTGGGTATGTCAAGTTTAATTCAAAGAAATGCTAGGAGTAATATGTTTGCAGTGTTCCAATATCTCAGAGGTTGGCACAAAGAAGAGGAAGTGAAGCTATTCCCCGAAGCACCTGAGGGCAGGACAAGAAGCAGTGGATGGAAACTCATCAAGGAGAGAAGCAACATAGAACTAAGGACAAATTTCCTGACAGTTAGAACAATTAAGCAGTGGAACAACTTGCCTCCAGAAATTGTAAATGTTTCAACACTGGAAGTTTTTAAGAAGAGATTGGACAACCATTTGCCTAAAATGGGATAGGGTTTCGTGTCTAAGCAGGGGGTTGGACTTGAAGACCTCCAAGGTCCCTTACAACTCTGTTATTCCATCTAATATGGGTTTCTGTAAATTAGATGTAACCATGCTGTTCATGGGAGGGACACTCTTTGTCTGGCTCCCCTGATGAATATATATAACAAACAACAAAGTAATATAATCATAAGATATCACTAGGAGAAGGGAATAGTAAAGATGAGAAGGATAATAGTAACAGAGCCCTACTACATGGGTGAATATCCTTAGACATAAGAGTGTGCCATGGGAATTAGGAGTGATGGCACAAGGGGAAAAACTGTCTCTGTGTCTAGTTGTTTTGGCATGCAATGCCCTACAGCAGTGTCCTGAGGAGGGGAATTGAAACAATTTATGTCCAGGAGGTGAGGGGCCTGAAGATATTTTCTCAGCCCTCTTTCTAGTGCATGCAGTACACAGGTCTTCAATGGAAGGCAGGCTGGTTGCTTTCTTTTTCTGCAGTCCTAACTGTCTGTTAAAATCTCTACCTGCCCTGTCTGGTTGCCATACCAAACCAAGCAGTTATAAACATACAAATGACAGACTCAATCATTCAAAATTCAATAATATGAATAAAACAATTTCAGTAATGTGGATAATAATAATTCAATAATGGTTGAACGTCTGGCATAGCTCTCTTCCTTGTAGCATGCAAGCCCCACAACTATATCAAAGTAGTGCCTCACTGAGAGGAAGAGAAGGAGGAGGAGGAGGGGGAGGAGGAGGAGGAGGAGGAGGGGAAGAGGAAGAGGAGGAGGAAGAGGAAGAAGAAGGAGGAGGGGGGAGGGGGAGGGGGGGAGGAAGAAGAGGAAGGAGAAGGAAATGATGTTGATTGCTTCTCATGTTTAGAATTGCATGGCATGAACATACAGGAGGGTCCTACCCACCCTGAAAAAAAGTTAATGCAGAGCAATGGAATTTCCCCCTCATAAGAATTAGCCTAAATTTGCTAATTTCTTCACAAAGACATATGTGTATGCAGCCATTGCACTGCTTCCTTTCAGCATAACCAACATTCTACAGAGCCCAGGAAAGGAGTACAAAACAGCAAGCAAAGGAAATTAGACAGAGATAAGAACAACAGAAGGAAACATAGCTATATCTAATTTACATCAACATCTTTTATTATACCTCTCCATTCTTTTATATCCTTGCAAACTGTCCTTGCTTTCAACATGCCCATGCACAGCTTCATAATTGCCTTTTCTTCATTAAACTTTCCCCTTCTTCTCTTCTTCAGGGGACTAATCAACTCCATTTGATCAAATCGTTCTTTGGTTTTTCCCCTTTCTGTCAACCCAATCACTCTTCTTTCATAAATAATCTTTTTTAAAGCAAATTACAAAAAAAGTAAAACTGATCCAATCAGCTATTTCTCCTCTTTTCTCGGTAGCCACATTTTTTATTTTTTTACTCTTTCTCTGAATTCTCTGTAGCGACTTTCTCCTGTTGACTTCTTCTGAATGTCAACAAATTTTTGAGCTTGTGTCGGTAGAGCTGCATGAATTTTAGCAATATGATGCAAAGATTGTGGCTTACATATTTGCATTTGTGATTTCCCAACAATTGTGCATTGGAAGATGGAAATACTACTGGGGTGGAAGTGTCCTTCAGCACTAGAGTTAGGCAACAGTCTTGCAAGGTAGACTATGCTAGGAGATTGAAGACTTAACCAAAGTCAGTAAGAATGTTCTGTAAATTCAAACAACACATCTAAACAAGAGGCTATATCATCTATCTGCACCACTTTGCTTCCTAATATCAGGAAAATATAATAAAGGCCAATTCCTATTCCCTTACTGATGATGTTACCTAGTTTGGTAATGAATCATCTGCAAGAAAACAACCAAGCTCAGAGAGGACCCTACAGTTCCTACTATCACTTGATCAATACTTTGTATAGCATCTCCACTTGCTGATATTTTGAATTATAAAGTCTAGCAATAGCCTAAGGCAGAGGTGTCAAACACTATGTGGTCTGATGCAGCCCATGGGACCATCCTGGAAATTGTGGGGGGGGCTGGCCTGCATTGTTTCAGTCCAGCCTACCCAATGTGAAGGGGAAGCATCGGGCCAGCATGTCTTCAGTCTAGTCTACCCAGTGCAAAGAGGAAACACGTCAGCAGTTAGGAGAGAGGTGTCAAGCTGGCCACGCCTACCCAGTCAGCCAAGCCCAGTGAGTGGCATCAAACGGGCCACACCCACCTAGTTAGCCACACCCACCCTGTCGGCCACAACCCCCCCTCCCTAAGGTCAACCACAACCCTGATGCAGCCCTCAATGAAATTGAGTTTGTGTTCTGACCCAAACCTTGTTCCAAGGAAACCAACACGAAATAGAGGTAACAGTAAAACCTTTTAATGATACTTTATGAATTCCTTTCCTTCCCAGTTAAAAGGCTGTTTCAAACTAATTGTCTCTGATAAGAACGAGCCTTGCCAAGGTTGTGCAAGGCTGCCAAGAACACTAGATAAAGTTGGCAAGAAGTATTTCAAACACAAAGAGTCTCCAAACACAAACTAAGAGAATCCGAATATCCACAAGGCTTGAGTGCAAAAAATTCTTTGCTTCCTGCAAAGAACTCCAGTTTCTCAACTGGCTTTTATCTCTTAAGGGAGGGGCGATTACCTTGCAGCCTTACTCCTGAGTCGCACATGCTGCTGCAGCTGCTCTTTCCTTCGAGCAGGCTCCTCAGGAACCTCTTCATCACTGCTGCCAGCCTCCACAATCTCCAAAGGCAGCATTCCATTCCCTGATAGTCCTGGCCCCATCCCTGCATCACACTCAGGCCCCACATCTGAGTCCTTGCTCACTGAGACCTCAGCCATCCACACCAGCTGCTGGTTAACCACAACAGTTTGACACCCCTGGCCTAAGGCAACAATAAATAATAGTGCCGATTTATAATTCAATATATCCAGAAGGCATGGGTGGGCCATGGAAATGGCGTGCATACTCATAACAGAGCAGGACCACTTGCAGCCCAATTTAAAGATATTTTCCCAAAGAATCGCAAATTATAGGCTGTCTCACTAAAAGACTGTCAAGAAAAACGGGGTATGATCCATGCATAGGAATGAGAATCTTAAAGCCATTTTTTAAAAAACTGCTCTGGCACCAGTGATGATATACCAAAGTAAACAATCACAACCTATTTCTTCTCCAAACAATTTTAGGATTGTCATGAGATTGCTTTTGAAGCAGCTAAATATCATATCAGCTCCCTGCCATAACCTTAAACATTGATATAAGTTCCTAGCTCCCTCGGGGACCCTGGGAACAATAATTCTGTTCGAAGGCATCCTTCCCAGTAACTATATTCAGAGCAAACTCCATCAAACAAATTCCCAAATTCTTTGGTGAAAGAGCAATGACAGCTAAATTAGCATCGCACTAACATAACAGTCTCGGTAAATAGTTGTGGGAATTTCTGCTTTTCCCAAACTGCTGTGTGGAATCCTTCCTGTCTCATTTCTGTGGGTTATGGAGAAAATATTTTTAAAGATCTACTGCCCCAACATGGCTAGAGATTTTGCAGTTCAAACCATCTGGAAGACACTAACTTTGTGGAGACCTTTCTTAATTAGGATTCTTACTCCCCCCCCCCCCAAGAGAACAATTAATCAGTGGAACAGTTTATCTCCCAGAGTTGTGGATGCTCCATTGCTTGACCTTTTAAAGAAAAAAATGGTCCACCATTTGTCCAGGGTGGTATAAGGCCTCATGCCTTGAGCAGGCAGTTTATTCTATGAGTCTACTTGAAGTCACTTTGTGAGGGTGATCATGGGAATCATTCAATTAAATGATGTGGGACTTTAGCAGAAAAAATATGAGCAAAGTGAATGATGCATCTACTGGCAATGAACATTTTATTTTTACCTCAGCAAAAGCTAATTAGGTCACTTTTTCTAGTGAAGTGAGGCCAAATGCCAAAGTCAATCAGACCAAGTCATCTTTTAGGTCAAACACATGATGTTTTAAATTCTATTAAGAAACATTTAAAAATTTATTTACTGTATATACATAGTGACATATCAGATTTATTATTTTTATAAATAACTCAAGTCAGTGCACTACCTAACATTCCTTCCTGTTCCTATTTTCCCCACAACAACAACCCTGTGAGGTGGGCTGGGCTCACGGAGAGAATGACTGGCCCAAAGTCACCCAGCTGGCTTTCCTGTTAAGCCTTAAGAATTTAGACAGACTTCATCCATATAGCATCAACCTTGTAAACTCTCAAATTTCCTCTTTCCACTATGTATTCAAATTGGACAGTGGTTTAGAGAAAGAGAGAGAGAGAGAGAGAGAGACAGACAGACAGACAGAGACAGAGAGAAATAGAGAGACAGACAGACAGAGACAGAGAGAAATAGAGAGACACAGAGACAGAGACAGGTGTGTGTGTGTGTGTGTGTGTGTGTGTGTGTGTGTGTGTATACCAGTATAAATATAAATAAATATTTCCCTCGACACTGTCCCACTATTTACAAAGTCTGCACTACTATTTATCCATCCTCTTCTAATGTTGTGAACTTTGGGTGCAGGACAGAAGACACCAACATAACATCCACCTGCATTCTTGACCTGGTATAAATTCAGAATACACTTACGTCATGCCTGAGAAACCAGTCAGTATCTAATCATTAAACAAAAGGCAATCCACTCGCAAAGTTATTCTGAAGTTTTCATTTCTTGCTGATTTATTATTTTGAGGCTGTAGTGAAGAGATGAGTGCTGGAGCTTTAAACTGAAATGTTCCTTGGAAGATTGACATGTTTCCATGCAATAAAGTAGTACAAAGAATATCTTAAGTACAGGTGTGTGGGAGCGCGTTCTCGCAATGCTAACAAGAAGCATAACTGAGAGGCAACAGGGAAGGGTATTGCTGGGTCAAAACTCTGATAGGTCACAATGTCCCATTATTAATCTCAACCTGCCTTTATGCTTATCCTTACTTTTTAGAAATTAAACACAAGCAAGTTCTGTGTTCTGAAGAAGCTATTCTAGACATGCCAATGGAAAACCAGGAGAATTTGTGACAATTAAACAGACAGACAATCATTTCCTATAAAGTCAGTTGAATGACTTTATGAATGACTCAAGCTTCTGCCTATGGAAAGAATGAGTGCATCACTGGAAGACCTAAAGGACCAAGTAAGGGAACAGATCATCAGGGACAACATCTATTTATGTGGTAATCTCAAGAGGCAACTGGGCTGTTTTTTCCTCGAGGAAGATGTTTCACTTCTCATCCAAGATGCATCCTCCAGAACCAACAAAGCTTTTTTGGATGAGAAGCTAAATGTCTTCCTTAAGGAAAAAAAGAAACAGTCAAATGCCCTTTTGAAAAAGTACCTTTGAGTCACCACACTATAAAAAAAGATGTTGAGACTCTAGAAAAAGTGCAGAGAAGAGCAACCAGGATGATTAGGGGACTGGAGACTAAAGCCTCCAAAGAATGGTTCCAGGAACTGGGCATGGCTAGTCTAGTGAAGTGAAGGACTAGGGATGACAAGATAGCAGTCTTCCAATATTTGAGGGGCTGCCACAGAGAGGAAGGGGCCAAGCTATTTTCCAAATCTCCTGAAGGCCAGACAAGGAATAATGGATGGAAACTGATCAAGGAGATATTCAACCTAGAAATAAGGAGAACTTTTCTGACACTGACACCAATCAACCCATAGTACAGAAATTGCCTTCAGAAGTTGTGGGAGTTTCATCACTGGAGGCTTTCAAGAAGAGACTGGACTGCCATCTGTCAAAAATCGATATAGCTTTTTCTCTGGTAATATTACACTACTAACTAAAGCATACAAAACTTTTGCTAGATCAATACTTGAATACAGCTCATCAGTCTGGAACCCACATTACGTATCTGATATTAGCACAGTTGAGAAAGTCCAGAAGTATTTCACAAGAAGAGTTCTCCACTCCTACTTGTTGCAGAATACCTTATGCCACCAGACTTGAAATTCTATCCCTAGAAAATCTAGAACTACGCTCCTTCGGTCTGATATAAGTATAGTATATAAAATCATACATTGCAATGTTCTACCTGTCAATGAATACTTCAGCTTCAACCATAACAATACAAAAGCAAATAATAGATACAAACTCAAAGTTAACTGCACCAAACTTGATTGCAGGAAATACGACTTCAGCAACAGAGTGATCAATGTCTGGAATACTCTACCTGACTCTGTGGTTTCTTCCCAAAACCCAAAACCTTTAACCTTAGACTTTCTACTATTGACCTCACCCCTTTCCTAAGAGGTCTGTAGGGGGTGTGCATAAGTGCACCAATGTGCCTACCGTCCCTGTCCTATTGTTTCTTTTATTATTTATTTTTCTTATATGTATCCATGTATTCATAACTTTGTTTTTACTTTTTCCTATTATCTTGTAAGCAATTGATAAACCAAATAAAATAATAAATAAATAAATAAATGGTGTAGGGTCTTCTGCTTGGATGAGGGGGTTGGATTAGATAATCTACAAGGTCTTTTCCAACTCTGTTAATCTGTTAAAAAAAATCTATGACCTGGATGACTGAGAATCTCCGTAGATATTTAGGTGGAAATGAAAATGACTTGATGACACATAATCAACCAACCAACTAACCAAACTTTCTGTGCCCTTGAAGAGAAACATGCATGTGGGAAGGATTCCATGTGCAGGCAATGTTCCCATGCTTTTTGGTGTGATTTCAGTACCTGAGGAATCACAGGGAAACATGGACTTGAGTGAGTTACAGTTTTCAGAGAAGCTGATGATGTCAGATGTTGGTTTGCCTGTTGGGTGCTTCACATCTTCAAAGCATTACTCCGGCTCAACCATACAACATTATGCGCATATTTCCCAAAATTTCTCAAATGAGGATTAACTTGCACTTTAAGAAAAATTCTTTTCTGAAAGGGTTTCATTTTCTCTCAGTTTTAAGAATGAAAACAAGTGGTTCGGCTGTTTCATCTGTCATAAATGAAGACTTTGTTCAGTAACTTGGGGAGGGGGGAATTCCCCTCTCTTAATACTTAAAAGTTTTTCTTCTAAAGAATGACTTTCATTGTAAATAATATCCTCAGAAATTCTTTTAAACAAGCATGAAAGATATCCAAAATAAAGTTACTTTTATATTCCTGTTCTCACACTGCGGAAGAAAAAAACCCCAGATGATTGAGCAATAAAGCTTGGATATAGAAATCAAACCCTTATTTGTTTAAAGTATGTTTGAATTACACTGTTGGTATCATTTTGTGTATCCGCCAATTAATTTGATTGGGCTGAGATGGAGGAATCTTCCATGAGTGGTTAAATTCACTAGTGGATTATACCATAGTATTAAGATTACAGAAGCTTTATACTGCTTTAGTAAGACCACTGCGAGAAAACTTCTGCGAGTCCCTTGGACTGCAAGGTGATCAAACTGGTCAGTCCTAGAGGAGATCAACCCTGTCTGCTCTTTTGAAGGCCAGATCCTGAAGATGAAACTCAAATACTTTGGCTACCTAACGAGAAGGAAGGACTCCCTGGAGAAGAGCCTAATGCTGGGAACAGTTGAGGGCAAAAGAAGAAGAAGGGGACGGCAGAGAATGAGGTGGCTGGATGGAGTCACTGAAGCAGTTGGCATGAACTTTAATGGGCTCCGGAGGATGGCAGAGGACAGGAAGGCCTGGAGGAACATTGTCCATGGAGTCGCGAAGAATCAGACACAACTTTGCAACTAATAACAAGACCACACTTGGAATACTGCATCCAGTTTAGATCACCACAATACAAAAAAAGATGTTGAGACTCTAGAACAAGTACAGAGAAGAGCTACAAAGATGATGAGGAGTCTGGAGACAAAAGCATACGACAAATGGTTGCAGGAACTGGGTATGTCTAACAAAGAGAAGAACTAGGGGTGACATGATCTTCCACTATTTAAAAGGCTACCACAGAGAAAAGTGGGTCAACCTATTCTTCGAAACACCTCAGGGCAGGAAAAGAAAGAAAGAATGAAACCTATGAAAGCGAGATCCAATCTAGAACTAAGCAGAAATTTTTCTGTCAGGACAGTTAATCAGTGGAACAGCTGGCCTCCTGAAGTTGGATGTTTTCTCCTCCTCCCTGGATATTTTCAGGAAGAGATTGGACAACAACAATTTATCTGGAGTGGTATAGGGCCTCCTACTTCAGCAGGGGGTTAGACTAGAAGATTTCCAAGGTCCAACCCTGTTGTTCTATGTTCTATACCTCTCCAGGTGCCCACAAGTATGGATGATGCCAGAAACTTGAAAACTTTGGTGCATACCTTCTTCTCAAGACGCTCAGAATTGGTTGGCCTCTACTCTACTTCCAAAATTAAGTCATAATGTTTTTAGAGAATTGTAGAATAATGGAGTGGTTGCCATCTGTGATTTGTGACAGTTTTATAGTTCTTTTTAATGAGTTTAATAAGTGTATCTATTGATGTTAGCAGTATATGAAAAGGGAAGGGCTGAATTGGGTGGGTGGGAGGGGCAAAATCTCCAGCTTGCTGTTTTCTGCTCTCCTCTGTGTCTTCCTCTCGTTTCAGTTTCAGGCAGATGGATAAGACTTGCTTTGTTTGCTTTGCTTTCTGGCCTGAGCTGTCTGAATCAGTTAAAGGAGAAAGTTTCAAAGCTTGCAACAGTGTGACTTCCGAAAGTGATTAAATAAAATCTGAATTATTCCATCACCACCAAAAAGCCCCCAACATAATCAATCAAATTGCTGTGTTTGAGCCATCTTTTAACAATGGCATCAACACATATCAGCCTTTGGATACAGTGGTGGGGTTCAAAAAAATTTACTACCGGTTCTGTGGGCATCACTTGATGGGTGTGCTTGGTGGGCATGGTAGTGGACTGTAAAATCTCCATTCTCTCTCCACTCCTGGGGGAAGGTTACTGCAAAATCCCCATTCTCTCCCCACCCCACTAACCTGCTTTCCAGCTCCATTCTCCTGTGCAGGGCAACCAAAGAAGACCCAGCCAATCAGCTGGAACTCAGGAGGCAGAGAAAAATGGGGGTGGGGCCAGTCAGAGGTGGTATTTGCTGGTTCTCCGAACTACTCAAAATTTCCCCTCCCAGTTCTCCAGAACTGGTCAGAACCTGCTGAATACCACCTTTGTTTGGATATGATCAATAGAAGATAGACTCATAGAAGATATCAGTATCGATAGAAGAGAATATTCGTTGCTCATGTTTGAACCCTGGGGTCCTTGAGGCTCTCTGAGTTTGGTTGTTTTCTTGCAGACATTTTATTACCAAACTAGGCAACATCATTAGAAGTTTGATAATGAAACATCTGCAAGAAAATCAACAAGCACACAGAGCACTAGGACTTCACAGTTCAACCCCGAGCTGCAAATATTCTCTTCTATTGATGCTCATATTGATGTCCCACTTACACAAAGCTTTAAAAATATTTTTTGGGGGGCGTGGGATGTCATCTCACCTAAGTTTGTTCATGACCCGTCAGGTTTGAGAATCCCTGGCATCTTTGTATTTATTTCTGCTCTTCGACGTGGCCTAAAATTTCTTTCAGAAATCAAAACAGCTTTTATTGGGTTTTAGGAATTTTGTGACCTTTCGTTCTAACCCATTTGATTCATTTTTTTTAAAGAGACTCCCCTTGTGGGCAATAAATAGAGAGAAAGGTCTTTTACTTGTTGATATTTACATCTCTGTTTCAAATATTTCTCGTAGAAAGACAGACAGACAGATAGAAAGACAGACAGGAAGGAAGGAAGGAAGGAAGGAAGGAAGGAAGGAAGGAAGGAAGGAAGGAAGGAAGGAAGGAAGGAAGGAAGGAAGAAGAAAAAAATAGTTTCTGTGATTAATTGGATAAGGCCTGACTCAGAGGGTGAAAGTTTAAAACATTGATAATATCATTTTGAGGGTAAACTGTCTCAGATTATGTTCTGCACAAAGGAATAAATTTGCCTCGCAACCAAGAATGAAAAAAGGCACCACATGGTGACCAGCTAGAGACACAAAAGACAATTTGGGACTGGGAGGCTGAGGACTGACTAAGTAAGAACGCAGGACATTTAACAGGCTGTCCTCGACTTACAACCACAATCAAGCCCAACATTTCTGTGGCTAAGCGAAACATTGGTCAAATGAATTTTGCCCCATTTTATGACTTTTCTTGCTACAGCAGTTAAGTGAATCACTGCAGTTGTTAAGTGAGTCTAGCTTCCCCAACTGATTTGGCTCACCAGAAGGTTTGCCAGAAGGACACTGCAACCATCACCAGAAGGACACTGCAACCATCACCAGAAGGACACTGCAACCATCATAAATAGGAGTCAGTTGCCAAACTTCTGAATTTTGATCAGGTGACCGTGGGGAGGCTGCAATGGTGGTAAGTGTGAAAAACAGCCATGAGTCATTTTTTTTAAAGTGCCCTTGGAACTTCAGAAGGTCACGAAATGAACAGTTGTAAGTTGAGGACAACCTGTATTTTTGTAGCTGGTTGTAAAGGCGGGGTGTTGGGAAGAGAGGAACTGGCACCAGGAAAGGTTAGGCTGGGTTGGACAGCCTGCCATTAAATTACCGAAGATTCTGCAAACTCCCTGTTCAGGTTTAAATTAGAATAACAGAGTTGGAAGGGACCTTGGAGGTCTTCTAGTCCAACTCCCTGATTAGGTAGGAAACCCGACACCACTTCAGACAAATGGTTGTCCAATCTCTTCTTAAAAACTTCCAGTGTTGGAGGATTTACAACTTCTGGAGGCAGGTTGTTCCACTGGTTAATTGTTCTAACAGTCAGGAAAGTTCTCCTGAGTTCTAGGTTGCTTCTCTCCTTGATTAATTTCCACCCAATGCTTCTTGTCCTGCCTTCAGGTGCTTTGGAGAATAGCTTGACACCCTCTTCTTTGTGGAAGCCCCTGAGATATTGGAACCCTGCTATCCTGTCACCCCTAGTCCTTCTTTTCATCAGACTAGACATACCCAGTTCCAGCAACTGCTCTTTGTATGTTTTAGTCTCCTTCCTAGATAGCACAGACATCCAGTTGGAGACAAATGATGAAACATATTCTGCAATATTGCTACATAGCATGCCTGTAAGGGGGCAGCTTGATTCATAAGGTTAGGACCATGGATTTTTATTCAATGGGACAGCATCCAAAGCTTGCCTATTGGGTAAGCAGGATCAGCAATGGAGATGACATGGGTGGGCACTTCATCTTGACTTCCCAGGTCTTTACAACATCAGTATAGCCGTCTTGTCTTCTTGAACCTCGATGGAGATGGAGATTGTTTTTTGTATTGGAGGCAATGAATTTTTATCCTGGTCACTGCAGGTTGAATTTGTAGATCCATGGCCCATCCACTTAGGCCAGCTCTTTGGCTTTCAATGATTGGCAAATAATAGGTGGCACCTGGAGATAATAATAGGTGGCACCTAGCAAATAGGTGGCACCTGGAGATGAAGCTGTAGAGGTCTAAAGGGAAAGGTTCCCCTCGCCCATATGTGCTGGTCATTTTCAGCTCTAGGGGGTGGTGCTCATCTCCGTTACAAAGCCGAAGAGCCAGCGCTGTCTGAAGACATCTCCGTGGTCATATGGCCGGCATGACTGAATGCTGAAGGTATTTTTCTCCTTGCATTTTGACAGGCTTTCGAACTGCTAGGTTGGCAGAAGCTGGGACAAGTAACGGGAGCTCACTCCATTACGCGGCACCAGGAATTCGAACCACTGAACTGCTGGCCTTTCTGATCGACAAGCTCAGTGTCTTAGTCACTGAGCCACCGCATCCCTCTTGTAGAGGTCTAGGGACCATGTTTTTCTGAAGTCTGGGTGGTTGGACATACAGTAGTCATTCAGCAGTTTCTCAGGGGAATGGATTGTTCTGTTCTACATATGAGGAGTTGTGGAGCCCAGAGTGAAAGGCAGCAGGATTGAGGACAGCCAGGCCTATATAGATCATATGGGCTAGAGGGGCAAGTTGTAGGTCCTCAGAGACTTGTGAGAATGACTCTGGGTGTTACAATCACCTCCATCCTGTTTTTGTGGGTTTGACTGTTGGCTGTGTAAGTTTGGAGGGGGAGGGATGATGTTGGGTGTGTTAGGTTGGGTTGATATGCGTGGTTTCTGTTTTTGCTAGATTGCAGCCTCCACCTCTGGATGGTTGGAGTGGTTAGTGTGGATGTGGTTTGTGGGATTGTGATGGGAAGTGAGTGCCATCCATGTTGGATGAGTATAGAGGTCTTAGAGAGACACCCCTCTCTTAACCTGGGAGGGTTGGACCTTTTCAAGGAAAGGGAGACCTCCATCCTCTCTTCCAACATAACAATCCCCTCCTGGGATCTTAGTGGTCAAAAATATTGCTAGTAAGAGCCATGGTGGGCAGTGGTTAGAGTGCAGTACTGTAGGCTACTTCTGCTGACTGCTGACTGTTCTGCAATTTGGCAGATCGAATCTCACCAGGCTCAAGGTTGACTCAGCCTTCCATCCTTCTGAGGTGGGTAAAATGAGGACCCAAATTGTTGGGGGCAATAGGCTGACTCTGTAAACTGCTTAGAGAGGGCTGTAAAAGCACTGTAAAGCAATATGCAAGTCTAAGTGCTATTGCTGAGTGCTATTGCTAGTACATTTGCTAGTACATCGGCCATCTCTTCATGACTTGTCAGTGAATCAAAAGGAGAACCGGCATGCTTTAATGAAATCTGGGGAAGATCCCTCTATCAGAAATTTCAGGTCCCGCTGGGTTTCAGGTCTCGTATCAGCCTCAATGTGGATATAGGAAGATGCAATGGCTATGATCTATCGTGGGATCTTTTGGGTCGTTTTTCTGTGACCAGGGGTTGGAGTGGGGGAGGTGCCTGTTTGTGAAGTTGGACTCTAGGCACAAATTGTGCTGGGCATATGTGTGTGCACTTTTGGTAGACCAGACCTCTATTAAGGTCTCTCCCTAAGTTCCTTGACCTAGTCATTGACCTGGCGGTGGAGATCCTCTGTATGTTGTTGGATTCCAGGAACCACCACCTTCACGCAAGCAGGAGTGGATCTAGTAGGACATGGGGGTTCGTGACAATCCTGGCACTCATGGACCTGTCGCAGGGGGCTCATACACACAGGGGGCTATGCAGTGGTGGGATTCAATTTTTTTTACTACTGGTTCTATGGGCATGGCTTGGTGGGCGTGGCAGGGGAAGGATTCTGTAAAAACTCCAGTCAGAGGTGATATTTGTCAGTTCTCCGAACTACTCCAAATTTCTGCTACCTGTTCTCCAGAACTGGTCAGAATCTGCTAAATGCCACCTCTGGAGCTGTGTGTTAAATCTTGCCTACTGTTCTGACCCAACTGGGTTCCAAGAGAGCAAACACAAGACAAAGGCAATAGCCCCCACCTTTTAAGATTTAATCAACAAATTCCAACTAATTAGCTCGGACAAGAAAGAGCCTTGCCAAGTTGTTTGTCAAGGCTGACAAAAACCCAGAGATAAGAACTAATTTACAAGAGTTTTCAAACACTAACTATGATGTCCATGGGGCTGAGCTTCAGAGTGTCTTTGCCTTCTGCAAAGAATGCTTCTTCAAACCTGGCTTTTATCCTCTTGAGGGAGGGGCCATTACCTTGCAGCCTTACTCCCGAGTCGCCTGTGCTGCTGTAACTGCTCTCTCCTACAATCAATCCTGTATGCATGCGCACTTGGCACAGGCTCCTCGGGAACCTCCTTATCACTGCTGCCAGCCCCCACAATCTCTGAAGGCAGAGATTGTCCTGGCCCCTCATCTGAGTCCTCGCTCTCCTCCACCGTCCTCACCTGCTGCCAGCTAATCACAACACCTATACATTGACTGATCGAGATACAGAAGCCACTTCCCTTCTCTCCCTGGTCTGATGCGATTGACAACTACCCATAGGATCATCTCCATTAAGATAGTCCACCTCAGGTACCATATGGATCCAATGAGTTTTGGCCCTTTTTTGATTACACAGTGAATGTTTCTTGACTATTTCTCTCAAGGTCTTCTCCCTAACTCTCTTCACCTAATACTTGAAGAGTTTAAAGCAGGGATCTTCAAACGTGACAGCTTTAAGACTGGTGGACTTCAACTTGCAAAATTCCTCCTCCAGTCATGTTAATTCAGGAATTCTTGCCAAGTTTGAAGACCCTTGGTTTAAAGATATAGATTGAAGACAAACAGGCTGACGTCAAACTCTAGCAAGACATTTTCTTCTGAAAATTCCCTCTTGTCAAAGATAACCAGAAGAGCAGAATAACAGAGTTGGAAATAACCTTGAAGGTCTTCTTGTCCAGGGCTGTCGAACTAAATTTCATTGAGGGCCACATCAGGGTTGTGTTTGACCACAGGGGGGTGGAGTGGGGGTGGCTGGGGAGGGCATGGCCAGCATGACATCGCTTGGGTTGGGGGTACCTGTGGTGGCCCAACTGCTCTGCAGTGAAAAACAGGCTTCCGAGCTCTGTTTTCAGCTTGGACAGCCCCCTTGCGAGCTCCGTTTTCGCTGTTAGAGGCACTGCGAGCCAGTCGTTCACTATTTCCAGAGTGGCACTCTGGGCTAGACCAAAGCACCCTGCAGGCTGGATCCAGCTCCCAAGCCTTGAGTTTGACACTCTGGTTCTCGTCCAATCCGGAAGGCTATTTCATGTGTCAATACTTCGACAAAGGCAATGAGTACGAGCAATCTGAAATGTGGTCTTGTATGCTTTGGCCTACATTTCAGCATAATCCACCCTGTTTTATCCAGTAACTTGCACTCATTTACAGCTTTTTGTCTTATTTATGGGTTGGTCAACTCTCCCCTTAAAGGCCTTTGGCTGACCTCATTCTTATTCTTTTATCCACTAATCTAATCATTTTCCTGCAAGCTTCTGTGTCCTTCTGGGTGAATTTCCCCTCTCTGCTTCACTTCAAACAAAGATTCTTTATTAGGTATGTTGGTTTTTCTTCTCTCTCCCCTCAGCCTAGCCAACTTTCAATCATATAAAAAGTAGGATCCCCATGATGCCATATGGGCCCATTCTTTTTCTCTGCATTTTCCCTCTACTGCTAGGGAATGATTGCTCTACATTTCCTCTTGTCATGAAAGATTTAAAACAACAACAACAACCCTAGTCTAAACCCACATGGAAAAATACTTGACCAGGCCTTCTTTTGAGGTTGCTTGAAAATACAGAATATTTTAGAAAGCCATGTAAAGCCAGATAAAATTCTTGTGCTGGAAGGAAATAAAGCTTTACTCTACTCTAGAAAGATTACAGAGAAGAGCAATAAAGATGATTAGGGAACTGGAGGCTAAAACATATAAAGAATGGTTGCTGGAATTGGCTATGTCTAATTTAATGAAAAGAAGGATTAAGGGTGACACGATAGCAGTCTTCAAATATCTAACAGAATTTTATTGGCCAAGTGTAATTGGACACACAAGGAATTTGTCTTGGTGCCTATGCTCTCAGTGTACATAAAAGATACATTCATCAAGAGTCAAGAATCATCAGGTACAACACTTAATAATAGTCATAAGGTACCATAAGCGATCAAATCATTCTAGGAAACAGTCAATAAAAATTGTTAGGATACAAGCAACAAAGTTACAGTCATACAGTCATAAGTGGGAGGAGATGGGTGAAAGGAAGGACGGGAGGATTAATAGCAATAGTAATGGAGACTTAGTAAATAGTTGGACAGTGTTGAGGAAATTATTTGTTTAGCAGAGTGATGGTGTTCAGGGAAAAACTGTTTTGTGTCTAGTTGTTCTGGTGTGCAGAGTTCTATATAGCGTCATTTTGAGGTATGAGTTGGAACAGTTTCTGTCCAGGATGTAAGGGGTTGCAATAAAAAAGAGGGAATCAAGCTATTCTCCAAAGCACCTGAAGGCAGGACAAGAAGCAAGGGATGGAAAATTATCAAGGACAGAAGCAACTTAGAACTGAGGAGAAATTTCCTGACAGTCAGAACAATCAAGCAGAGGAACAACTTGCCTCCAGACATTGTAAATGCTCCAACACTGGAAATTTTTAAGAAGCATTTGTCTGAAACGATATCGTGTTTCCTGCCTGAGCAGGGGATTGGACTAGAAGACCTCCAAGATCCCTTCCAACTCTGTTATTTTAAAAAAAGATGTTTCAAGGCCCTGTTTATAACTCATAGTATGCTTGTCCTCCATTTCTCACTGTCTTTTGTAGTAGGACCAATTTCTTGATGAGTCTGTCTATAATGCTTCCTACCAATGTGCAGGTTCTTTTTTTCTAAGACCCTCTGTGATCAGAATAATGATGAGTCCTACAGCTGCTAGACGGTCTACGGAGACCTATGTCTCCCAGAGATCTATCACCCCCTCCCCCCCCCCCATTTTAAAATAACAGCTTTCATTTTGAAAAGCAACTTCTATCGAGGGAAATCTGCCGCCAGAATCCTGCCTGGTTTCCTACCTCCATGGGTGATATATTCCTAATGTAAATAGCAATAAGAGAACTCGATACACAGGCAGTTTGAGACCTATGTTATTTTACTGTTGCAGCATTTACAATGGGAAATGTTGCCCTGGGAGAAGGTTTCGTCATAAATGGAATTGCTTCCCCACCCACCCCGCCATTTTTTAAGCATATGTTTTTAAATAATTTATCGCTGGTAGCTTCTTTGTCAGAACTTGACAAGGTGAAGGATAGTCTCTCTGGGCTTCTGCATAAAGCAGATATTAGCACCCACCCACCCAAATTGGAATTCGGTCCAAAGGGCGAAGGAGATATAACATTTATGGTGCTTCCCTGTCTTTCACAGACCTTATAGGTGAGGAAGAGCTTTTCTTATGCCTCTTCTTATCTAATGCACATTTAATTTAGGCTTGTAGGCAACTGACATTCACTAATTTTGCATTGAAAGAAGGCAAACTGTAAGACGAATGGTTGCAGAAACTGGGTATGTCTATTGCTCTAACAAAGAGAAGGACTAGGGGTGACATGATTAAACTTAGACTACTTAGAATAACTTTATTGTCACTTTGAATGTACACTCATTGGCACATATTAAAATGAAATTTCATTGCATACAGCTCTCAAGAGATCTCCACCTCCAATATACACTACAGAAACATGACTAAGTAAATAAATAGATAGATAGGCAGGGGTGGGATTCTACTGGTTTGGACCAATTTGGGTGCACTGGTAGTTCTGGTGATAATTTGGCCCTGCCCACTCACCCCTGCCCTTTCCCTGTGCTTTGTTCCCTTGTTTTCGAGCACAGCTGATTCGCACAGTAAAGCAGTTTGCTGTACATCAGCTGTTTTACTCACCAGGTCTGCAGCAGAAGGTAAGTATTATAACTAAAAATGGTCTTTTCTAAATGCAAAGTGAGCGCTCACCAAACCAGTTGTTACACCAGTTGAGTCGCACCACTGTATAGATAGGTAAGTAGGTAGATTGATTGATAGATTGATAATTGGATGGATAGACAGATAGTTTATAGATACAAAGATAGACAGGTAGATTGATAGATTGATAGAATGATAGATGGATAGATAGATAGATAGATAGATAGATAGATAGATAGATAGATAGATAGATAAAAACAAAATTATGCATATACCCACATATATTATATGACACAGAGAAACAACACAGTCTAGTCCAGATGTATACATGTACACAGCAAGAAAAATGAATCTTGAGGGTTTACCAGACAGATGGCAAAGGGAACAAAGCCTTTACACAATCTGGTAGTCCTGCTAGAAATACTTCAGTAGTCTTCCAATATTTGAGGGCTGTCACAAAGAAGAGGGGTGGGGTTTCAACCTATTCTCCAAAGCACCTGAAGGCAAGACAAGAAGTAAAGGACAGAAACCTACCAAGGAGACAGCCAACCTAGAATTAAGGAAAATACTTCCTATCAGTGAGAACAATTAATCAGTGGAATGACTTGCCTCCAGAAGTTGTGGGAGCTTCATCACTGGAGGTTTTTAAGAAGAGACTGGACAGCCATTTTGTCTGGAATGATATAAGGTCTCCTGCCTGAGCAGGGGGTTGGACTAGAAGACCTCCAAGCTCCCTTCCAACTCTGTTCTTCTGTATACTGTAATTCCACTTAAATATTGGCAAACAGTCATCCCTCCCTCCCTCTTCACCTGCCTCACCTACCAGTCCTGGCTGATAAAAGAATATTATACATACAGATATTGATATATATAAATAGCTATCTCTCTCAAAATGAGCTTGACACCTCATCTTGACACACACACTTTCATATAGTACGTAGGTAGTCCTCACTTAATATCCATTCACTCAGCAAGTCATGATGGCACTGAACAGAGGGACTTAGACAGATTCTTGAAGTTCCAGTGGCCCTGTGGTGATGGGAACAAAATTTGGGCCTATTTGGGCCTGTCCATATTTATGATTGCCTGTTGGATGGCCACAGGGCTGGGATGCTACCGGTTCTGGCCGGCTCTTCAGAGCCAGTAGCTCTTCAGAGCAGCAGACACCAAACCGGTTCTGTGTCTGCTGCTGTTTGGCCCACCTGCCCGACCGGGCTCTTACCTGTCCTTTATTTCCTGCTTTTTCTACCTCAGATCTTTGCACGGCACAGCTGAGGTTGAAAAAGCAGGAGAAAAGAGGCTTTTCAAACGCTGCCACCCACGTGCAGCACTTATCAGCTGTCCGGGCAGCACAGCTTAATATTTATTACATGCATGCACAGTGGGTGCAAAACAAAATCACTGAACCGGTAGTAACACCAGCTGAATCCCACCCCTGGATGGCCACCTATCCATTACCAGCTGCCCCATTACCTCACCATGCCTATCACACCACATGCCAGTATAGGTAGTCCTCGACTTACAACTGTTCATTTAGTGACTGTTCAAAGTCACAACAGCACAGAAGAAAAGTGATTTGTCACAGTTTTTCGCACTTACAACCACGGCAGCATTCCTTTTATCACGCAATCAAAATTCAGGTGCTTAGCAACCAGCTTCTTTCTTTCACGATTGCAACATCCCAAGATGATGTGATCACCATTTGTGATCTCCCAGCCAGGTTAAACGAGCAAAGTCAACGCGGGAAAGCTAGATTCACTTAACAACCACACGGTTCACTTAACAACGATGGTGATTTGCATAACAACCATGGCAAAAAAAGGAAATATTATGTGCAGCTCATTTAACAACCTTGATTAGCAACGGAAATTGCAGTCCCAATTGTGGTTATAGGTTGAGGACTACCCCTGTACTAGGCTCAAAGTCAACCTGTGAGTTTCTGTGGTTGAAGGACTTCTTGCTTCTACATCAGATGTCTCCAAACTTGGGGGATTTAAGGCTTTTGGACTTTGCCTTCCAGAATACCTCAGCTACCCGTACTGGCTGAGGAATTGTATTGAAGTAGACCAGTCTTAAAGTTCCCAAGTTTGGAAACACCTGCTCCAAAGGTGGTATTCAGAAGGTTCTGCCCAGTTCTGGAAAACCGGTGGCGGAAATTTTGAGTATTTCAGAGAACCAGCAAATACCACCTCTGATTGGCCCCATCCCCATCTATTCTCTGCCTCCTGAGTCCCAGCTGATCGGCTGGGTTTTCTTTTGTTGCCCTGTGCAGGAGAACAGAGCTGGAAAGCAGGTTAGTGGGGTGGGGAGAGAATGGGGATTTTACATTATCCTTCCCCTGCCACGCCCACCCAGCTATGCCCACAAAACCGGTAGTAAAAAAAAAATTTATCCCACCACTGACCTGTTCTACTTCATTGTTGCTACACTACCCTGACTCTCAGTGGTTAGCACAACACTCATCTCTGGACCCTTCATCTGAAGATCTGAAAAGGCGACATTTGAAAAAGATGACACATTTCCAATGCAGTGCGGAGATATTTTTTTCAACAGATGTATTCTCAGTATGCCCAAGAGAGAAATATCTATCTAGATCAAACTCGCAACTTCCTAATCGTGAGGCAAAAGTCCCATCTCTAAGCCACCGCGTGCACACACACACACACACACACACAGACACACAGACACAGATAACAGATAATCAGAATTGGAAGGGACTTTGTAGGTCATCTAGTCCAAGCCCCCACCCAAGCGGGAGACCCTACACCATTTCTGACAAATGGCAGTCCAATCTCTTCTTGAAAGTCTCAAGTGATGACACTCCCACAACTTCTGAGGGCAACTTCTGTTCCATTGGTTGATTGTTCTCACGGTCAGAAAATTTCTCCTTATTTCCAAGTTGAATCTCTCCTTGTTTGGTTTCCATCCATTATTCCTTGTCTGGCCTACAGATGCCTTGGAAAATAGCTTGACCCCCTTCCTCCTCTCTGTGGCAGCCCCTCAAATATTGGAAGGCCGCTATCATGTCTCCCCTGGTCCTTCTCTTCTCTAGATTATCCAAACCCAGTTCCTGTAACTATTCGTTGTATGTTTTAGCCTCCAGTTCCCTAATTATCCCCTAAACAATGGATGGAAACTAATCAAGGAGAGAAACAACCTGGAATTAAGGAAAAACTTCCTGTCAATAAGAACAACTAACCAGTGGAAAAGGTTGCCTTCAGACATTGTGGGTGATCCATCACTGGAGGTTTTTAGGAGGAGACTGGACAACCACCTATCTGAAATGGTATAGGGCAGGAGTGTCAAATTTAAGGCCTGCATGTGCCCGCCATCCCCCGAGCTCCATTTAAAGGGGGCTGCAGGAGGCTATGGTGGCTGAAAATGGGGCCCGGAGGGGCCATGTGTGGCCCCACCCAGGCTCCATTTCCGCTGGCAGAGGACTAGCAAAACAAATTAAAAACAAAAAAGGAGAAATGTTTCCCCTTTTGCATTTGAGCATGCAAGGAAAGGAGAAAGGGAAAGAGGAAAGAAAAAGAAAAAGAAGGGAAGATGGGAAGAGATTAAGGAAGGCAAAATAAGGAAAGAGGGGAAGGAAGAAGAATGAGAATGAAAAGAGAAAGAAAAAGAAAAAGAAGAGAAGGAAAGAAGGAAGGAAGGAAGGGGGAGGGAGGGAGGAAGGAAGGAAGGAGGAAAGGAAGGAAGGAAGGAAGGAAGGAAGGAAGGAAGGAAGGAAGGAAGGAAGGAAGGAAGGAAGGAAGGAAGGAAGGAAGGAAGGAAGGAGTTTATAATGAGAGTGAGGTCAAACACAATCCTGATGTGGCCCTCATTGAAATCAAGTTTGACACCCCTGGTCTAGGGGCTCCTGCTTGAGCAGAGGATTAGACAAGAGGGCCTCCAAGGTCTCCCTTTTCAGCTCTTTTCTGATTGAAGGAGTGGTGCTATTAAAGCACCAGTGAAGGAAGCTAAAGCGGATGCCAGGAGAGCATTTGCTCAGAAAAGAAAAGGAAATTGACACTTTCAAAACCTGTCACCACTGTTCCGTACTAGCAGGCTTGAAGACCTGCATTCCTATTGGTCCAGGAAAGCCAGGCCGTGATTGGACATTATCGGACACTCCTGATTGGCTCATATAGGGCTTGCCGCGATTGGATAAAACCAAGCGCAGCAAGCTCAAAAACCTGTCACTGGCTGCCTAGCCACGGCCAGCTCTATAAAAAGAGCAGCCACAGTTGGGGTTGTTGTCTCAGAATCTGGTTGCTAAATAAAGAGCTGTTGTTGACTACTCGAGCCTTGCCTCTCTATGGGACCCACTGACCATACTTAACACTGGTGACGAGGATGGGATTCTGAGACAACAAATCTGATCAGCATGTGGCAAACAGCACAGAGACGACCAGCAAAATGGCCAGCAGCGCTGCGCCACCCGCATCATTTAACCCAGCCAGCGAGGACTGGGAGTCCTACATTGATCGTTTCCAATTGTTTTTGGAATCCAACAACTTAAAAGATGCTACTGGCAGCAAAAAACGAGTGGCCTTTTTAACGCACTGCGGGCCCGCTGTTTTTAAAATGGCCAAGGCACTCGCGAAGCCCGCAGACGTCAAGACAATGGATTGGGATACCCTAGCTCCCATCCTCCAGAACCACTACGCTCTGGCTGTACCAACTCTCATCCGAAGGCATGATTTTTACCAGAGGGATCAGTGCGAGGGTGAGAGCATCAGAGAGTTCGTTGCCGACCTGAGGGACCTAGGAGGCTTGTGCGGATTCGCTAATTTGGATGAGGCCATGCGTGACTGAGTTGTCCTCGGCCTAAAAGACCCAACACTCCAAAGCAGGTTGATGGCTAAGGGGGACATCTCCCTCACCGACGCCATAGCCGAAGCCACCACAGCCGAAGCCACCCGTAAGTCAGCGGTGCGAATGTGGTGTTGAAACAGAACTGACCACCAATCAACTAGCGAGGCGACAACCGCATCAGAAAAACATGCAGCATCCACCCACCATGGCGACATTGAATCCCCTTCTGACAGTGAAGAGGAAGAAATTCACAGACTTCAATCGGAATGCGAGTGGTGGGACTGGCACGGTCGTAAATCGGGATACCAATGTGCCGGCTGCGGAGGAAATCACCCACATTCCGAATGCAAGTTCTTGGATGCTGTTTGCCGTTTTTGTGAAAAACGAGGGCATATTGCCAAAGTATGCCGCAACAAATGAAATTTCAGCCCCCGACGCCAGGGAAACAGCCCAAGAAGACTAGATGGCACCCCCACCATAAACTGGGACCGCCCGACTGACAGCAGATGGAGCTGGGACAGCCCACCCAAGAAATTCATCGATGCACCAAGAAGAGAAGAAACGCACCAAACAGTCATCATCGGCCACGCTTCATCAATAGACGCATGGAACATACGTGTTGAAGTCACCATCAAGAACCAACCTTGCACCATGGAAGTAGACTCCGGCTTCTACCTCTCTATGGTCTCCTGGCGGACCATAAAGCGGCTAATTCCCAGCATAAGCCTCCAAGAGCTAAGCGACCAGAAACTAATATTGAGAGACTATTAATGTAACCGCATTCCGGTCACTGGTACAGGACATTTTCAGATTTCTTTCAAAAATCCTACCACTCACAATCGTTGATAAAGACCACCCCAGTCTACTCAGGTTGCAATGGTTCGCACCGCTGGGAATCGAAATGGCAGGCATCAACCACACAGATGATGAAGACTGGGAAGCAGCACTCATTCGAGACTTCCAAGAGGTCTTCGATGACATTTTAGGCAAGTACAAGGGGTCCCCAATCTCCTTTAATCTTAGCCCTGACATCGCTCTCATCCACCTCAAACCGCGCCGAGTGCCATTTGCGCTGAAGCCTAAGATAGATGAGCAATTAAATAAGCTCATAGAGCAAGGTGTATTATAACCTATCGACCATGCCCGATGGGAAACACCAATTGTCACCCCCATCAAACCAGATGGCTCCCTGAGAATTTGTGAAGGCTACAAGGCCACCCTCAACCATGCCCTGCAGCAAAGTGCTTACCCTGTGCCAGTAGTCCAGCATCTCCTACACTCACTGGGGGGTGGCAGAATTTTTGCAAAGCTCGACCTGGCACAAGCCTATCAACAACTACCGGTCAATGCTGAAACTGCCGAAGCCCAAACAATCGTGACACATTGAGGGGCATTCAAATGTAACCGACTCCAATTTGGAGTCAGCATCGCACCGGGGGTTTTCCAAAGCCTAATGGAAAGATTGTTGCAGGGAATTAAAGGAGTCGTACCCTATTTCGACGACGTTTTAGTAGCAGCCCCTACTAAAAAAACAATTGGAAAAATGACTGAGGGCAGTCCTACAAAAATTTAAAGATTCCAGCCTCAAGGTAAAAAAGGAGAAGTGCCAATTATGTACTGAAAGGGTTGAATTTCTTGGATACCTCCTTGACAAGCAAGGAATTCACCCTACTGAAAAAAATTAAAAGCCATCAAAGAAGCCCCCAGACCAAAAAACAAAACGGACCTCCAAGCCTTCCTCAGACTCATTAATTTCTATAATATCTTCCTACCCCAGAAGGCAACTGTCGCGGAACCCTTGCATAGACTCCTCGATAAAAAGGCTTCCTGGATATGGGAACGGCGAGAGGAACATGCTTTTCAACAAATAAAAAACCTTTTGAATTCAGACGCAGTCCTCATTCAATATAACGAAACGCTACCACTGACTGTTACTTGCGACGGATCACCCTTTGGTGTTGGCGCCATCCTGAGCCACATTTTGCCAAATGGAACAGAGGCTCCCGTTGCATTCTTTTCCAGAATCTTGTCCAAGCCGGAGATGAACTACAGCCAGCTGGACAAAGAAGCCCTCGTCATCATTTCCACAGTAAAAAGATTCCATGAATACATTTATGGTAGGACATTTTCAATTATTACGGACCATAAACTCCCACTTGGCATTCTGGCGGGTAACAAACCCACTCCACACATCCTGTCACCTAGAATCACAAGATGGTTTGAGTTTGTTGTCGCTTACAATTACCAATTAATACATCGACCAGGCAAGACCATCCCGCACGCCGATGCCTTAAGCTAATCCCCCCTGCCTGACATGCAAGCTGACCCAGCACCCACGTTGTCAACCTTACAAATTGAAACAGTATCCACACCACCATTAACCACTCTAGACATTGCCCACGAAACAAGAAGGGACAAACGTTTGGCGCGAGTTCTCAGCTGGGTGGAGAGGGGTTGGCCAGAGAGCGAGAAAAATGAGCTCTTTAAACCATTTAAAAACCGGCAAACTGAACTTTTTTCGCAAAAGGGGTGTATCCTATGGGGAGACCGGGTGGTAATACCAGAAACATTACAGAAAACAGTTTTAGATATGCTGCACGAGGGACACCCAGGCATCGTACGCATTAAAGCCCTGGCCAGAAGCTATGTTTGGTGGCCAGGCATGGACAAGCAAATTGAAACCTGGGTCACTGCTTGCAATAGATGCCAAGAGACTCACTCGGCTCCCCCAAAAGCCCCACCATTAGAATAGGAGACACCCAGAGGCCCTTGGTCGCGCATCCATATTGACTTCGCAAGACCAACCAAGGGACATACCTTTTTAATCACTGTTGATGCTTACTCGAATTGGCTCGAGGTGAGCAAAATGAAAACAACCACTATGGAAGCAGTCATCAAGAAATTAAACAAACTTTTCGCTACCCATGGTCTGCCAGATATGATAGTATCTGACAACGGGCCACAGTTTACCGCAGTGGCCTTCAAGCAATACTTGGCAGACCGTGGCATCTGACATGCATTGGCATCGCCAGCTCACCCGGTGGCGAATGGCAGAGCTGAACACATGGTTCAATTTACGAAAAAAACTCTCCAAAGGATCGAACATGGCAACATCCACGAAAAAATCACCAAAATGCTTCTAATAAAACACATTACACCCAATACCACTGCCAACAAAACCCCAGCAGAGTTGCTCATGGGCAGAAGACTCCAGTCTCCCCTGGACAGGCTGCACCCTGCGTACATGCCAGAAAAAACCCCTGGCTCAACCAGCAAAAACCACGCCTTCAATGTAGGAGATACTGTATTTGCTAAAAATTTTACCGGGGATTCACTATGGCTTCCTGCAAAAATCACCCAAGTCACCGGCCCTCGTTCCTACCAACTCGAGACCACCGATGGTAGGTGCTGGAAATGCCACATTGACCAACTGAGATACAGACTAGCCACCCTTCCTCTCACAGACCCTAACCAAGAAATCAGAGGGGGGGGAGCCTCAAATCCAGAAAAAGAACCGGGATCTGCGCAAGCAGAACACCCCCCACACACATTAAATAAAACCCAAACTTTAAACCAACAATACTTACCAGCTGACAGGGAACCATGGCAGACGGGAAGCAGCAGCTGGACAAGCTCTACCAGCCCAGAGAATCCAAGCAGGAGCAACAGAACGAACAACTCAATCGACCTGGGTTCACCAGGTGGGAGTCGCAGCTGAAGGCCCGGCTCACCCTTCCAGGCGGTTCCATCAAGGGATTTGAGAGCGACGCAGAGCCCGTCCGAACCTGACGACGATCAGAGACATTATGAACTGCACAAGTCAAGTAGGCAGCTCCGAAGGCCCGCCTACTTACATGATTACATAACTCCACCCCTTGGATGGAACCAAGAGGGGAGGGGTGTTCCGTACTAGCAGGCTTGGACCTGCATTCCTATTGGTCCGGAAAAGCTGGGCCGTGATTGGACATTATCGGACACTCCTGATTGGCTCGTATCGGGCTTGCCACGATTGGATAAAACCAAGCGCGGCAAGCTCAAAAACCTGTCATTGGCTGCCTAGCCGCGGCCAGCTCTATAAAAAGAGCAGCCACAACTGGGGTTGTTGTCCCAGAATCTGGTTGCTAAATAAAGAGCTGTTGTTCACTACTTGAGCCTCGCCTCTCTATGGGACCCACCGACCATACTTAACAACCACCACTACCACAAAGTGTCCTCCTTCTCAAATGGCACTGGTTAAGATCTAGTGGTTTCCCTAGGATTATTTCTAGTGAGGGCTTTGGGGTTCTCCTTGTATTGGTTTTTGTTTCAAAAGACAAGTTCCACAATCCAGAATATGATGTGAACTCTAAACCCTTCTAATGGATGTTCCTGAATCTGGCTCCTGTCCTTGAAGTCAGGGTAGGTTTACTCCAAATCATATAGTGAAATGTGGAGTATATGAGGAGCAGGGGAAGAATTTGAATTGAATTGGAGGGAATGAAATTCAATATTTAGGTAAAGTATATAACGGAAGTGGTGCCTGAATCTGACAGCATCTAAAGAGCATTGCTTATTTTTGACTTCCTTCCTGTTCCTTTCTTTTTGAAAAAAATAATAATAATAACTACTCTACATTGAAAGATTTCATTATTCGCATGTCCCAAAAGTGGTTTTTTTTTCCCCCAAAAGGCCGCTGGACTTTGTTCTTTTTACCTTGAAGACGTTTTGCTTCTCATCCAAGAAGCTTCTTCAGCTCTTCTTCATTTTCTTCAGAGCTGAAGAAGCTTCTTGGATGAGAAGTGAAATGCCATCAAGGAACAAACAAATTTTAGTTGCCTGTTGGGGGAAAAAGCACTTTGGGAACAACCATGAGCTCAATGATTGAGAATCTTCATAGATATTTCATTCCCATGTCACGCTCTCCAAATATAGCTGACCAAAATCCCATTATTTCCATCCAGCAAGATCCTTATGGGTAGACAGAAACATCTGGAGGACTTCTTACTGAAGAAAGCTGTTGTAAACAGTTGACATAATAACGGTATTCCAGTATATAAGGGGCTGCCACAACGAAGAGGAGGGAGTCAAGCTATTCTCCAAAGAACCTGAAAGTAGGAGAAGAAGCAATGGATGGAAACTAATCAGGGAAAGAACCAATTAATCAATGGAACAATTTGCCTCCAGAAGTTGTGCGTACCCCAACACTGAAGGTTTTTAAAAAGAGATTGGACAACTACTTGTCTGAAATGGTATAGGGTCTCCTGCCTGAGCAAAGGGTTGGACTAGAAGACCTCCAAGGTCCCTTCCAACTCTGTTATTCCGTTATTCTGTTAAGGCATTGCATAAGTGGTAGAAACAGAGATTTCCATCCATAAATGAGATAGGTGCCAACACATCCGATTATTTTACCATTTTGAATCCTGAATCTATTGATTATCCTATCTTTTTGAATCCTGAATCTATCAGCATCCATAATAGTCTTTTTACCATGCTCTGTGGTGATTCTTTCTGCTGGGAAGAAAATGCTGTGTGTGTGTGTGTGTGTGTGTGTATTTTAAGGAGAAAGAATGCATTCCACACATTCAAGTGAAGTCCTCATCTTGATCAAAAGAAGAAAGGAAAGAAGAAATATTTCATTCATTGTAAAGTCAAGGAAGAGACGGCTACAAGATTAGCCTTCAGGCAGAGGAAAGTAATGTGCATGACAACGCAGCTTCAGTAGTTAATGATTAGGTCACCAGCGGTGATTCCACAAAGCAAAAAAAATGCACACTGGGGAATTGATCTATTTACCCCTGGGTGGCAATGTGTTCATATGAATTCCACATGAAACATCGCAATTTCATTCTACCTTATTTTGGGAGTTCTGCAGTTTAAGAAGGAAATTAATAACTGGTCACACCCAACAAAGAATGGCCAAGATACTGAGGGGAGTCCTTAAACCAAAAGAAATAGTGGAAAATACAGGGAGTCCTCAACTTACAATAATTCATTTAGTAACCCTTTGAAGTTACAATGGCATTTTTTAAAAAGTGACTTATGACTATTTTTCACACTTATGACCATTGCAGCATCCTCACAGTCAAGTGATCAAAATTCAGACTCTTGGAAATTGACATGTACTTATGACTGTTGCACTGTCCCAGGGTTGTGTGATCACCAACCTTCCCAGCCGGTTTCCAACAAGCAAAGCCAATGGGGAAGTCAGATTTAATTAATGACCACATGATTCCCTTAACAACTGCAGTGATTTGTTTAATAACTGTGGCAAAAAGGTTGTAAAAATGGAGAAAGTTCATTTAACAACTGACTTGCTTAGCAATGGAAATTTTGCACTCAATTGTGGTACCAAACGTCAAGGGGTACCTACACTGATTTTTTTTGTCTCAAATCAAGAGGAAATATGGCAAGAGCCGTTAAATATGTGTAGGGATGCCAGATGAAAATCATTTCTTCCTTCTAGGTCAAACTGAACTAAAATGGGTTGGCAACAAATGTCTGGATTCCAGGTTTTGCTGGCTGAAGGGGGGGAAAGTCAGATTTGCTTAAACACGCTTTATAGTTTGATCATAATCTGGAGTTTGGACATAAATCTGTAACCCTCTGGTGTGTGATCCATATGTATATCTGTATCTCTATGTATGTGTTTGCAATGTTTCCCATCTTAGTGAAATGTCAAGTATCAAACTCTAAAGAAAGTAGAAAAGAGTAATCAAAAGTTATGGGATTGAAATATGCGAAATTGAAAGCTACTCTTTAAGAAGAAGAAAAGAAATGTGTAAACATTCCACATGTGTGCATGTCCAGTAAGAGTTATCGTACTCTCTATTATTAAAAGAGCATCAAACTGAGGATTTAAAGTAAACCCTTTAAGTGAAATGGTTATTTTAAAAAATCCTTTACAGTTAACATTTTCTTTCCACAAGACAATATTTTATATCCAGATACAAAGTAGAAGAGAAGGGTTTGTATTGATCTTTCATAATATCTAAAGAGTTTTGATAAAGTTAACCAAGTATGTCTTATAACTTGTGTAATATGATCTTTAATTTAATGGTTTGCTGTTTTGATAAAAAGAGCTGCTCTATTTGCTTCCACGTGCTTTGGTTATTTCTCATTCTATTCTCCTCAACTTATTTTTAAAAGTTACTATATCTGTTATGTATATCAGGATAAGTTTATAAGTAAAGGGGGGGAAAGAGAGACATGCATCACCTCTTTAAAGTATTAATATACCAAACAAGCAGGAGCACAGAATATTAGACTTCATTACAGATGGTTAATTGTAATTATTTCTCACAGGTCAAACAACTGTATTGTTTAATTCTGATGTGAAGAACAATCTTACTGAATGAACAGGAGGTGTGTGTAGGCATGTGTCTGTGTGTGTAAGACCACACCTAGAGTACTGCATCCAGTTTTGTTCACCACATTATAAAAAAGATGTTGAGACTCTAGAAAAAGTACAAAGAGCAACCAGGATAATTAGGGGACTGGATGATGAACGGTTGCAGGAACTGGGCATGGCTAGTCTAATGAAGAGAAGGACCAGGAGAGACATGATAGCAGTCTTCCAATATTTGAGGGGCTGCCACAGAGAGGAAGCTATTTTCCAAAGCGCTTGAAGGCCAAACAAGGAATCATGGATGAAAACTGAACAAGGAGAGATTCAACCTGGAAATAAGGAGAAACTTTCTGATAGTGAGAACAATCGACCAATGGAACAGAAGTTGCCCTCGGAAATTGTGGGAGCGCCATCACTTGAGACTTTCAAGAAGAGATTGGACTCCCATCTGTCAGAAATGGTGTAGGGTTTCCCATCGGGCGTGGTCAGTTGGTTCTAAAACACCCTGGGCTATTAATTTATCAAGCTGCTCGTCGATCTTTGGTTTTAGAGCAAAAGGCACCCGACGAGGCTTAAGGCGGATGGGGGCTACTTCAGGGTTAAGGTTAAATGATATTGGGGTCCCCTTGTACTTGCCTAGTTTGTCTGCAAAGACGTCCTGGAATTCCTGGACGAGGGCCTCCTCCCAGTCGTCGCTTCTGGTTTGGTGAATGCCGGCTACCTCGATCCCGAGTGGGGTGAACCATTGAAGGCCTAATAAACTAGACTAATCACGATCGACGACAGTCAGCGGTAGCGACGCAGTATGATTTTTGAATGATACTTGGACTTGGCTGGAGCCGACGACTGGAATTCGGTTCCCCTGGTAATCTTTGAGTATAATTCTTTGGGCTCTGAGGTCTTGACACCGGACGGCAGGGATTAACTGTTTGAGGGTCTTCCAGGAAACCATTGAGAGGGACGACCCTGAGTCAACTTCCATCACGCAAGGTTGGTTTTCGATGGCGACCCTCACTCGGATCTTCTTTGCATCTAACGATGAAGCATGACCAATGGTAATGGTTTGGTGTGCCTCTTGCCGTCTCGTTGAAGTGGCAAGTGTTTTATTTCTGTAGGAGTGGTTTTTCCATTGGTGGTTCAAGTGTTCCTGACTCACAGGACGATTCCCTGTGGTCTGGTGGTAGTTGTTTTCTCTCTGAATTGGGCTGGATCCTTGCTTGCTTCTACAGACCTTCCCGATGTGGCCTCTTTTCCCACAGAAATGGCAGAGCACGTCGAGGAATTTGCAATCTGATCGTGGGTGGTTTGCCCCACAACCAGCGCATTGGTACAGTAGTCTTCGATTCCACGGGTTGTGTTGGTCGCATTCGGACCGGAGCCGGTTGACCTCCTCCTCATCACTTCCTGATGGAGATTCGAGGTCCTCATGGTGGGTCGCTGTTGTGTGCCTCTCTAGGCGAGGTGAAGTATCGTTGGCGAGTTGATGGAGCGGTGCGTTGGTGCGGCTCATTCGAGCAGCCGACTTCCTGGTTGCTTCTGCTGCAGTAGCATCTTTGATGACATCGGCAAGATCGATGTCCCCTTTGGCCATGATCTTACTCTGTGCCGAGTGGTCATCTAATCCTAGAACTATTCGGTCTCTCAGAGCTTCTTCAAGGTCTGCAAACCCACAGAGGCCTCCCAGGTTCCGGAGGTCCGCGATGAAATCTGCAACACTCTCTCCTTTCCATTGGTCCCTCTGATAAAACTCATGTCTTCGGACAAGCGTTGGTACGGCGGGTGCATAGTGGGCCCGTAGAAGGGGCGCGAGGATGTCCCAGTCCATGGATTTCACCTCAGCCGGTTTCGCTAGTGCCTTGGCCATCTTAAAGACGGCAGGCCCGCAATGGGTCAGGAATACTGCTCGCTTTTTCCACGTAGTTGCCTCTTTCAAGATGTTGGTCTCCAGAAACATCTGGAACCAGTCCATGTACAAGTCCTAGTCTTCTTGTGCCGGGTCAAATGGAGCGGGTGGTATGGTACCGCCGGACATTGTTTCCGTTGTCGGTGCGCCTTCAGCCACGTGCTCTGTTTGGTGCTCTGTAAGTGTTCAGTCAGCTCTGATGTCTCCATATCCCATCCTCGTCGCCAGTGTTAAGTTCTGCGCATGGGTGCAAGGAGCGGAGACGAGGCAGTGAACAGTGAACTTCAACTCTTTATTACGCATACTGAACAGAGCAAGCACCTAGGGCAGCAGCAGCCCTTTGATAGAGTTGGCTGCTGTCCTATTAGCCAATGAAAAACATGGAAGTGTTAAACCCTTGAACCAATGAGAGTTGGCCCGTCAACAGCTAATCAGATTTCCCAGAAAGGACCAATCCGATGTCGCTATTATCGGCCAATCAGAAGTGCAGGATTAGAATCCTGCTTTTTACTTAAGGTTGTTAAAACTTTATTAAACACCTTTATTAGTTCATAACAGCAGCAGCTGCCCCAACCAGTGGTGGGATTCTTTTTTTTTTTTTTACTAACGGTTCTGTGGGCGTGGCTTGGTGGGCATGGCAGGGGAAGGATACTGTAAAATCTCCAGTCAGAGCTGGTATTTGCCAGTTCTCCGAAGTACTCAAAATTTCCACTACCGGTTCTACAGAACTGGTCAGAACCTGCTGAATACCACCTCTGGCCCCAATCCCTGCCTCGTCTCACCTCATCCCATGTAATGAGCCCTCCCACCCACCGCCCTATCCACCAGAGACCCCTGGATTCCCTTGTCAACCCCACCTGGCCCCCACAGGAGCCCCTCACATGAGCGACATCAAGCTGGCCCTTCCCCTTGAGCCATGTCCTATCAGCTATGACCATCCCACCCATGTCCCTCCTCCACCCATCCACCTGAGGACAACCACAATGGTTATCCCACCCTCAGTGAAATCAAGTTTGACACCCACCCACCCCCTACCTAAGACTCTCAGTAGATCTGGCCTGAAGGAATGCCTTCCATATATCTTTTCCAAGCTGAAAAATGTGGGTGCCAAGAGAAACTTCATAGGGACTGGAAAATGTCTATTATCAGGCAGCAAGATGGCCAGCATCATATTTCCATCAATTTATACCAGTAAACTCCAAAACATTGCAAAAAGGAAATGTAAAAAGAAATTCTCAAATATTTCCAAGATGCAATTAGAAAAATAAAAAAAAAACCCAGAAGCCTCTTATGCAGGGTTGCAAAGCTTTTGGAGGAATGGCAAAGTAAATGTTGACTTATCAGAGGTCCCCAAACTTGGCAACTTTAAGACTTGTGGACTTCAACTCCCAGAATTCAAAATTACCCTAGGGTCCACATTGGCTGGATGGCTGAGGAATTCTGGGTCCACAAGTCTTAAGGTTGCCAAGTTTGGAGACTTCTGACTTAGCTTCATCCCAAAGGCAGCAGGATGACTCACATTACCGTTTCAAAATGGAAAGTTATCATCCTTTTAAGCCCCCTCCTTCACAATTATTTAAATTATCCACATCAGCTGAGGAAATTTAACAACTTCTTGCTGCTTCCCATACAGTGTGTGCAACTGGGGCAGTGTAGCAGCTAGGACTTTTTTCTCTCTCAAAAGATCTGTCAGTTTGTGGCATCTCCTTCCTGGCTTTTGCACCTCTCTCTCTCTCATATACCTTTCACCAGTTACAGGATCCTTTTCAGTCAGCACCCTTGTTTACTGAGCTGGGTATAACACTCAGCACATTCTGCACAATTTTTCATTGATTCGGAAGGCTGTTCCACAAAGAGAGGGCAGACTGAGACTTTCAAAGCTGCTTAGGATGGAAGTCAAAACCCAACTGATGATAAAGTGGAAAAAGTAACTCAACCTGTAATTAAATCAGTCACTTGTGTAGTACCACCTTTACTCTCAAGGTTAACCACTACAGAAGTAATGTGGTTTTATAAGTAGCATAACACCTATTCTTTAAAGAGAAAGAGGCAAGCAGGAAGAGAGGAGAGGAAGGAGAGAGGAAGGGAGGGGAAGAGAGGGGAGGGGAATAGGGAGGGGAGGGGAGGGGATCTACAAAGATGATCTTGGCAATCTTCTTTGATCCATTTGATATATTGATTTCTTCATTTGATCTAGATATTTTCTGCTCTGCTCTGTTCTATTCTAGGGAGCTTTCCAAATAGCTAATCTGTTTCCAGATATCTTTCTATCTCCGAGTCTTCCAAAGTCATGCCCTCTAAACTTTGTCCACCATTTCCATCAGCAGTGAGAGGCCTGTTTACTGGAAAGGGCAACAAATCATATTAAATTGGGTTCCATTTTAGAATCACAGTCACTGAAGGATCAGGTAGACCTTCTGAATGAGTTAAAGGTAAAAATAGCAATAGCGCTGAGACTTATATACCACTTCACAGTGCTTTCCAGCCCTCTCTCAGCGGCTTACAGAGTCAACAATTACCCCAACAATCTGGGTTTAAAACTTTTACTGACCTCGGATGGATGGAAGAATGTAATTAGAGCCAGAATTAGTGGTTACTGATAGCTTAGGACAGGGGTCTCAAACTCGTGGTGTCACATTGTCAGCACATGACTTATCACGACTTTTCCCCCTTTCGCTGTGGGAAAGTGTGGGCAGCGCTTGATGCATCTGGCCCATGGACAGTTTGACGTACCTAGCTTAGGAGAAGCCTTAAGGCTCCTATGGAAGAGTGAAAATACCAACCAGATAAACCACTACTGTATGACTATTTCCAGGCCATTTCATTCTCAGATGTCTTCATTCATAACTCCACTCTGTCCATTTTCTATAACTCTGACATGAATACATATTTTCACAAAGCTCACTTTTTTTACAACTAAATTAAATACCAAAAGCATGCTGTAATTTTTTTAAGCTGAAAGCTGCTTTGAAGAATTCAGAATAGATAGTTGTTTGTTTTAACCAGCTTATTAAGGTAAGAATTTTAAATTAAGCCATTCCCCTTATAAACAAAAGAAAACCCAAATCTTCATGAGTTATTAAAACTAATAAAATGATCCATCCATCCATGGAACCATCTATCCATCCACTGAACAATCCATCCATCCATCCATCCATTTTAGGAACTACTACAATAAGGACTTTTCTGTTAGCAGTAAAAAAAAACAGAGAACTGGTTTGGTATAACAGTTAAGGTGTTGGCCTAGAAACCAGGAGGTTGTGAGTTCTAATCCCACCTTAGATATGGAAACCAACTCTCTCAGCCTAACATGGCGGTATTGTTGCTGTAGGAAAAGTAGGAGGAAGGAGAATGAGGTATGTTTGCTGCTTTTAGTTACTTATAAAACAACAAATGTGGGATAAAAATCTAATAAATAAGTAACACACATTGAGAAGAGTAGCAGTAGGGACTTCCTGATCAAAGTTTAGCCAATCAAAGGTCAGTCAGGAATGATGGGGAGAAAAACTGTTGCCAATGTGACAGGAAGTCCATTCAGACAATCAGTAAATGTAGGATACCTTTGGCAATATCTTTCTTTTATATCAGCACAAGAGGGACTAGCAACTTCCATTAAAAACTAATGAAAAGAGAATATCTTAAGAGTGATTATTGATTGATTATTTAGTGTTAATGGTAAAGAAGATCAGATTGTTCATAGTAGAATCAATCTGATTTTCTTTATCACTAAATATCAGTCAGTCCATTTATTTGCTGTTTAAGTCCTGGTCATAACAAATAAGATAAGAGTAATCAAATAAAATAAGAAATAAGATAAAGTGGCCAAATGTTAATAAAATACAATATATAAAAATCAGAAGCAACATTAAAACGGTGTTATTATACCAAGAAAACATATTAGAAAACTTTAGGAGCTTCGGATTAAATATTTCCTCTGTTTGGCAGCAACCTAGGCAAGGCTTGTTAATTTCCTTAGCATTGTCTCCTTGTCTAAATTCATTAGATAAAATATGATTTCCATGAACCATTATTAAAAGGAATTTGAACACAATTCTCTCCTTCAGCTAAGCAATGATTCCTAAACAATTCTGACACCACAGAGAGGAATTACAACACTTTCCTCAACATTTTACAATTACAGCTGTAAAAGGGAAATTGCATTTTGCAGCAATCCTTTTTTTTTTATGGATGTGACATTTTCCAAGGCTGCTACCAGATAAAATGAGTGGAAACATTCCTTGAATTCAGAGTTATCTCAACTGGAATGTTTTGAATTATGCACATTTTGTACCATGCGAATGTTTGTGTCCGCGCATGCACACGTATGGAATAAAATCAACACAAAAAGTTTTTATTTGTGCCAATAAATGATGTGTAAAAATCCATTTCATCGGGGGAAAAGTATCTGCAGTAAGGATGTAGATGGGGCAAAACCTCTGAAAAAAAATATAGGTAGTCCTTGACATATGACCACAATTGAGCCCAAAATTTCTGTTGTTAAGCAAGACATTTGTGAAATGAGTTTTGCCCCATTTTACGACCTTTCTCGCCACCGATGTTAAGTGAATCGCTGCAGTTGCTCAGTTAGTCACACCGGTTGTTAAGTGAATCTGGCTTCTCCATTGACTTGGCTTGTCAGAAAGTCACAAAAGTGGGATCACATGACCTCCGGGACAATTGCAACCATCATAAATACTAATCTGTTGCCAAGCTTCTGGATTTTGATTGTATGACTAAAGGGATGCTGTTACAGTTGTAAGTGTGAAAAATGAAGTCACTTTTTTCTTCTTCTTTTTTTAAACAAACTTTATATATTAAAGACATACAAGACATAAAACATAAGAACATAAAACCTCTTTTCTGAAAGTTATTTGTAAATTTTAACAAAACAAATAAAACATTTTATACACCATTGACACATCTCCTTATAGACACATACATATCCTTTCAAGTTTCGCATTATTTCTCCCTTTACTTTTATTCAATTATATTTCTTTTCTTATATTTATCTATTTTATATGTTTTTATTCAGTATACTTATTTTTCCTTCTGACTTACTTTATTCTCTTCTATCTTTTATTCTCAATTGTCCTCTTCTAACATTCCTCCAAGGTTTTATTAACTCAATCGGTTATGAACTAATAAACGCTTAAATAAAGTTTTATCAAACCTTTAGTAATAGCAGGGCTCTAATCCTGCACTTCTGACTGGCCAATAAAAGCGATATCGGATTGGTCCGTTCAGGAGAATCTGATTGGCTGTTAACGAGCCACTCTCATTGGTTAAAGAGGTTAACACTCCACGTTTCTCATTGGTTACTAGATCAGCAGCTTGCCTATAAAAAGGCTGCTGCTGCCCTAGGTTTTTGCTCTGTTCAGAATGATTAATAAAGAGTTGAAGTTCACTATTCACCGTCTCGTCTCCGTTCCTTGCGCCCATGCGCAGAACTTAACACAATCAAACATAAAACACACAAAAACACAAAACATAAAAAACATCTTTTCTGAAAGTTGCTTAGTCCCGGGTTACAACTCTTGGTACAGAAACAAATTCAGATTCAGATTCATTTTGTATACAATTCCATATCTTATTACCATTTTCAATTTTCTATACAGCTTCTCATCTCTTTTAATTTTTCTTAGCTTTATTTTATTTATCTTATCTCAATTCAAATCATAATATTTATTATTCTTTGTCTGTTCTATTTCCAGCTATCCATTTATCTTTCTTCTTTAAACAAAACTTCTCCTGTACACTAATTGGAGTATGACGCCTTTATCTCTTTCCCCTACATTTATAATGCTTAATATAAAATACATAACTTACATTGGGATTCTGTTTGGTACATTCTAAAATTATACAATATTATCAATGCCAATACAAATCTATTCATTAATATTAATATTCATTTATATCTTAAACACTTAACACATTACTTTTCAGTTAAATATCATACTTTTATGGGGACACCTATTTTCCATAGTTATTCCCCCCCACATCACATATTTTAAATCATTATTTCATTAGAATGTTCCCCCTTCTCCCACTTCAAATCTCTCATTTATTTCATTACCTTCTTTTTCTTCACAAAAAGTTTCACTGGGATAACACAATCTAATCATTAATATTAATATTCATTTATATCTTAAACATTTTACCTATTTCAATTAAATATCATGCCTTTACGGGAGCACTTATTCTTTCCATAGTTATTTCCACCCCCACATCACATATTTTGAATCATTATTTCGTTAAAATGTTCCCCCTTCTCCTACTCCAGTTCTCCCATTTATTTCATTGCTTTCTTTTTCTTGACAAAAATTTCACTAAATTACACTAAATATTTTATCACATTTTAAATTACATATTATTTCCAATTTTCTAAAATTATTTCTAAGTACAAATATAAAAATACAATCTTATGTACCTTTCTAGAATCCCTTTTTCAATAAAATTTACCCATTATCTCTAAAAGACTTTTGTTTCTTTGCATCTAGCTCCCCACCATTGAGGCTTCTCATCCCTTCCTTTCTCCCTTGCTTATTCTTCTCCTTGCCCTCTTTACCCCCTTGTCTCTCCACCTCCCTTTTATTCTGCTTTCCTCCTTTCTGTTGTTTTCTAACATAGTATCCACTTTTCACCTTATTCTTCTCTTTTTTTATTGTTTTTCCAAGTCTTAAAGTCCCCTTTTCCTTTTTCTCTTTCTCCTTTCCTTCCCCAACTAAAGTCACTTGTTCATCAAAAATGGCTTCTTCTTTATCCCAGTCATCCTGTTGCACAGTCAGCTTTTCACAAGTACAAACCGCCATTTCTAAAAATTGAAAAAGAGGGCCAAGAGAATCCTTCCCTTCCTGTTCTTCTTTTTTATATTTTTGGTATTCAAGTTTCAGTCCATCCACAAGTGATGCCATTATAGAGAAAAAAAGTTTTTCCAAGCAACCACCCAAGTGCTTTTAATCAAAGATAGTTCTCAAAAGTTCCAAAATCACCACAAACAATCCAAATAAGCTGTTTCTTTTACTTTCTCCTTCTTCACTTTCTCTTTCTGGGGTTAGTATTTAGTCACCAAGCTCCATTTAAAATATATCTTTTAGAAGTCTTATTAATGTTTAATAACTCTTTAAAATTCTAGGCAATCTCCTCCTTGTTTTCAAATTCTGCTCCAATTTTTTTTTTCCTCTCCCTTGCCACTCACAGCAAAAAAGGTTGTTGTTTTTTTTAATGTTCAGAAATCCTTATCCCTTCAGCATTTAGTTACCTCCAATGCAGGTTTTCCAATTTCTCTTATAGTTCCATCTGCTGTCACGTTAGGAAGGAGAGTGAAAAGAAAAAAAAAACTTTCCCTTTTAGGATTCCAATCGCCGCTTGTAACAAAAACCACTTTCACAACTCTTCCGACTTTATTCCTCCTGCACAATCTTGTCTGGCTGCAGATTTCTTTGCGGCAGCCATTACTGAGCGCTGCTCCTCCACCTTGGGAAAAGGGGGTTTGCCGGGTGGGGAGGGGGTCTGTGACACCCCCAAACCCCTATCCAGATCCCCCCTGTCTTCAGCTGCCTCTATGGGGCAGCTATATCCCCCAAATCCAAACGGATCGGGGGCACCTTGGCAGCGAGCGCAGCAGGGATCACACAGTATTGTGAATCCCTGCCACTGCCGAAGCCTTGCAAACCAGAAGTCTATGAAGTCACTTTTTTCAATACTGTTGTAACCTTGACCGGTCATTAAATGAGCTGTTATAAATCGAGGACTATTGTATGTTGGCTGAAAAAATATGCAAGACAAATATATGCCAATTTTAGTGCAGAATTTTCTATATTATTATTATTATCATTGTTGTTGTTGTTGTTGTTGTTGGTTAATCTTTAGTGAGATTCACACCCTTTGGGGCTGATTGACAGCTCGAGTCCTAACCAAGGATCTAGGAACTGTTAAGGTAGCATCAGAGGATTTATTTATTTATTATTATCATCATTATCATCATTATCATTATCATTATTATACACAAAAATGACAGTATACACAGCAAATGAGATAACCATGCTGGGTTTTGTATCACAAATCACTAGTCGAACACTTCCCAAGCATTTAGGATTGCATGGTGTATCAGCAGATTATGCGAGCAGATCCCAGTAAGGTGGCCTTCTGCAGCTGACCAATGGTGATCTTGTCAGTGCCAATTGTTTTTAAGTGCTTGGCTAGGTCTTTAGGCACAGCACCCAGTGTGCTGATTACCACTGGAACCACCTGCACTGGTTTATGCCAGAGTCTCTGCAGTTCAGTTTTCAAGTCTTGATATCTGGTGACTTTTTCAAGTTGTTTCTCATCAATTCTGCTGTCACCAGGTATGGCAGTGTCGACTATCCACATTTTTTTCTTCTCCACAATCGTGATATCTGGGGTATTGTGTTCCAAAACTTTGTCAGTCTGTATTCAGAAGTCCCACAGTAATTTTGCAACCACTTTTTCAGGCTTATGATCCCACCAATTCTTTGCTACAAGCAGATGGTAGTTGTGACACAAGTTCCAGTGGACCCTCTGAGAGAATGTGTTGTGGCGTTGTCTGTAGTCAGACTGAGCGATTGTCTTACAACAGCTCAGTATGTGATCAATGGTTTCATCCGTTTCTTTGCAGAGTCTGAATTTGGGATCATCAGCAGATTTTTTTATTCTGGCTTTGATTACATTCGTTCTGATGGCTTTTTCTTGGGCTGCAAGAATCAGGCCTTTTGTTTCTTTCTTCAGTGTTCCATTGGTCAGCCATAGATAGGTCTTTTCCTTATCTACTTTTCTTTGGATTTGCTTCACTTGCAAAAGTCCTCGGCCACCTGCTTTTCTGGGCAAATATAGCCTGTCGACGTCACTATGCGGGTGCAGTGCATAGTGTATGGTCATCAGTTTTCTTGTTTTCCTATCCAAGCTGTCCAGATCTGCCTGAATCCAGTTTATGATCCCAGCAGTATATCTGATGATGGGTTTGGCCCAGATATTTATAGCCTTGATAGTGTTACTGCCATTCAGTTTGCTTTTTAGAAGTTTTCTGACCTGTTGTGTATATTCTTTGCTAACCACATTTTTCACTTGTCCGTGCTTGATATTATCCAGCTGCAGTATGCCCAGGTATTTGTAGGCTTCAGGTTGGTGGCACTTGATGGTTTGTCCATTGGGCATTTCAATTCCATCACTTTCTATGATCTTCCCTTTCTTCAGTGCCACTGTGGCGCATTTCTCCAGGCCAAACTCCATGCTGATATCAGTGCTGAAAATGTGAACTGTATTGGTCAGTGACTGGATTTCAATTTCTAATTTTCTGTATAACTTCAGATCATCCATGTACAGCAGGTGAGAGATTTTCTGTGAATTTTTAGCAGTTTGATAACCCAGGTTAGTTTTCTGTAAAATTGACAGGGGGGTCATGGTGATGATGAACAGCAGAGGTGACAAAGAATCACCCTGGAAAATCCTTCTTTTGATGTTGACCAGTCTGTAGTTTTCACTTCCAATAAACAGTTCTGTTTTCCAGTGCTTCATCGCATTTGCAGTGAAAGTACCAATGCACTTGCATATTCCGATGACATCCAGACACTTGATGATCCAGCTGTGTGGTAGTGAATCAAATGCTTTCTTGTAGTCAATCCAAATTGTATGCAGATTTGTTTTTCAGTTTTTGCAATTCTCTAAAATCATTTTGTTGATCAGGAGCTGATCTTTTGTGCCTCGGCTTCCTCTTTTGTTTCCTTTCTGCTCTACTGGCAAGATGTTATTTGCTTCTAGGTAGTCCTGGATCCTGTCAGCTATGATGCCAGTCAGCAGCTTGAACATGGTTGGCAGACACGTTATTGGCCTGTAATTTGCAGATGTTGCCCCTTTTGCTGGATCCTTCTGTATCGAGTAGGTTTTTCCAGCTGTTAACCATTCACTGATGTTTCCTGTCTGCAGCATCTCATTGAATTGTTTGGCCATTTTTCCATTCAGGCTGGTCAGGTATTTGAGCCAAAAGCCATGCAGTTGATCATTGCCAGCCGATGTCCAGTTCTTGACTTTTTTCACCCTGTTGCTTATCATTTCAGTAGTTATTTCCACTTGGCCCATTTTGCACTTGGAGAATTTTGTCTCAAAGTCTCGGATCCATCCAGCATTTTTGTTGTAACATTTCTCAGTCTCCCATAAAATGTTACAACAAAATGCTGGGTGGATCAGAGACTTTAATATTATATATTATATTATAATATTATATATTATATTATAATATTATATATTATATTATAATATTATATATTTTTATATGTTTATATATATATATATATGTTTTCTTTGTTTTCTTAAGTTTTTGCGGGTACTTACATGCATGGCATTCAGCTTAGTTTGGGTATTTTCCCACGTCATTGTAGTTGTGCTTTCAAAGTTATACCAACATTTCGGCAGAATCTCATCTGCCATCACCAGGCTTCTGTATAGTGTTCATCTGTGAGTCAGACTTTTACAGTGGTTTCAGATTTTCAAATCTGACGTGGGAAAATACCCGAACAAAGCTGAATGCCATACATGTAAGTACCCACGAAAACTTAAGAAAATATATATATATTTTATATATACATTTTAAATATATTATTATTATTATTATTATTATTATTATTATTATTATTATTATTATTATTATTATTATTATTATTATTATTCATCGCACAGTCAACCAGATGTTCTGACTGGGTTTGGCATTTTTGTCTACCTATCGAGTCCTTACCAAGGACCTGGGATAGGCAAATCTGGACATTTGATGGTATGTCAGATATCGCCGCAGGATGGAAGCTGTTCCAAGTAAAGCTGCCTTCTGCAATTGACTGAAGGCAAATTTGTCAATGCCTATGGTGTTCAAGTGATGCCCCCGTTGTTTTGGGACTGCACCCAAGGCTCCTTGCTTGCCTTTCCCATAGTCATTCTATTTCTGTTTTTATTATTATTGTTGTTGTTGTTGTTGTCATTGTTGTTGTTGTCCTTGTCATTGTCGTTATTATTCTCAAATGCCACCAAGTCAACTGCACCCATTTTTTAAAATGAGAAAAGGTAAGAAGCAGAAATGGAGTGCTTCAGCTTTTGTGAGACACCTGAGGAATTGTGTTTTTTTGTTTTTAAATTTTTGCCATTTTTCACAACTGATTTCCCCCCCCCTTTTTTTTTCTTTCGTTCCTCCTTGCTCTAACACTGCAAGAAACAGATGCTGACTGACGTAAGTGTAAGCAATTTAAACATACACAGTTTGAAACCCTCTCTTGCAAAATCCCAAAAGAATGAGAAAAATGCTGATAGGTTGGCTTTTTTTAAAAAAATGTTCAGATTTCTGTTGGGAATCTCTCTATCATCGAAAATGCCAGCGCAGAAGACAGTTGTATAAATACATTATTGAACCATCTGTCCTTATGGCTAAGAGAGAAAGCCTTCCCTATCCGTTAACATTTAGCATGGATCTTAATCCCAAATTCTTTTCTTTTTGTACCCTTCTCTTAGTTAAATTTAGGCAGAGTGTTGCCTACAGTTTATCAACTGATACAGCACTGCCTGCAATAGGCAAGTTTTTTTAAAGGTGGAAAAAAATAAAGGGGTCACAGAGAACCATTGTGGAATAGTAACTAAGTTGTGGGTCTGGCACTGGGAAATTTCAGCTTCTAGTCTGGTGTTTTTCAACCACGGCCATTTTAAGATGGATGGACTTTAACTGGCTGGCTGGGGAATTCTGGGAATTGAAGTCCACCCATCTTAAAGTGGCCAAAGTTCAAAAATACTGTTCTACTCCATCCTTAGCAATAAAATCACCCTAGGGTCCACATAAATGACTCAATCAATCAATCAATCGATCGATCAGTCAATCAATCAGTCAATCAATTATTTATTGGCCAAGTGTGATTAGACATGCAAGGAATTTGTCTTGATGCATGTGCTCTCAGTGTACATAAAAAGAAAAGATACATTCATCAGGAATCATAAGGTACAACACTTAATAATAATCATAAAGTACAAATAAGCGATCAAATCATACTAGGAAACAGTCAATATAAATCGTAAGGATACTGTTGTGTCCGCGAAATGATGCCAGGAGTCGGTGACTTCAAATCATTGCTCTTTATTTTAGGTTGGAACCGAACTGGGGCAAAGGGAAAAAGATTGCGGCTTTTATTCTTTTAGCCACGGCGGCCGCGGCCAATGGCACCGCTTTGAATCTCCCGCGATCCGAATGGACCAACCGCGGGAGATTCTTAGCGAGCCAATCGGCGCGGCTCGCCTGACCAATCAGAGAGCCCCGCGCTTTGGCCAATCAAAGCGCGGGGATCTCAAGAATGCTAATTAAGGACAGAACACCCCTCCCCTCTTGGTTCAGTCCTTACGTCGCGTAGTCACGTAGGTAGGCGGGGCTCCATCTGAGCCTACTGGACCTGCGCAGCTCAGTCGTAGGTTGGATCCCGGCCGGTTCGGTCGGGATCTCTGCTGCTCCTGCTGCCGTCGTGGGAACCGGCTGGTCGGTCGGGCCGGGCCGCTCTCCGTAGCTCCCTCCTGGGCCTCCCGGGTTGGTTGAGCTGCGGGTTTTGCCGCTCCCGCTCGGTCTTTCTGGGTCGGTCGAGCTGGCCTGGCTGTTTCTTCCTGGTGAGGGGTCATGATGGCTGCTTTCCGGTAAGAACGGCTGGTTTATTTTTCTTTGGTTTTGGTTCCCTGGGTATTCCCTCCCCCCTTGGTTTGTGTTGTGGGGGTTGGTTTCGCCTGTCTGTGCATCGGCGGTCTCTTGGTTAGTAGTCCTCGACCTTAGTTGGTCGATGTGGCGTTTCCACGCTCGTCCGTCTGCTGTTTGTAGCCGGTACGAGTGTGGGCCTGTTATTTATGTGATGATGGCCGGTATCCATAGTGGGCCTCCCGTCAGGTTTCTGGCGTATACGAGGTCGCCGGGTGCGAAGGTTTGGTGTTTGCTGTTTGAGTCTGGGGGCTTCTCCGGGTTATACGTGGGGTGTAACCTGTCGAGTGGGGACCTTAGTTTCCTGCCCATTAATAGTTCGGCTGGGCTCTTATTCGTTGTGGTATTTGGGGTTATGTGTTGGGTGAAGAGTAGTTTGTTTATTTTCTCCTGGATCTCCCCGTGGTCTATTTTCCGGATGGTCTTCTTAGTGAATTGGACCATCCGTTCCGCCCTACCGTTAGCCGCCGGGTGCGCCGGTGCTGTCAGCGTGTGGTGGATGCCCCTTTCCACTAGGAATTTTTCGAATTCCAGTGAGGTGAATTGGGGCCCGTTGTCGGAAACGACAACGTCTGGGAGGCCGTGCGTTGCAAAGAGTTTGCAGAGTTCCTTGATCACAGCCTCCGTGGTTGTCGTCTTCATGTTGCTTACCTCCAGCCAGTTGGAGTAAGCGTCAACTGTTATGAGGAAGGTGTGTCCTTTTGTGGGCCCGGCGAAGTCTATGTGAATCCTAGACCAAGGTCCCCTTGGGGTTTCCCACTCTAGGACGGGTGCTGTGGGTGGGCTTGGCCTAGTTTCCTGGCATCGTTGGCACCTTGCTACCCAGGTCTCAATTTGTTTGTCCATCCCTGGCCACCAAGCGTAACTTCTGGCCAGGGCTTTAGTCCTAACGATGCCAGGGTGCCCCTCGTGTAGCAGTTCCAGAACCTTCCCTTGTAGCTTTTCTGGAATGACCACCCTATCCCCCCATAGTATGCACCCTTTTAATAGCGAGAGTTCCGTTTGGCGGTTTCGGAACGTTTTGACGGACTCGTCGTTGTCCTTTTCCGGCCACCCTTTCTCTACCCAATGCAACACCCGCGCCAGACGTTGGTCTTTATTAGTCTCTCGGGCAATGTCTGACGCGGTTATGGGCAGGTTGGGTAGAGTCTCTATGGTGAGGGTGGTCGTCGTGGGTGCTGGGTCGGTGTCAGGTTCTGGTAGCGGCGAGCGGCTTAAGGCGTCTGCATGGGAGATCGTCTTACCCGGTCTGTGTATGAGTCCGTAGTTGTAGGCTGCCAGGAACTCGGACCACCTTGTCATTCGGGGAGACAGAATGTTCGGGGTGGCCCGGTTTCCTGCAAGGATTCCCAGCAGCGGCTTGTGGTCGGTTATGATGGTGAAAGTCCGGCCGTAGAGATACTCGTGGAATCGTTTTACGGCGGCAATGACAGCCAGAGCCTCTTTGTCCAGCTGGCTATAGTTCCGCTCCGGTTTGGTGAAGGTCCTTGAAAAGAACGCAATGGGCGCTTCTTTTCCGTCGGGGAGGTTATGGCTGAGGACAGCGCCGACGCCGAAGGGTGATGCGTCGCATGTGACGGCCAGAGGTAGGGTCTCGTTATATTGTATGAGGACGGCGTCCGAAGTGAGGAGGTCCTTTGTTCTTTGGAAGGCGACTTGCTCGCATTTCCCCCAAGTCCAGGTCGCCGCCTTGTCCAGGAGCCTATGCAAGGGCTCTGCCGCTGTCGCCTTTTGGGGCAGGAAAACATTGTAAAAGTTCAGTAGCCCCAGGAATGCCTGTAGTTCCATCTTGGACTTGGGTGTGGAGGCTTCTTTGATCGCCTTGATTTTTTTGTTTGTGGGGTGAATGCCGTGACGGTCTAGGAGGTATCCTAGGAATTCGACCCGTTCCGTGCATAGCTGGCATTTCTCCCTCTTGACCTTTAGCCTGGTCTCTTTAAATTTGGTTAGGACCTCCCTTAGGCAACCCTCTAGTTCGGCTTGGTTGGTTGCCGACACTAGGACGTCGTCGAAGTAAGGTACCACCCCCTTGATGCCTTGCAGTAGTCTTTCCATTAGGCTTTGGAATATTCCTGGTGCCACGCTGACTCCGAATTGGAGTCAGTTGCATTTGAATGCCCCCCGGTGGGTGACTATGGTTTGCGCTTCTGCTGTTTGCTCATCGACTGGCAACTGTTGGTAAGCCTGGGTGAGGTCGAGCTTGGCGAAAACCTTGCCCCCTCCCAATGAGTGCAGTAGGTGTTGCACTACTGGGACGGGGTAGGCGCTTTGTTTTAGCGCGCCATTTAGGGTGGCCTTATAGTCCCCACAGATCCTCACCGACCCATCGGGCTTGATCGGGGTGACTATGGGGGTCTCCCACCGGGCGTGGTCTATGGGCTGTAGGACCCCTTGCTTGACGAGCTTGTCAATTTGCTCGTCTATCTTGGGTTTAAGTGCGAATGGCACCCGCCTTGGTTTCAGGCGTTTTGGGGGGATGTTTGGGTCTAGGTTGAAAGATATAAGGGGCCCTCGGTACTTGCCTAGGTTTCCGTCGAAGACCTCTTGGAATTCCCGGGCCAGTTGCTGCTCCCAGCTGTCGTCGGTGACGTGGTCGACTCCCATGAGTGCGATGTCGAGCGGGGCGAACCATTGCAGTCCCAGTAGGCTTGGGCGGTCGCGGTCGACGATTGTCAGGGGAAGTCTTTCGGTGTGCCCTTTATAGGTGATATTGAAGTGTTTGGTTCTGACTACCGGGATGCGGTTTCCCTGGTAGTCCTTTACAATGAGTCTCTGGCTGTCTATGTTCCTCCTTTGGAGGGTAGGCACCAAGCGCTTTATTTCATGCCATGCAATCATGGAGAGGTAGGACCCGGAGTCCACCTCCATTTTGCATGGCTGGCCCTCGATGCCTACCTACACGTGAACCTTCCGGGCGTTGTTGGTTATGGCGTGGCCGATCGTGACTGTCTGATGGGTCTCCTCTCTTCGCCGGTTATCGCTGCCTCACAGGGATCGTCCATTCTGGTTCCATCTGTTGTCCGTGGGGCGATCTCTGGTCTGGGGTGGTGTGCTTTCTCTCCTCCGGTCGCTCTGGTCCCATCGTGCCGGGCTGCGATTCTTCTTTAGGCGGCAGACACGGGCGATGTGTCCCTTCTTGTCGCAATGCCGGCAAATCGATTCGAAAAACCGGCATTCCGACCTGGGGTGGTTGCCGCTGCAACCGGCACAGTTGGTCCTCGACTTACGACCCCGCCGGTTCCGTGGGTCGCGGCCTGTCTGGAGGCGATGGATGTCCTCCTCGTCCTCGGAAGTGCCCGATGCCGAGTGGAAGTCACCCTGGTGGGTGGTCGTCTCGGTTTGGGCCTCGGTCGACCTCGCCAGGTTGTTGTTTCCGCTGCGGTCCCCTGTGTTCGGTCTGCGCATGCGGTCGGCGGAAGTTCGGGTTGCTTCGGTGGCTGCGGCTGCGGTGAGGGTGTCTGCTAGGCTCATGTTGCCCTTGGCCATCAGCCGGCTCTGGAGGACGGGGTCCCACAAACCGAGCACGATTCGGTCTCGCAGGGCGTCGTTCAGGTTGTTGAATTCGCAGAGCCCCCCTAGGCGCTGCAGCTCGGTGATGAAGTCGCTGAAGCTCTCACCCGACCTCTGGTCCCGACGGTAGAATTCGTTGCGTCGGATCAGGATGGGTACCTCTGGAGCGTAGTGCCGCTGAAGTATTGGCTCGAGGACGTCCCAGTCCATCGCGGTCGCATTGGCGGGTTTGGCAAGCGCCTTGGCCATCTTGAAGACCTCGGTCCCGCAGTGGGTCAGAAAGACGGCGCGCTTCATGGGGCCGGTGGCGTCCTTCAGGTCGTTGCACTCGAGGAACATGCGGAATCGGTCAGAGTACGATTCCCAGTCCTCAGTGGCGGGGTTGAAGGGTGCGGGGGGTGCGATTTTTGCCATTGCGGTGGTTCGTCTGGCTTCAGTCGGACACGTGGTTCGGTTCAGGGTCTGGATCCCACCTTCGTCGCCAGTGTTGTGTCCGCGAAATGATGCCAGGAGTCGGTGACTTCAAATCATTGCTCTTTATTTGAGGTTGGAACCGAACTGGGGCAAAGGGAAAAAGATCGCAGCTTTTATTCTTTTAGCTGCGGCGGCCGCAGCCAATGGCACCGCTTTGAATCTCCCGCGATCCGAATGGACCAACCGCGGGAGATTCTTAGCGAGCCAATCGGCGCGGCTCGCCTGACCAATCAGAGAGCCCCGCGCTTTGGCCAATCAAAGCGCGGGGATCTCAAGAATGCTAATTAAGGACAGAACAGATACAAGCAACAAAGTTACAGTCATACAGTCACATGGCTGGGTGGCTGAGGAATTGTGGGAGTTGAAGTCCAAAGTCTTAAAGTTGCCTGGCTTAGGCCAACCAAAAGTAGAACAAGGATGTGCTAAGCATCCTAAAGGAAAGGCGAAGTATAAATCAAATGAATAAAGAAATTAGCCCTGCTCTTCAAATCTCAGCCTGGATCATGGGAGAGTGAACTTCATGATCCCATCCAACCCTTACATTTGATGCTAAAATGGAGCCTTTATTCACCTGAGTAGAAGTTATATTTCTTCTAGTGTTATTTAGGAGGTTTCTATACCATTTGCTATTGAGGGAATCTGGGTTTATAATTAAGAAATGCAATTATGGTTAAAACGAAAGGGTTAAGACAATGAATAACAACAGTAGCATGAACCCCCTGAGTCCTTGGGAAGTCTAGAAATGTTGTTAACCCTAGCAATCAATAAAACTAAAACATTTTAGAAAGGCTCATTCTAAAGCAATAAGGAAAAAGGCAAAAAAAAAAGTTGAATTTGCAGCAGGATTCATATACTGTTAAAAGACCTGAGAGAATACAAATCCTTGCCTGGCATTAAAAAGACAAGAAGGATGGGATGGACTTTCTAAGACCAGGCCCAGAGGATGCTTTGATTTCTGTGGATGAAGCATGTCACTCAAAACCTGAAAACATCAAAATGATAACTCTGTAACAAACAGCACAGCAAAGAAGCATTAAACAGTATCCCAACCTCATGAAATCTTTTTTTTAAAAAAAAACAGCTATAGAAGAACCTCAAAGGCAGATTTCGTGCATTTTCCATTTTTTGCATCTTGGTCTCCCCTTGACTCTTAACCTTCTTGCTTAGAGATGGTGGTTTTGTTCTCTGGAGAAACAATAAAACCCAGGTTTGGAGACATGATTGACTTTATTTTCCGGTGTTGCTGGAGGAAAGGTAGGGGCAGAGAGAGGGTAGTTTGCCTGAAGTCATCTGAATATTTTTGTAATGGGTTGCAGTATGTCGTTTTATTTTTGTTTTAAATAAACTTTCCCCCCCAAATGAAACATTTCTCCCACAAGCAGATGAAAAGAATTGGAAATTTTGAGGGGGAGGGAGGGAGAGAAGGAGAGAGAGAAATGGAGAGAGAGAGAAATGGGGAGAGAGAGAAAGAGAGCAAAGGAAAGAGAGAAACGGAGAGAAAGAGGAAAACGGAGAGAGAAAAACAGGGAGAGAGAAATGGAAAGAAAAAGAGGACAATTTGGATAGGGAGTAGCTGCAAGACTTCCATAAGGAAAGCTCTACTAAGATGGTATCCAGAGATTCTGCCTGGAACACTGGTTTCACCTAGTGAAGTGCATTTTGGTGAGTTTCATGAACAATTTTTATTTTTCTCATCTTGGACGTGCTTAGTTGGACCCCCCAGAAGTCCACAAGCCACACACAAAAGACATGGGAGAAGTCCACACAACCTGAGAAAGGCGAAGGACATTCTTTCCCAATGTAGTCCCTTCCTGTGGTGGCATTGGACTATAACTCCCACCATCCTCAGCAAGACCCAGGAATGCTGTCCAACAACAGCTTGAACCTCTTCTGCATAGATTTGGCAAACCAAGAGAGAGCTGTGGACCCAGCCTGCAATCATGCAAGTTCTCTCAGCACATGATACTGGGTTGAAGGGCAAGAGTAAGAAACAGTGAAACAGCCATGGGCTCTGTTAAGTTCTGCGCATGGGTGCAAGGAACGGAGATGAGGCAGTGAACAGTGAACTTCAACTCTTTATTTATCATCGTGAACAGAGCAAAAACCTGGGGCAGCAGCAGCCCTTTTATAGGGCAGGCTGCTGATCTATTAACCAATGAGAACATGGAAGCATTAAACCCTTGAACCAATGAGAGTGGCTCATTAACAGCCAATCAGATTCCCCAGAATGGACCAATCCAATATCGCTATTATCGGCCAATCAGAAGTGCAGGATTAGAACCCTGCTTTTTCTTAAGGTTTGTTAAAACTTTATTTAAACGCTTTTATTAGTTCATAACACCCCTTCCCCCCGAGTTCCGTTTGAGGGGTGCGGTGACGTAATCTCTAAGATATGTGGGTTGTTTTAACTGTCTATTAGATTTGCGCTGTCCCACCGGTTCCCGTCTGCAGTCCAGCTTCAGTGGAACTTTTTGGACATATCTGGTACCAGCGGTTTCTCATTCTCACTGGACAACTTGGTGCCGCTAATTCTGCCGTTGTTGTTGTCCTCCGATCTTAGCAGGCTAGTCTCCGTTGAGGTATTCCTCTGTGGTGAGGCCACAACCCTCCCTGATTCTTCTTCATTAATCACGCCTGCTCACTGACTTCCTTCGCTTCTGCTCTCCCCCATCTCGAATTCGGTTTCTTCGACATCCCCTCCCCCCACAGTTTGGGAGTCCCGTCGCAGGTTTGCACATGGTACGATCTGGGCCCAGTGGTTTGAATTACGGTTGCTTCAATCCATAATGGTTCGCCGGAGAGGTTTTTAGCGAAAACTAAGTCGCCTACCTTGAACTCACGGCATTTCCCGCTGGATCCGCAGGGTTTCTCTGGCTCATAGGAAGAGTGAAGCCGGTCGAGGTGGGAACGGATCTTGCATCCCATCAATAGTTCAGCTGGCGTCTTGTTGGTGACGCTGTGCGGAGTGATGTGTTGGAATAGGAGGATTCTGTTTATTTTTTCATCAATGTCCCCATAGTCCATTTTATGGAGAGTTTTTTTAACAAATTGTACCATGCGCTCGGCCCTGCCATTAGCCGCAGGGTGCACTGGCGAAGTTAGCGCATGGCGGATGCCCCAATCCGCTAAGTATTGTTCAAACGCAGGGCGGTGAACTGGGGTCTGTTGTCATAGACCAGGACGTCTGGCAGTCCGTGCATTGCGAATAGCCTGTTCAATTTTCGGATGACGGACTCCATTGTAGTATTCTTCATTTTGTGGATCTCGAGCCAGTTGGAATAGGCATCCACTGTTAGGAGGAATGTATGTCCTTTAGTAGGTCCCACAAAATCAATGTGGATGCGGGACCACGGCCCCCAGGGGGTTTCCCATTCTGTTGGAGCTGCTCTAGGTGGGGCACTGCTGGCTTCTTGGCACTTTAAGCAAGTCTTTATCCAGGCTTCGATTTGTCTGTCGATGCCCGGCCACCACACGTAGCTTCGTGCGAGCGCTTTCATATGCACGATGCCGGGGTGACCATCATGCAATGTTTTCAATACTGCTTGTTGTAACCGCTCTGGGACGACGACTCTATCCCCCCATAGGATGCAGCCTTTTTGAGAAAACAGTTCTGTTTGCCGGTTTCTGAAAGGGGTGAAATTGTCAGAGGTTTGTTCTATTGGCCATCCTCTTTTGACCCAGCTAAGAACTCGCGCTAAGACAGGATTTCGTTTTGTTTCAATTGCAATGTCTCTGGCTGTTAGCAGTGGTGACTGTAGCATTTCAATCTGGAGTGTTGTAAGGGTTGGAGCTGGGTTGTCGACGGTTTCCGGAAGTGGGGCGTGGCTCAATGCATCAGTGTGGGGAATGGCTTTCCCCAGGTGGTCTTGTAATTTATAGTTGTACGCAGCTAAAAACTCTGACCAGCGAGTCATTCTCGGTGACAATATATAGGGGGCTGGCTTGTCTCCTGCTATAATCCCTAACAATGGTTTGTGGTCAGTAACAATAGTAAAAACTCATCCATACACATATTCATGAAACCGTTTCACAGCAGATACAACAGCAAGAGCCTCTTTGTCGATCTGGCTATAATTATGTTCAGCCTTTGACAAGGGCCTTGAAAAATAGGCAATAGGGGCCTCACTACCATTTGGTAACACATGACTCAAAATGGCTCCTACTCCAAACGGTGACGCGTCACATGTAATTGTTAAAGGGAGAGTCTCATTATAATGCATTAAAACAGCATCTGAGGTTAGTAAGTTTTTCACTTGTTGGAATGCGTGCTCCTCGCGGTGTCCCCAGACCCAGGTTGCTTTTTTGTCAAGAAGTCTATGTAGGGACTCAGCTACGGTCGCTTTCTGGGGCAAGAAGATGTTGTAAAAGTTAATGAGCCCCAGGAAAGCTTGGAGATCAGTTCTATTTCTGGGTCTTGGGGTGTTTTTGATCACTCTCAGTTTGCTGTTAGTGGGGTGGATGCCCTGTTTATCGATTAGGTACCCGAGGAACTGTACTTTGTCTGTACACAGTTGACATTTATTTTTTTTTAACCTTAAGGCCAGAGTCTTTAAATTTCTGGAGAACCAGTTTAAGCCGCTTTTCCAGTATTTCTCTATTCGGGGCAGCAATTAAAATGTCATCAAAATATGGCACGACCCCCTTGATTCCTTGCAAGAGTCTCTCCATCAGACTTTGAAAAATCCTCACTCCGAATTGGAGTCGGCTGCACTTAAAGGCGCCTCGGTGCATAACGATTGTCTGTGATTCTGCGGTTGTTTTATCTAGAGGCAGTTGTTGGTAGGCCTGTGCTAAATCCAATTTAGCAAAGATTTTTCCGCCCCCCAGGGAATGGAGAAGGTGTTGTACACCAGTACCGGGTAAGCATTCTGTTGAAGAGCGTGATTAAGGGTAGCCCGGTAGTCCCCACAAATCCTTAACGATCCATCCGGTTTGATGGGTGTTACAATTGGGGTTTCCCAACGAGCGTGTTCAGTTGGTTCTAAAACACCCTGGGCTATTAATTTATCAAGCTGCTCGTCGATCTTTGGTTTTAGAGCAAAAGGTACCCGACGAGGCTTAAGGCGGATGGGAGCTATTTCAGGGTTAAGGTTAAATGATATCGGGGTCCCCTTGTACTCGCCTAGTTTGTCTGCGAAAATGTCCTGGAATTCCTGGATGATGGCTTCCTCCCAGTCGTCGCTTCTGGTTTAGTGAATGCCGGCTACCTCGATCCCGAGTGGGACAAACCATTGAAGGCCTAACAAGCTAGGCCGGTCACAGTTGATGACGGTAAGTGGTAATGATGCAGTATGATTTTTGAATGATACTTGGACTTGGCTGGATCCAATGACCGGAATTCGGTTCCCCTGATAATCCTTGAGTATGATTCTTTGGGCTCTGAGGTCTTGACGCCAGATGGCAAGGATTGTTTAAGAGTCTTCCAGGAAACCATCGAGAGGGACGATCCTGAATTGATTTCCATCACAGAAGGCTGGTTTTCGATGGCGACCTTCACTCGGATCTTCTTTGCGTCTAGCGATGAGGCATGACCGATTGTGATGGTTTGGTATGCCTCTTCTCTTCTCGATAAAATGGCCGGTGTTTTATTTCTGTAGGAGTGGTTGTTCCATTGGCGGTTCAAATGTTCCCGACTCACAGGGCGATTCTCTGTGGTCTGGCGGTAGTTGTTTCCCCTCTGAAATGGGCTGGATCCTTGCTTGCTTCTACAGACCTTTCTGGTGTGGCCTCTTTTCCTACAGAAATGGTAGAGCGCGTCAAGGAATTTGCAATCTGATCGCGGGTGGTTTGCCCCAAAACCCGCGCATTGGTGCGGTAGTCTTTGATTTCGCTGGTTGCATTGGTCACGTTCAGACTGGAGCCAGTTGACCTCCTCCTCATCACTTTCTGATGGCGATTCGAGGTTCTCATGGTGGGTTGCTGTTGTGTGCCTCTCTAGGCGAGGTGAGTTGACGGAGAGGTGCGTTGGTGCAGTGCATTCGGGCAGCTGACTTCCTGGTTGCTTCTGCTGCAGTAGCGTCTTTGATGACATCAGCAAGGTTCATGTCCCCTTTTGCCATGATCTTGCTCTATACTGTCTGGTCATCTAATCCCAGAACTATTTGGTCTCTCAGAGCTTCTTCGAGGTCTGCGAACTCACAGAGGCCTCCCAGGTTCTGGAGATCCGCGATGAAATCTGCAACGCTCTCTCCCTTCCGCTGGTCCTCTGGTAAAATTCATGTCTTCGGACAAGCGTTGGTACGGTGGGTGCATAGTGGGCCCGTAGAAGGGGCGCAAAGACGTCCCAGTCCATGGTTTTCACCTCAGCTGGTTTCGCTAGTGCCTTGGCCATCTTAAAAACGGCAGGCCCGCAATGGGTCAGGAACACTGCTCGCTTTTTCCCCGTAGTGGCATCCTTCAAGTTGTTGGTCTCCAGAAACATCTGGAAGCAATCTATGTATGAGTCCCAGTCTTCTTGTGCCGGGTCAAATGGAGCGGGTGGTATGGCGCCTCCAGACACAGTTCCATTGTCGATGTGCCTTCAGCCACATGCTCTGTTTGGTGCTCTGTAGTGTTCAGTCAGCTCTGATGTCTCTGCATCCCACCCTCATCGCCAGTGTTAAGTTCTGCACATGGGTGCAAGGAACGGAGACGAGGCAGTGAACAGTGAACTTCAACTCTTTATTTATCATCATGAACAGAGCAAAAACCTGGGGCAGCAGCAGCCCTTTTATAGGGCAGGCTGCTGACCTATTAATCAATGAGAACATGGAAACATTAAACCCTTGAACCAATGAGAGTGGCTCGTTAAGAGCCAATCAGATTCCCCAGAACGGACCAATCCGATATCACTTTTATCAGTCAATCAGAAGTGCAGGATTAGAACCCTGCTTTTTCTTTAAGCTTTGGTAAACTTTATTTAAGCGTTTTTATTAGTTCATAACAGGCTCTGGGTTACTGTAATCGGTTCAGTCATGGGCTCTGGGTTACTGTAATCAGGCCAGGAAAAAAGAGTAAATCATTAAATGCTTGAAATGCACTTGAGCAAGTTTTCTTTTTCTTGAGGAAGGGGAGGAGAGGGGAAGGAGAGAGAGGGGGGTGGGGAGAAGAGAAGAGAAGAGAAGAGAAGAGAAGAGAAGAGAAGAGAAGAGAAGAGAAGAGAAGAGAAGAGAAGAGAAGAGAAGAGAAGAGAAGAGAAGAGAAGAGAAGAGAAGAAACTTCTTGCCAAGAAAAACTCATCTCTCTTAAAACGACCCGAGTTATCTGCTCATTTTCACAATGAAGTTGTTTGGACCAGCAAGTATAAATGAAGTGGCATCTCATTTAGTACTAGCTGTTTTCAAAAAGCTTAGACGTGTTTATACACTATTTGGAGTGACGCCTTTACCCTAACTTAAAAGTACTTCATATAACACTTAATTTATCTTGGGATTCTGTTTAATAAATTCTAAATTTACACAATAAATTTTATACTCTAAATACACATATAAAAACACAATCTTATATACCTTCCAGAATCCCCCTTTTATCCTTAATTAGATTCACCCATTGTCTCTAAATAAGCTTTTTTTCTTTAGATCTTGCTTCCCACCATTGAGGCTTCTCCTCCCCCCCTTTCTCTCTTGCTTATTCTTCTCCTTGCCCTTTTTACCCCTTTGTCTCTCTTCTTCCCTTTTCTTACTCCCTTTCCTTTGCTTTCTAACCTTGCATCCAGCTTTCCTCTCATTTTTCTTTTTTTTTGGTTGTTTTTTCAAACCTTAAAATCCACTTTTTCTTATCCTCTTTCTCCTCCTCCCCGGAAAAAACCCATTGTTAATCAAAGATGGCTTCTTGTTCCTCTTCTTCTTTGTCCCAGTCATTCTGCTGCGTAATCAACTTTTCATAAGTACATAACGTCATTTCTAAAAATTGAAATGAAGTGCCCAAAGTATCTTTTCCATCTTGTTCTTCCTTTTTATATTTTTGATATTCAATCTTTAGTTCATCCACAAGCGATGCCACCCTGAAAAGAAAAACTTTCCCCAAAGCAACCACCCAAGTATTTTTAGTCAAAAGTAATTCAAAAAGAAAGTTCCAAAAGTTAATACTTTTCTTCCTTCTTCTATTTCTCTTTCTGGGGTTACTGTTTAATCAAAGAGGTCCAATTACCATATTTCTTTTTTTAGTATTCTTGGCAATCTCCTCCTTTTTCCACTTCTGCCCCCATATTTTTCCGCTCCCTTCCCACTTGCGACATCAATTTTTAAATAATCAAAAATCCATACCTCTAATAAAGGTTTTCCAATTTCTTAAATTTTTAAGTCCAATGTCCAAGCAACTTTCAGAATATTTCACCTTCAGTGCCCAAACAAATTTCAAATCTTCTTCTGCTTTTTTCATGGGGTGGGAGAGTGAAGAAAAAAAAAGTGTATAGTGTATAGGAGAAGTATCGTAAAAGAAAAAGGATGAATGGATAGTTGGAAATAGAACAGACAAAGAATGTTATTGAAAATGGTTATAAGCTGTTATGCTTTGATTGTTTGTGCACTGTTTTTGTAAAATTAATAAAATTGGTTTAAAAAAAAAAAGAAAAGAAAATGATAACAAGATATGGAAGGATATATAAAATGAATATGATGTTTGAATTTGTGTCTGTGTGAAGAGTTTTAACCCGGGATCAGGCAGCCTTCAGAAAAGATGTTTTAGTTTATGTTTTGTGTATTGTGTTTGTAAAATTAATAAAATTTGTTTAAAAAAAAAAGTTGGAAAGAGAAAAGAGAGGTGGCGGAAAATAAAATTGCATGCGCACAAAAAAAAAAAGCTTAGACGTGTTTTTCCTTTTTTCCTCCTCCTTTTTTCATAAAGAAATACAACTAACCAAAGCATGTTTTAAAAGCACACCTGTCTTCTCTAAAGTGGAAGCAGCATGAAAGAGACTATAAAAGGTATAGGATGAGCCCTTCCTTCCAGAGTAAACCAGCGAAGCCAATTTGGGGTCATCCACCAGTGCATGTCTCAAAATACAAGATGGCGGCTATACCCAAACTTCTGAGCCGGGATTCCCTTGCCTGACTGTGGCTGCCATAGTCCTTCTTGTTCCTCACTCACTAAGAGCTAAGGTCTGAATGAGAGGGTCTAGAACATTTGAGGACTGGCAAAGCATATTAGACTGCATTTATCAAACATCCAGGATGGAAAAGTGAGCACAGCCAGGGCAAAAATGAAAAATGTTTTCAGTTGAATTTATTTTAATAATCACCTCCCACTTTCCTCTAAAGTTAAATAATGTTCACATTAAAGATTACAATTCCGTAGCAATTTTTACATTGTAAGCTATGTATATTAAGGTAAAGGTTCCCCTTGCATATACGTGCTAGTCATTTCTGGCTCTAGGGGGTGGTGCTCATCTCCGTTACAAAGCTGAGGAGCCAGCACTATCCGAAGACGTCTCCGTAGTCATGTGGCCGGCATGACTAAATGCTGAAGGCGCATGGAACACTGTTACCTTCCCACCAAAGTGTCCCTATTTTAATACTTGCATTTTTACATGCTTTCAAACTGCTAGGTTGGCAGAAGCTGGGACAAGTAACAGGAGTTCACTCCATTACGCAGCGCTAGGGGTTCGAACCACCAAACTGCCGACCTTTCTGATAGACAAGCTCAGCATCTTAGCCACAGAGCCACCGCGTCCCTACTGCTATATATTATGTATTATTATTTATTTTATTTATATCCCGCCTTTATTTTATTTTATTTTTTCAAAAACAACTTAAGGCAGCACACATATCTATTTCTCCTTCTTTCTCCGATTTTCCCCACAATAAATGACCCAATGAGGTGAGTTTGACTGACAGAGGGAGACTGGTCCAAAGTCACCCAGCTGGCTTTCATGCCTAAAATGGGACTAGTACTTACCATCTCCTAGTAGTGAGTGGCCCAAAGTCATCCAGCCAATTTTCATGTGTAAGGCAGAACTAGAATTCACGTCTCCTGATGAATGGCCCAAAATCACTCAGCTGGCTTTCATGCCTAAGGTGGGACTAGATTTTAGATCGGGTAGATCGGGTCCCATAGAGATGAGAGACCAAAAGTGAACATTCAGCTCTTTATTCGGTATACAGTTCTGTACACAACCTGTGTTCAGCGGCAGCCCTTCATATAGGGACTGCGGCTGGCGCGGCAGCCAATGACAGCGCTTTGAATCTCCCGCGATCAGCTCGGCCAATCACGGTTGATTCTTAGCATGCCAATCACAGCCATTCAGTTGTCCAATCAGGTTGCGGTCCATGTGGACCAATCAGGATTCAGGGTTTGGAGTATGCTAATACAGAACACTAGAACTCACAGTCTCCTGGTGATTGATCAAGGTCACCCAGCCACTCTTTCACATATGCTATTTTTAAGGCACCCCACATTGAAAGCAGGAGTTTAGTGCCATTCTGTTTGTCTATCTTTTTTTCCTTGTTAATTGCTTTGTCACATCCAGGTTCTCAGACTGTAGATTTAGCTTGGTCAAAAGCGCTGATTTTCAACATCCCAATCAAAATGGCTATCTTTATCACTCATATTTTTATCACACATTTTATCACCCAGCAGTGATTCAGAATTTCCATTAAATTCCCTTGTGCAGCTCTTGTCAATGACTATTTTCCTGCATCACACACAGAAAACAAAAATGATACCTATAAAGCAAAAACAGAATGAACACTCCTTCTTCAGAAAGAGAAGATAGGAAATATATATAATATTAAATCTTCCTTCTGCCCCTATTTCAGCTGGGAGGATTAAAAGCCCGAACTAGGGGAAAGTCCATGTTTGTTTTCCACTAGCCTCATACTGTTATTTGCCTGTGATGGTTAAATTTAAATTCCTGCCAAAGAGAGATCACAAGGTGCTAACTTGTCATCATATTCATCCATGCCAGATGGTACTCAACACCCCCATATTTAAAATGATACTAAAAAATGACCATTTTCATGTCACTTGTCATCCTGTGGTTTCAACCAAAGTTGAGAAAGGTGAAACATATTACATGTAGTGCAATTGCCTGAATTTTCCAACCCTATGTGGTTGTGTCATACCCAAATGTATTGTTCTCTGTTTTGTTTTTTGAAATGCCATATTGAGAGTTGGAAAGTCAGTCTAAAGGTCAAGAAAATTGAAGAAGGCAAACATGTGAAGCCTTCCCAGGTTGTACTGGTGTCATATTCTCTCTGTGCCTCTAACGCACCTCCAGGAGTGAGTAGAAGAACATTTATTTCCTGTTCACAGGACTTTCACATCTGCTCATCAATCTAACCTGTTTTTACTTTGGTGGTTTTATACATCTGTGACTCTGTATAAAATCTGCATAAAATTACATATTCAAATCACAGTCAAGGAAACCCACTCTGTTTTAACATATTGCTGTCTAAATAGGCTGTCAAGTAAACTATCAAATGTTTATAACAGAGATGCTCTTCTATTTTCTTTTAATTAAGAAACCTATCAAATATCAGAATGCTGGAATGTGATCACTAGCAAGATGGAGATGAGTAAACTTGTTCTGAAATAAATAAGAGCAAATGTCTCCATAAGTCCTGCTACAACGTCAACTGTGAGTTGTAAGTACAATTGATGATGAGATCAATTTGACTTCCTTTGAATGAAAAAAAGGATGATTTTGTTCTAATAATGATTTATTGGTTAGTTCATCTAATTTCCAGAGATTATCAGAAGATTTGAGAAGGAAAATAGAATTAAGATTATCAAAATCCCTCCAAAACTGAAATGGAGAGAAGGGATAATGGTGGCCCATCGTTGACCAATATACATCTTACATTCCCAGGCAAGTTTTCTCCAGAGTAGCCCAGAAAGAGACTTTTGCTCCTCCATAGTTAGCACTGTCATTGATTGTTACAAAAATGTTCTAAATCTGTACCTCTGTAAGAAGATGCACAGTGTTTGGAAATGGAAAAATGGGATATACGGTTAATGCCTTGCTTGGTTGTCATTGTTGATCTCAGAAAAGTTAAGCAGGGGCAGATAGGACTCTAGTAGTATGTGAGAATGACCTTGGGGGAATGAGAAGAAGAGATGCTGCCTGGGAAATGATCAAACAAGAGATCCACCAGTTGCTTCCATTCAGAGAAAGAAACTTAGAAAAGAGCTGCCCTGATAGATCAAGCAATTAAAAATGGAGGCGGGATGTTCGTACTTCCAGACTTATGACAGAATAACAGTTTCAGAAGGGACCTTGGAAGACTTCTAGTCCAAGCAGAAACCCATATACCATTTCAGAGAAATGTTCATCCAATTTCTTCTTTAAAACTTCCAGTTTTGGAGCACTTACAACTTCTGGAGGCACACGGTTCCACTGGTTAATTTTTCTCACTATCAGGAAACTTCTTAGTTCTAGGTTGGTTCTGTCCTTAATAAGTTCCCATCCATTGTTTCTTTTTCTGCCTTCAGGTATTTGGAGAATAGATTGACCACTGTCTTCTTTGTGGCAGCCCCTTGGATATTAGAAGATTACAATCATGCCAATTGTAGTTCTTCTTTTTAAACTAGCATAACCTACCTAATTCCTACAACCGTTCTTCATATGTATTAGCCTCTATCCCCCTAATCATCTTTGTTTCTCTTCTCTGCACTCTTTCTAAAGTCTCAAGTTCTTTTTTCATCAAAACAAACTAGGAATATTCTGTTAATGTACATTTACAATAAAATAGAATTAGCTCATCCAGCTATGTCTCCTGTCTGGTTTACCTGAGAGAGCCGAGAGAGATCCCTTAGTTTACACCAAGGTTTGTAAATTAGACTGAGCGATTGGAAAGACATCCATAAAAGTCTGAACTGTGAAACATTTACTTTCTGTCAAATCAATGGAAAAGTCAAAATAGTTCTGAAGAGCTACGTTTTATCTCAATTTAATTAATAACACAAGAACAACAAAATTTAACACATTCAAGAGGTCAGAACATGACCTACTGTAGGAAGTTAATCCAGAGTTGCAGAAATTAAATCTGCTCTTTGAAAGAAAACTCTAAAAATATCTGAAAGGACAATATAGAAGCATGGTGAGCTTAATAATAAATTAAAAAAAAAACACCAGTTGTACACAAAAGATATAGAAAGCAGGAAAGCTAATGGAGAAACTAAAACCAGTCAGATTGTTGAACTACAACTCCCAGCACCTCTTTTTACTCGCCATGCAGATTATTCTAGAGTTCTGAATATCAACTTTTCTTTAAAATGTTGAGATTGTGTCCCTCTCCCTGTTTTCTTTTCATTAGGGGATGGAGGCTAAAACATACAAAGAATTATTGTAGGAATTGGGTATGCCTAATTTAACTAAAAGAACAGCTGGGGTGATATGAAAGCAGTGTTTCAATTATCTAAGGTTTGCCACAAAGAAGATGAGGGTCAAACTATTCTCCAAGCACCTGAAGGCTGGATAAGAAGCAATGGATGGAAACTAGTAAAGGAAAGAACCAGCTTAGAACTAAGCAGACATTTCCTGACCAATAGAACAATTAATCAGTGCAACAACTTTCCTGCCATCACTGGATGTTTTTAAGAAGAAATTAAACAGCCGTTTGTCTGAAATGATATAGGGTTTCCTTCTTGAAGTGGGATTTGGACTAGAAGACATCCAACTCTATTATTTTGTTAAAATACCTCTCAAGCTAAATTATAAAAGTGTACAAGCATGCATATGTGCTATAGGAACAAGGACAAGGACAAGGAACAATGGATGGAAATTGATCAAGGAGAAATTCAATCTAGAAATAAGGAGAAAATTTCTGACAGTGAGAACAATCAACCAATGGAACCACTTGGTTTCGGAACTTGTGGGAGCTTCATCACTGGAGCCTTTCAAGAAGAGACTGGACTGCCATCTCTCAGAAATGGTGTATAATCACCTGCTTGGATAGGGGCTTGGACTAGATGACCTACAAGGTCCCTTCCAACTCTATTAATCTGCAATGTTTATGTATACACCCAGAGAGACTTTGGAAGGACAAGATTGTCATTTTAAACTTACGCACTCATCTCATGCTCCTTGACACTCTCTTGTTATTCAAGAAATGTAGAGCATTTGTGGCTGGAGGGAATATCCTGAGAAATAAAATCCATCCAAAAGTCAAGTATTTATGGCTGAGATTGACCCTACTTTTGCTTGAAAGCATCAGCTAAGAGAAGCCCACTCACTCCTCTCTGGATGACCACTTCTGGTGTGAAACTGCTCTTACTTTAGCAAGCTATTTGCTTTCTTGATTAGCTACAATCCATTCTTTTGAGACCTATACTCTTGAATGAGCAAGAAGAGGTCTTGACCTTTTTCTGTGTCACGGCTTTCCAAATATTTCAAGAATGCTATCCTCTTAGGTTTCTCAAGGCTAAATGTATCTAGCTTCTTCAATCTTTCTCTTCCTATGTCCTAATCTCTGGTTTCCCAATCATCCTGGTTGTTCTCCTCTCAACCATCTTCAATCAGCCTGCATGTTTTTACAGCATCTCCTAGCCAGTTTGGTCTGGTAGTTAGGATACTGGGCTAGAAAGTGGGAATCCATGAGTTCTAATCCTGACTTAGCTGGGAAAGTCAACTGAGTGATCTTTGACCAGTCATTCTCTCTCAGCCCACTCACAGCAAAGAGGAAGAGGAAGCATGTAGGATATGGTCTCTGCCTTGACTTATTTGTAAAAATAATAAAGACAGCCTTAAGACTGGTGGACTTCAACTCCCAGAATTCATCCTCCAGTCATGTTAGCTCAGGAATTCTGGGAGTTGAAGTCCACAAGTCTTAAACTTGCCAAGTTTAAAGACCCTTGCCCTATACTATTTCAGACAAGTCTTTTCTTAAAAACCTCCAGTGATGAAGCACCCACAATTTCTGAAGACAAGCTGTTCCACTGGTTAATTGTCTTCACTGTTAGGAAGTTTCTCCTTAATTCCATGTTGCTTCTTTCCTTGCTTAGTTCCCGTCCATGGTTTCTTATCTTGCCTTCTGGTGCTTTAGAAAATAAGTTGACCTCCCTTGTCTTTGTGGCAGCCTCTGACCACAGCCTTAGTTTATCCATATATTATTTATATTCATATGGCTGCCCAGCTCAAAGTCAAGATTCTGGGAGACTAGCCCAACATTAAAACAGCATAAAACAATAAAAAATAGGCTAGGCTAGGAAACAGTCGGTCCATTAAAGAGAGAAGATGGTAAGGAAGTAACAGGCAACAGAGAGAAAGCAGAATGGCTTAACTCATTCTTTGACTCTGTCTTCATGCAAAAGGAAACTATAGCTCAACCCACCAAAAACATAACTGTAAAAGACAGACCAGAAATAAAAGTTAAAATAAGCAAAAAAGAGAATACCTGTCTTGATCTTGATGAAAACAAATCATTGGGGCCTGATGGACTACATCCCAGAGTTGTAAAGAAGCTGGCAGAGGTCATCTCAGAACCACTGCACCATATCTTTCAAAAATCCTGGAGCACCAGGGAACTACCAGAGGACTGGGAAAGAGCTGATGTGGTTCCCATCTTCAAAAAAGGAAAAAAAAAACAGACCCAGGAAACTATAAACCAATCAGCTGAACATCAATACCCGGGAAGATACTGGAAAAGATAATAAAAAAACAGATCTGCCAACATCTAGAAACAAGTAAAGTAATAACTAGAAGTCAGCACAGGTTTGTTAAAAACAGATCATGTCAAACCAATCTTATTTCATTCTTCAACACAGTGACTAAATTAGTAGACCAGCAAAATACTATGGACATAATATATTTAGATTTCAGCAAGGCATTGACAAAGTAGACCACAACCTACTTCTTAGTCAGCTAGAAAAAAGTGGAATAGATAGCACCACCACTAGATAACACCACCACTAGATGCACTCACAACTGGCTGGCAAACCGTACTCAACAAGTAGTCCTTAATGGGTCTAAGTCTACATGGAAGGAAGGAAGCAGTGGGGTGCCACAAGGTTCTGTCTTAGGCACAGTACTCTTCAATATCTTCATTAACGACTTAGATGAGGGAATAGAAGGGGAACTTACCAAATTTGCAGATGATACCAAGCTGGCACGAATAGCTAACACCCAAGAAGATAGGCTCAAGATCCAGATGGATCTTGACAGACTAGAACATTGGGCCCTATCTAACAAAATGATATTCAGTATAGAGAAAAGTCCTACACTTAGGCAAGAAAACCCAAAAGTACATATATAGACTGGGTGAAACCAGGTTCAATAGCAGTAACTGTGAGAGGGATCTTGGAGTCTTAGTGGACAACCAGCTAAATATGAGCCAGCAGTTGTAACCCTAACCCTAAGTTGTATAATAGAGGGATACAGTCAAGATCAAGGGAAGTACTAATGGCACCCTATAAAGCCTTAGTAAGACCACACCTAGAGTAATGCATCCAGTTTTGGTCACCGCATTATAAAAAAGATGTTGATACTCTAAAAAAAGTACAGAGAAGAGCAACCAGGATGATTATGGGACTGGAGGCTAAAACATACAACGAATGGTTGCAGGAACTGGGCTTGGCTAGTCTAGTAAAGAGAAGGACCAGGGGAGACATGATAGTGGTCTTCCAGTATTTGAGGGGCTGCCACAGGGAGGAAGGGGTCAAGCTATTTTCTAAAGCTCCTGTAGGCCAGACAAGGAATAATGGATGGAAACTGAACAAGGAGAGATTTAACCTGGAAATAAGGAGAAACTTTCTGACAGTGAGAACAATCAACCAATGGAACAGAAGTTGCCTTCAGAAGTTGCAGGAGCGCCATCATTCGAGACCTTCAAGAAAAGATTGGACTGCCATTTGTCAGAAATGGTGTAGGGTCTTCTGCTTGGGTGGGGGGTTGGACTAGATGACCTACAAGGTCCCTTCCAACTCTGATTATCTGTATCTGTATCTGTATCTGTAGGCTAGGCTAGGCTAGGCTATGGCAGGGCAGGACAGGACAGGATAGAATAACGGAGTTAGAAGGGACCTTGGAGGTCTTCTAGTCCAACCCCTGCTCAGGCAGAAGACCTATACCATTTCAGACAAATGGCTGTCCAATCTCTTCTTAAAAACTTCCAGGGTTGGAGCATTCACAACTTCTGAAGGCAAGCTGTTCCACTAATTAATTGTTCTAACTGTCAGGAAATTTCTCCTCAGTTCTAAGTTGCTTCTCTCCTTGATTAATTTCCACCCATTGCTTCTTGTCCTGCCCTCTAGTGCTTTGGAGAATAGCTTGACTCCCTCTTCTTTGTGGCGGCCCCTGAGATAATAACTGCAATACTGATAATCCACAACCGAGCTAAAAATTACAAACACCAATCAGCCCAACTGTTACATTCCCCAGACCCCCACAGAGAGTTCTTAAGCAGAGAGTGGACAACCATTTGTTTGAAATGGTATAGGGTTTCCTGTTTGAGCAGAGGGGTGGACTAGAAGATCTCCAAGGTGCCGTCCAACTCTTTTATTCGGTTCACAAGAATTGCAATTGCAGGACAGCTAAATGTCCCCTTTCCAAAGGTACAGAATAGAATGCAAAAAGACCATTTTTTTTTAAATGTCCGTGGTTATCTGGGATTCACCAAGCAAGAAAAAGAGGAAGGACAGAGGTCCAGGACCCCAACTTGAATAATCAGAAAGCTCCCACACCCTCGGTGATCTGTCTTAAGAAGATTGATGTCTTTGTCAAATGTACTTCATTCCAAAGATAATTGGGGAGAATGTTTGTTTGGGAAATAGGTGTGTTGAATTCGTGACCTGTTTGCTGAGACAACAAAGCCTTTAAAAAAAAAAAAAAAACCAGAATAGCTTAAGTTAACATCTCTGATGGGTTTTGCCTTACAGCAAACAGTATCTCCAACATCAGCAAATAAAGAGATATGTCAGGTCTGTGGACCAAGTTCCAAAGTTGAAATAGTTATAGTGTTTGCCAGCAACGGCTTGTTTGAATCCATGGTTTAATCTTCCTGGTCTTTATTTTTTAATAGCCAAGTTAATGGAAGAGTCTGGATTTAAGGAAATGCTTATATGACTGCATTCCTTTCATGGGTGAAGTTCATGAAACCCATTTCTGATTAGATATGTAAATGTATCTCAGGCTACCATAAGCTTTTGGGCTGATGTTATCCTTGTTAGCATTATGTGGCAAGAGGTGAGGAACATTTGAAATGCTTCTGGATTTTTAATTTTACATTTAAATGGATTTTAATGCTTCTGGATGCTAAAGGAGATTGTCCATCTGCCGGACATCTGCATTAGAAAAGGATTTCTCTACCTTTTATGTTGGGTTTAAGAGGCTCTGAGAAAGAAGATGGTCTACTTAATCACAGAAGATTATTTTAGAGTGAGATTCACACACCGCAATACACACATGAGTCTCTGTGGTTTGTTTGTCAAGGGAGACCACTGAAAAAACTTGAAAATAATAACAATATCCATCGCAAATGGGAAAACAAAGAAATAAAATAAATAAAAGATGACAACATTCTCCTTAAAAATAGGAGAACATTCTCTCAAAGAACTGGATTATAAACACATTTTAGAAGGTCAACACTGGTGAGGCCAACATTCATTTTCATCTAGAGCAGGGGGTCTCCAACTTTGGCAACCTTAAGACTTGTGGACTTCAACTCCCAACTGGCTGAGGAACTCTGGGACACAAGTCTTAAGGTTGCCAAAGTTGGAGACCCCCTGCTCTAGAAGATTGGGCTGAGTCGCTTTGGATAGCGAGAGGGGCAGCATGTAAGTTTATGAACAAAATATTTTTGTATTTAATAGATATTTAAAAATTCATCTCTTCAACAGTGTCATCAACTCAGTCAGCTAAGCCTTTGGCCTTCAGAATTACAGAAATTACAGAAAATCCCAGGAATGGCCTGAGGGTGATTGGTCTGCAGATTATGGCCAAAAAACGTCAAGGTACTGACATTGTTTTGCAACTGAAGCTCCACTTCTTTTGTTTTTGTTTTGTTTCTGTGTGTGCATCAGTTTGTGTGAGAGTGCAGAGTGTTCATGCACTCCTATAAGGAATCAGAACAGAGCTGGAACTGGAAGGGACCTTGGAGGTCTTCTAGTCCAGCCCCCTGCTGGACCAGAAGAGATCCTATATCAGGAGATCCTCTACCATTTCAGACAAATGGCAGTCCAGTCTCTTCTTAAAAATCTCCAGCGATGAAGCATCCACAAGTTCTGAAGACAAGCTGTTCCAGTGGTTAATTGTCCTCACTGTTAGGAAATTTCTTCTTAATTCCAGGTTGCTTCTGTCCTTGATTAGATTCTGTCCATTGATTCTCTTCTTACTTTCTGGTGCTTTGGAAAATAGGTGGACCCCCTCTTCTTTGAGGCAGCCCCTCAAATACTGGAATATTGCTGTATTGTCCCCCTCTAGTCCTTTTCTCTAGACTAGGCTCTCTGTCTCTCTCTTTTTTTCTCTCTCCCTTCTCTCTGTCTCTGTCCCTCTTATCTCTCCCTCTCTCTATCTTTCTCTCTCTATCTCTTTCTTTCTCCTTCTTTCTCTCTCTGTTGCATGTTCAAAGGTTTGACTGCATCATTGTGGCCATCTACTTTTTCCACCATACCCTGTAAAAAGACCACATTTCTGTTTTTCTTTTGGTGTGTTTATCCTTTCAGATTCAAAAGCAATCTGAGAAGGCTGTGAGAGAGCAGGACCCCAAGGAATTTCATTTGACTTAAATGGGTAGGGGGGCAGCAAAGCTACTTATCCAAACACCCAGTGCCACATAGTTTCCACCCCAGGAACTACTGGAAGAGATTTCTCTTTTCCTGCGTTTATTCGGACTTAATGGGTCAACGTCTTCAAAAGGCAGCTGTTGACTCAAAAGGCCTTGTCTAAACAGCCCCAGTCTTCAGGGCGGCCACAATCACCAAATGTGGGCCTCTTCAAAGACAAGGAGGTCTCTGGAAATTTCTCACTTTGAGCTGCTACACGTTTCAGGCCCATAACAAGAGCTAACAATTGGATTGTCATGAAGCCAACCTTTTGTAGTCCCGAAAGCGATTTTTTCCCCCCTATGGTAATGCTGCGATCCCATCAAAGTTAAGCCGCCCTCTCCCATTGATTTCTCAGAAGGTGCAAAAAAAAAAAAAAAGTGATATATGGACAGAAGCAGCTGTCTGATGTTGCTGGAGCAATAATTTAGTCTAATAGCAGAGCTGGACACACGGACACACACACACATACAGAGCGAGCTAAATCCTGCCAGGTGGAAACTTTCTCGTGCTTTTCAGTTTGATCATGGGGAACGTTCTTTTATTTTATTTATTTATTTGATATATCAGATTGCCATACGTCAACTGTTGAAGCTGCAGGGATTGCAGGAGGTGAGTAGGAAAGCATCTGTGTGTGCCCAAAGTGTACCACCCACCGAACCAGTGGCAAGCCTCTTTGAAACCCAGCACTGCCGATAAGAAAAACGCACAATTATATTTTTATTTTACGTATAATTTTATTTCATTCCTGGGATTACTCCCCTGCAATCCTCCCTGGCTTCCCAGTTTCTATCAAATCCCCAAGGAAGACCGCAAGAGGAGATTCTTCCCCAGTTTCCTCCTCCAGAAAACCTACCCCTGGTTCTTTCTCCTTGGAGAACATGCTGGAGGTTTTTTTCTTCACTGGAGAAATAATTATTCCAATTTCTCTCTCCCCACAATTTAGAGGGAGAAGTCAGAAAGGTGATTTGAATCTTCCCTTCCAGATTACCCTACTATAAACATAAGCCACCCATTCGTTCTCTCTGTCAGAAATACATGTTATTGTCCTTAACCGACTGCAGCCAGCAACTAACACAACTTTCATCCATGCTTTTTGGCTATAAACCAAAACCAGTGTTTTCCAAAGGTGCTGTTCAGCAGGTTCTGACCAGTTCTGGAGAGCCGGTAGTGGATATTTTGAGTAGTTCGGAGAACCAGCAAATCCCACCTCTGACTGGCCCCGCCCTCCTCTATTCTCTGCCTCCCGATCCCAGCTGATTTGGCTGGGTCTTCTTTGGTTGCCCTGTGCAGGAGAACAGAGCTGGAAAGCAGGTTAGTGGGGTGGGGAGGGAATGGGGATTTTGCAGGAATCTTCCCCCAGGACTGGGTTGGGAATGGAGATTTTACGGTATCCTTCCCCTGCCACGCCCATCAAGCCACACCCACAGAACTGGTAGTAAAACAATTTGAATCCCACCACTGGGTTTTCCATCTCGAACCAGCTGAAGCCATGCAATCCAGTTTGTGGACTGGGACTTCAATTACTTGTGAGGAACGTTTCACTGCATTTTCTCTTATGCCTTCTGATGGAAACTCCTTTCATTTAGACTGCTATGTCTGTCCTCCATGGCCTTGTTTTTTCACAAGGTCACTGATGGACAATTAAAATGGTAGTGTTATGGATTAAACCATCACAGCGGTACAACCCTAAACAGCTTCGTCTTACAGCAGGCTTGTAATCCTGCAATTCTCATTGGCCCATGAATAGCGAGTCATGATTGGTCAGGTTTGGCCAGTCTGATTGGCTGTTAATGGGAACCCCTGATTGGACGCTTGTGAAAGCGATAGACTCAGTTCATTGGTTGTTTGCTACTGCTGCCCAGGTCTTTTGGCTCCATTCTTTCTTGTTAAATAAAGAGTTGAAGTCACCGTCCGATGTCTCGTCTCCATTCTTTGCGCCCATTCCCAGGACTTAACACTGGCAACAAGGATGGGATGTGGAGACGATAGAGCTGAATAGAACATATCGGACAAAGACAGAGCACGTGGCGAAAGAGTGCACGCAACAGACGGCAAGATGACTAGTGGCGCCATGCCACCCGCTCCATTCGACCCAGCAACCGAAGACTCGTATATAGACCGCTTCCAGATGTTCCTGGAGACCAACAATTTAAAAGATGCTACGTCTGGCAAGAAACAAGCGGTGTTCCTGACTCATTGCGGCCCCGCCGTTTTCAAAATGGCTAAAGTATTAGCAAAACCGGCGGAAGTGAAGGCCATGGATTGGGACACCCTCGCTCCAATCCTCAGGGCCCATTACGCACTCGCAGTACCTACACTGATACAAAGACACAAATTTTACCAGAGGGACCAATGGAATGACGAGAGCGTTGGTAATTTCGTAGCTGACCTCCGGAATTTAGGAGGCCTTTGTGGTTTTGCAAACTTAGAGGAAGCCCTAAGAGACCGAATAGTTCTGGGATTAAATGCACCATACGTGCAGAGTAAGCTGATGGTGAAAGGCGACATCAGCCTTACAGATGTCATTGCCGCAGAAGAAACCAGGAAGTCAGCCGCTCGAATGTGCCGAGCGAACGCACCGCTTTGCCAACTCGCCGACCAGGTCCCACTCGCCACTGAGAAGCACGCTACCACTACCCACCATGAAGACCTCGAGTCATCCTCAGACAGTGATGAAGAGGAGGTCAATCGGCTCCGCTCGGAACGAGACCAAAGGAACCAGCGACGTCCGTGCCAATATGTGGATTGCGGGGCAAACCACCCGCGATCGGACTGCAAATTCCTCAACGCACTCTGCCGTAACTGCAGAAAAAAAGGCCACATCGCAAAGGTCTGCAGAAGCAGATGAGAGTCCAGTCCCAACCGAAAGGAGAACAACCTCCGTAGGGAGATAGGCATACCTCCTGAGAACTGGGACCGTCTGAGCCACCAATGGAACAACCACTACCACTACAGAAACCAAGCACCTGCCTTTTCAACAAGACGAGAAGAGGCCCACCAAACCATTATCATCGGCCATGCTTCATCGTTCGATGCACAGAAGATACGCATGAAGGTTACTATTGAGAATTGACCATGTGTGATGGAAGTCGATTCGGGATCATCCCTGTCGATGGTATCCTGGAAAACCCTCAAAAAACTGATCCCTGCCATTTCCTGCCAGGACCTCAGCACGCAGCAAATCGTCCTGAAAGATTATCAGGGAAACAGAATCCCAGTTGTCGGTTCCAGCAACGTCCAAGTATCATTCAAGGACCGCACAGCAACGCTTCCCCTGACTGTCATTGATCGTGACCGACCCAGCTTGTTAGGGTTACGGTGGTTCACCCCACTCAGAATTGAACTAGCCGGCATGCACCATACCAGAAATGACGACTAGGAAGAGACTCTCATCCAGAAATTCCAGGACGTATTCACAGGAACATTAGTCAAGTACAAGGGGACCCCTATATCGTTTAATCTCAGCCCCGATGTAGCTCCCATTCGGCTTAAGCCCCATCGAGTACCTTTTGCCTTAAAACCTAAAATCGATGAGCAGCTAGATAAACTGATAGCCCAGGGCGTATTGGAACCGATTGACCACGCCCGTTGGGAAACCCCGATAGTAATGCCCATGAAGCCAGAGGGTTCATTAAGAATTTGCGGGGACTATCGGGCCACCCTAAATCATGCTCTTCAACAGAGCGCTTATCCAGTACTGGTGGTTCAACACCTTCTTCATTCCCTGGGTGGCGGAAAAATATTTGCGAAATTGGACTTAGCATACCAGCAACTCCCTGTGGACGCAGCAACTGCAGAAGCCCAGACAATAGTTACACATAGAGGCGCTTTTAAGTGCAATAGACTCCAATTCGGAGTAAGCGTGGCGCCGGGCATTTTCCAAAGTTTAATGGAGAGACTATTACAAGGCATAAAAGGTGTCGTGCCTTATTTTGACGATGTCCTAATAGCTGTCCCCACTAAAGAATTATTAATACAACGACTCAGAAAAGTCCTGCAGAAATTCAAAGACGTGGGTCTTAAGGTAAAACGAGACAAGTATCAACTTTGTATGGAGAGAGTAGAGTTCTTAGGATACCTTCTCGACAGACAGGGAATCCACCCCACCGAAAAAAAACTAACCGCAATCAAAAAAGCCCCGAGACCTAAGAATAAGACAGACCTTCAAGCCTTCCTGGGACTCATTAACTTTTATAACATTTTCTTGCCCCAGAAGGCAACCGTAGCTGAACCCCTACATAGACTTCTCGATAAAAAGGCTCCTTGGGTTTGGGGACAGTGTGAAAAGAAAGCTTTTAATGCAATACAACGAGACTCTCCCTTTGATGGTTACCTGTGATACCTCACCATTTGGAGTTGGAGCCATCCTAAGCCACATCCTCCCAAATGGAAATGAGGCACCCATTGCGTTCTTTTCGAGAACTTTGTCTAAAACCGAAAGGAACTATAGTCAACTTGATAAAGAGGCCCTCGCTATTGTATCCGCAATTAAACGCTTCCATGAATATGTATATGGGAGACCCTTTACCATAATTACAGACCACAAGCCGCTACTTGGGATTTTGGTGGGAAACAAACTCCCCATATATTATCACCAAGAATGATATGTTGGTCAGAATTTTTAGCCGCCTATGATTACCGATTGCAACATCGCCCAGGGAAAACCATTCCCCACGCTGACACTTTGAGCTGCTCACCACTACCAGACATTATAGAGGACCCTGCTCCAACCGTAACCTTACTACAAATCGAAACCCTCAAATCGCCGCCATTAACCACTCAAGACATAGCCTTAGAGACAAAAAAGGACCCTGTTTTGGCACGAGTCCTCAGCTGGGTAGAATGCGGTTGGCCGGTCAGTGCAACTGATGACACGTTCAAGCCATTTAAGAATCGTCAAACAGAACTGTTCTCCCAGAAAGGTTGCATAGTATGGGGAGACAGAGTCATAGTCCCAGAGAAGTTACAATATAGGGTGTTGAAAATGCTGCACGAGGGACATCCAGGTATTGTGCGGATGAAGGCACTGGCCAGGAGTGGCCTAGTTTAGATAGCCAAATAGAAACTTGGGTAGCAAAATGCAGTAAATGCCAGGAGACTTGCTCCGCTCCTCCAAAGACTCCCCCAACTCAGTGGGAAACGCCTCGAGGTCCTTGATCCCATATCCACATCGATTTTGCAGGACCCACAAGAGGACACACTTTCCTTTTAACGGTGGATGCCTATTCAAACTGGCTTGAAGTCCAAAAAATGGAAAGCACCACCACAGACGCAGTCACTAAAAAACTGAATAAACTATTCACTACCAACGGACTTCCTGATGTCCTCATCTCAGATAATGGCCCCCAATTCACTGCCCTGCCATTCGAACAATACTTGGCCGATCGGGGCATCCGCCATGCTTTAACATCACCAGCTCACCCTGCAGCCAATGGTAGGGCTGAGTGAATGGTTCAATTTGTAAAACAGACCCTGCACAAAATGGACCACGGCGACATTGACGACAAAATAAACCGAATGCTTTTTATCCAACACATAAACCCAAACAGCACCATGAACAAAACCCTAGCAGAACTCCTGATGGGCCGGAAACTTCACTTCCATCTTGATTGCCTCCATCCAAACTACATGCCAGAACAAACCCCGGGATCCAGCAGCAAGTGTCGGGCATTCCAGAAAGAGCACCCTGTGTTTGCAAAAAACTTCTCGGGCGACCCATTGTGGGTCCCCGCAACAATAACACAACTTACAGGACCCCGATCCTATTGCCTACAAACGGCAGATGGTAAGATGTGGAAATGCCACATAGACCAACTCCCTTCCAGATTAGCGCCGGAACCTCCAGCTGGGGGGAGGAAGGAACATGGAGGAGGACGAAGAAGAAATCAAAACCCAACAGCCCAGGGGATACTCACCATCTGAGGGAGAACCGAACCAGGGAGCAGCCTCGCCACGTGACAGCACTGCGACAGAGGCAGATCCAGGGAACCCGGAAGACAGCGCTGACGAGGGCAACCTGGAACCACAGTCTTCGCTATCCAGCCCAGTGGACAGACCACCAGAGCCAGAGCCAGAACCAGAACCAGAACAGAACCCGGTGGAACAGCGCAGGTCAAGCAGACAGATGAAGCGGCCTGCCTATTTGCGAGAATACGTCACCCCACTCCTCAGACGGAACCAAGGGGGGAGGGTGTTATGGATTAAACCATTGCAGCGGTACAACCCTCAACAGCTTCGTCTTACAGCAGGCTTGTAATCCTGCAATTCTCATTGGCCCGTGAATAGCGAGTCGTGATTGGTCAGGTTTGGCCAGTCTTATTGGCTGTTAATGGGAACCCCTGATTGGACGCTTGTGAAAGCGATAGACTCAGTTCACTGGTTGTTTAACGGCAGCAAGCTCTATAAAAGAGCTACTGCTGCCCAGGTCTTTTGGCTCCATTCTTTCTTGTTAAATAAAGAGTTGAAGTCACCATCCGATGTCTCGTCTCCATTCTTTGCGCCCATTCCCAGGACTTAACAGGTAGAATATTTTTAAAAAAATAGAAGTACAGGGATGGAACACTGCAAGAACAGACCTTGTGTTGGTGAGAAACTTGACAAGATTTCTGCTCTTCTTGTTTAATTAGTAGCAGTTATGATAAACCATTCCTTCCTCCCTTCCTGCCTTCTCCAGAAATGAAGAAGCAGGGGAATCCACCAATGAGAAGTCAGAGCAAACATTTGTCTAAGAGCCGAATATCAAGTCATGTCAGGCAGGAAAGACCAGAATCATACATGAACTTTCAAGTAAACTGATTTATTACTACTCATGTCTCCAAGGTGCTTTTTGAAAAGACAACTGAACTTTCTTTGTTTTTGTTTTTTTCTTTGAAAACATTTCAAAGGAAGTCCAACTGCCTTTTGAAAAAGCCTCTTTGGGACAACCGTGACTTGAATGACGGAGAATCTCCATAGACATTACTGCTATGCTCATGTACAAGAATCCAGCCAACTTAAGGGGACGTGGTGGCTCAGTGGCTAAGACGTTGAGCTTGTCAATCAGAAAGGTCAGCAGTTCGGCGGTTTGAATCTCTAGTGCCATGTAATAGAGTGAGCTCCTGTTACTTGTCCCAGCTTCTGTCATCCTAGCAGTTCGAAAGCATGTCAAAATGCAAGTAGAAAAATAGGCACCACCTTTGGTGGGAAAGTAACAGCATTCCGTGCACCTTTGGTGTTTAGTCATAGCGGCCACATGATTATGGAGATGTCTTTGGACAGCGCTGGCTCTTCAGCTTTGTAACAGAGATGAACACCAACCCCAAGAGCCAGAAGTCACTAGCACGGATGCTCAAGTGGAACCTTTAGTCTACTTGAGATCAGGGATCAGCACAATTTTGGCATTAAATAAGGGTCAACAGAATTCAAGAGGGGTTGAACTTAGTTTGTAGCTAGGTAGCGACTCCAGGCCGTTTCCTCTTTTGACTCTGCCCCCAGCTCTGCCACTCCGTCTCCTACAAGTTATCATTGAAGCCAACGCAAAATTTAGGATTGAAACTGAGAAAGAAATTTCTTAATCTGGCTTCATTTACAATCTGATTACACAGCAAAAAAAAATATGCAATGGAAAAACTGTGATACCAGAAAGCCCTAATTTCTCCCTCTAATCCTGTGTGAACATTTAACAAAACTGAAGCAATCAAAGAGGAGCTCAGGATATGTGACTGAAGCTGTAATGTTACTGATCATTTTACAGATACTGTAGTCCTCGGTCGATAGTCCAAAACTTGAGCCTGGAATTAAAGGTTGTAAATCATGTTAGTCATTCAGTGGGACATTGTGTGACTGACCCAATTTTACAAACTTTTTTAAAAATTACTTTGTGGCAATCCTGAAGCAAACACTGAGGTCATTAAGTCAATGCTATGGTCGCTAAACAAACCCATTGTCTGCAGTGCTCATTTTGTTGCCAGAAAACAGAAGTAAATGTCATTTTCTGGCAAAAAAAAGGGCCATTGCATATTGTGATCAAGTGACCCCGGAACACTATAAATGGCCATAAATGCAGGCCAGTTGCCAAACTCAAAAAGTGCAATCATGTGACTATGTGGGAGGGCAAACACCAGTGCTCCCAAACCAGAACTTTTGGGGTGATCTATAGTAACTTTGACAGGTTGCTAAGTAATTGGTCATAAGCTGAGGACTACCTTTACAGTATTTACTCATAAAGATTGCCTCTTCTCTTCTTTTCTCTTCTCTTCTCTTTTCTTTTTTTAAAAAAACAAATTTTATTGATTTTAAAGACAAACAAACCATCATTAATCATTAAATACATAAAACCTCTTTCCATTATTAATTTTACAAGTCAAGTAAAATATTATTTTATGCAACATAATTCTGTTTTACACCATTTCAATATAAACATATAAATATCTCTTAACAAATTTCTCATTATTTCTCTTTTTGTATTCAATTTCATTGTTATTATTGTTATTTTCTATATTTATCCAGTTTATAATCATCATTCCTCTCTGACTTGATTACCATTATTCTCATCCAACATTCCTCCAAGGTTTTATTAATTCCCAAACAAAACATAGACACACAAAACACAAAAATATAAAACTTCTTTTAAGAAAGTAGTTTGGCCCCAGATTACCTCTCTTTGTATGGACTTCAATTAAGTTCGTGCTCATCGTGTATACCATTACCTATCTTATTTACCATTCTATATCTTCTATATAACTTCTCCCCGCTTTTCTGTCTTCTTCTTTCTATTTTATTTAATTCATTTTAATTTAAATCATTATATTTGTATTTTTTGTCCATTCTTTCCAGATTATCCATTTATCTCGTTCCCTTTACTATAGGGAATGAGATAAATGGATAATCTCTTCTCTTTTCATAGAGCTGGAAGGGACCTTGGAGGTCTTCTAGACCAACCCCCTGCTCAAGCAGGAGAACCTATACCATTACAGATAGGTAGCTGTCACGTCTCTTCATAAAAACCTCCAGTGATGTAGCACCTACAACTTCTGAGGGAAACTGTTCCATGAGTTGATTGTTCTCACTGTCAGAAAGTTTCTCCTTATTTCCAGGTTGAATCTCTCCTTGCTCAGTTTCCTTCCATTATTCCTTGTCTGGCCTTCTGATGCTTTAGAAAATAGCTTGACCCCTTCTTCTCTATGGCAGCCCCTCAAATATTGGAAGACTGCTATCATGTCATCCCTAGTCCTTCTCTTCACTAGACTAGCCGTGCCCAGTTCCTGCAACTGTTCTGCATACGTTTTAGCCTCCAGTCTCCTATTCATCCTGGTTGCTCTTCTCTGTACTTTTTCTAGAGTCTCAACATCTTTTTTATAATGTGGTGACCAAAACTGGATGCAGGACTCTAGGTATGGTCTTACTAAGGCTTTATAGGGTGGTATTAGTACCTCACTTCATCTTGATTATATCCTTCTGTTAATGCAACTTGCTTCTTTCCTTTATTAGTTTCCATCCATTGTTTCTTGTCCTACCCTCTGGTACTTTGGGAAATAAGTTCTTCTTTGTGGTAGCTCCTCAAATATTGGAACCCTGCTATGAGGTCACCCCTAATCTTTGTCTCTGGACTGGCTATAGCCAATTCTTGCAACCATTCTTCATATGTTTTAGTCTCCAGACCTTTCATCACCTTAGTTTCCCTTCCCTCTGTTGTGTCCGCAAAATGACGCCAGGAGTCGGTGATTTCATGCACTGCTCTTTATTTGAAAGATTGGAACCGAACCGGCGAAAGGAAAAAAGTCCGCGGCTTTTATTCCTTTCGCCGCGGCGGCCGCGGCCAATGACAGCGCTTCGAATCTCCCGCGCTCTGAACGAGCCAATCGCGGGAGATTCTTAACGAGCCAATCGGCGCGGCTCGCCTGACCAATTAGAAAGCCCCGCGCTTTGGCCAATCAACGCGCGGGGATTTCGAGTATGTAAATGAGGACAGAACACCCCTCCCCTCTTGGTTCAGTCCTTACGTTGCGTAGTCACGTAGGTAGGCTGGGCTCCGTCTGGTCCTACTTGACCTGCGCAACTCAGTCGTAAGCGGGATCCCGGCCTGTTCGGTCGGGGTTTTGGTTGCTCCTGCTTCTGTGCGAACCGGCTGGTTGATCGGGCCGGTTCTTTCTCCGTGGCTCCCACCTGGGCCTTCCGGGTTGGTTGAGCTACGGGTTTCGCCGCTCCCGCTCGGTCTTTCCGGGTCGGTCGAGCTGGCTTGGCTGTTCTTTTCCGGCGAGGGGTCGCGATGGCTGCGTCTCGGTAAGTACTGCTGGTTTATTTTTTCTTGTAATCGGTCACTCGGGTATTCCCTCCCCCCTTGGCTTGCGTTTTGGGAGGTGGGTTCGTTTGCTGTCCTAGACCTAAGTTGGTCGATGTGTCGTTTCCACGCTCGTCCGTCTGTCGTTTGTAGCCGGTACGAGCGTGGGCCTGTTGTTTGGGTGATGACGGCTGGGATCCATAGGGGGTCCCCCGTCAGGTTTTTTGCATATACGAGGTCCCCGGGTGCGAACGTTCGGTATTTCGTGCTTGAGTCTGGGGGGCGCTCCGGGTTATACGTAGGGTGTAACCTGTCGAGTGGGGATCTCAGCTTTCTACCCATTAGCAGTTCGGCTGGGCTTTTGTTGGTAGTGGTATTCGGGGTTATGTGTTGTGTAAAGAGAAGTCTGTTGATTTTTTCTTGGATCTCCCCGTGGTCCATTTTCCGGATGGTTTTTTTGGTAAATTGGACCATCCGTTCCGCCCTACTGTTCGCCGCCGGATGCGCCGGTGCTGTTAGTGCGTGGCGGATGCCCCTTTCCGCCAAGAATTTCTCAAACTCCAGGGAGGTAAACTGGGGCCCGTTGTCGGAAACGACGACGTCTGGGAGGCCGTGTGTTGCAAAGAGTTTGCAAAGTTCTTTGGTCACGGCCTCCGTGGTTGTTGTCTTCATGTTGCTTACCTCCAGCCAGTTGGAGTAAGCGTCAACTGTTATGAGGAAGGTGTGTCCATTTGTGCGCCCGGCGAAGTCTATATGGATTCTGGACCAGGGTCCCCTTGGGGTTTCCCACTCTAGGACGGGTGCTGTGGGTGGGCTGGGCCTAGTCTCCTGGCATCGCTGGCACCTAGCTACCCAGGCCTCTATTTGCTTGTCCATCCCTGGCCACCAAGCGTAACTTCTGGCCAGGGCTTTAGTTCTTACGATGCCAGGGTGCCCCTCGTGCAACATTTCCAAAACCGTCCCCTGTAGTTTGTCCGGAATGACCACCCTGTCACCCCATAAGATGCACCCTTTCAACAACGAGAGTTCGGTTTGGCGGTTCCGAAAAGTCTTGACAGACTCGTCGTTGTCTTTTTCCGGCCACCCTCTTTCTACCCAATGCAAAACCCGCGCCAGACGCCTATCTTTATTAGTTTCCCGGGCAATGTCTGACGCGGTTATGGGTAGGTTGGGTAGGGTCTCGATGCTGAGGGTGGTCGTTGTTGGTGCTGGGTCAGAGTCGGATTCTGGTAGCGGCGAGCGGCTCAATGCGTCCGCATGTGAGATCGTCTTACCCGGCCTGTGTATGAGTTCGTAGTTGTAGGCCGCCAGGAACTCGGACCACCTTGTCATTCGAGGAGACAGAATGTTCGGGGTGGCCCGGTTTCCTGCAAGGATGCCCAGCAACGGCTTGTGGTCCGTTATAATGGTGAAAGGCCGGCCGTAGAGGTATTCGTGGAACCGTTTTATGGCGGCAACTATAGCCAGGGCCTCTTTGTCCAGTTGGCTATAGTTCCGCTCCGGTTTGGTGAGGGTCCTCAAAAAGAACGCGATGGGTGCTTCTTTTCTGTCAGGAAGGGAATGGCTGAGGACGGCGCCGACGCCGAAAGGTGATGCGTCGCAAGTGACGGCCAGAGGCAGGGTCTCGTTGAATTGTATGAGGACGGCGTCGGAGGTGAGGAGGTCTTTAGTTTTTTGGAAGGCGGCTTGCTCCCGTTTTCCCCAAGTCCAGGTCGCCGCCTTGTCCAGGAGCCTATGCAAAGGCTCCGCCGCCATTGCCTTTTGGGGTAGGAAAACATTGTAAAAGTTCAGTAACCCCAAGAATGCTTGTAGTTCAGTCTTTGATTTAGGGGTGGGGGCTTCTTTGATGGCCTTGATTTTTTTACTTGTGGGGTGAATGCCGTGCCGGTCTAGGAGGTAGCCCAAGAATTCCACTCGTTCCGTGCACAGTTGGCATTTCTCCCTTTTTACTTTAAGTCCCATTTCTTTAAATTTAGTTAGGACCTCTCTTAGTCGGCTTTCTAGTTCGGCTTGGTTGGATGCCGACACTAGAACGTCATCGAAATAAGGTACCACCCCCTTGATACCTTGCAACAACCTCTCCATCAGGCTCTGAAATATACCTGGTGCCACGCTGACTCCGAATTGGAGTCGGTTGTACTTGAAAGCTCCCCGGTGGGTGACGATGGTCTGGGCTTCTGCCGTTTGCTCGTCGACCGGCAACTGTTGGTATGCCTGGGCGAGATCGAGCTTGGCGAAGACCCTGCCCCCTCCCAGTGAGTGCAGTAGGTGTTGCACTATTGGGACGGGGTAGGCGCTTTGTTGCAGCGCTCCATTTAGGGTGGCCTTATAGTCCCCACAGATCCTCACTGACCCGTCCGGCTTGATCGGGGTGACTATGGGGGTCTCCCACCGGGCATGGTCTATGGGCTGCAATACCCCCTGTTTGACGAGCTTATCAATTTGCTCGTCTATTTTGGGTTTTAGGGCGAATGGCACCCGCCTAGGTTTCAGTCGTTTGGGGGGGACGTTAGGGTCTAGGTCGAACGAGATAAGGGGCCCCCGGTACTTGCCCAGGCTTCCGTCGAAGACTTCTCGGAACTCCTGGACTAGCCGCTGTTCCCAACCGTTGTCGGCGACGTGGTTGACTCCCGTGAGAGTGATGTCGAGCGGGGCGAACCATTGTAGTCCCAGCAGGCTTGGGCGGTTGCGGTCGACGATCGTGAGGGGGAGTCGTTCGGTGCGCCCCTTATATGTTACGTTAAAGTTTTTGGTGCCGACTACCGGGATGCGGTTTCCCTGGTAGTCCTTTACAATAAGTCTTTGGCTGTCTACGTTCCTCCTTTGGAGGGTAGGCACCAACCGCTTTATCTCGTGCCATGCAATCATGGAGAGGTAAGATCCGGAGTCTACCTCCATTTTGCACGGCTGGCCCTCGATGTGTACCTCGACATGTATTTTTTGGGCGTCGTTGTTGATGGCATGGCCGATGGTGACCGTCTGGTGGGTCTCCTCTCTCCGCCGGTTGTCGCCGCCTCGCGAGGATCGTCCGGTCCGGTCCCATCGGCAGTCCAAGTGGCGATCTCTGGGCCGGGGCGGTGAGCTTTCCCTTCTCCGGTCGTTCTGGTCCCATCGAGTTGGACTGCGGTTTTTCTTCTGGCGGCAAACCCGGGCGATGTGCCCCTTTTTATTGCAATGCCGGCAGATGGAATCGAAAAACCGGCATTCCGACCTGGGGTGGTCGCCGCCGCAACCGGCACAGTTGGTCCTTAACTTACGACCTCTCCGGTTCCATTGGTCGCGCCCCGTCTGAAGTCGATGTATGTCTTCTTCGTCTTCGGACGTGCTGGATGCAGAGTGGAAATCGCCGTGGTGTGTAGTTGTTTCGGTTTTTTGTTCGGTCGACCTCGCCGGGTTGTTGTTTCCGCCGCAGTCCTTCGTGTCAGGTTTGCGCATGCTATCGGCGGAAGTACGGGTTGCTTCTGCGGCTGCGGCTGCGGTGAGAGCGTCTGCTAAACTGATGTTGCCCTTAGCCATCAGTCGGCTCTGGAGCACGGGGTCCCACAGACCGAGCACGAATCGGTCTCTCAGGATGTTGTTTAGGTTATCAAATTCGCAGAGCCCCCCTAGGCACCGCAGCTCGGCGACGAAGTCGCTCAATTTCTCACCCGCTCTCTGGTCTCGCCGGTAGAATTCGTTGCGCCGGATCAGGATAGGGACCTCGGGAGCGTAATGTCGTCGAAGGATAGGTTCAAGGACGTCCCAGTCCATGGCGGTTGCGTCGGCGGGCTTGGCCAACGCTTTGGCCATCTGGAAAACTTCGGTTCCGCAATGGGTGAGGAAGACGGCGCGTTTTAGCGGGCCCGAGGTGTCTTTCATGCCGGTGCACTCGAGGTACATGCGGAAACGGTCAGAGAACGATTCCCAGTCTTCGGTGGCAGGGTTGAAGGGGGCGGGCGGTGCGATTTTCGCCATTTCGGTGCTTTGTCTGGCTTCCGTCGGACACGGGGTTCGGTTCAGGGTCTGAATCCCATCCTCGTCGCCAGTGTTGTGTCGGTGATTTCATGCACTGCTCTTTATTTGAAAGATTGGAACCGAACCGGCGAAAGGAAAAAAGTCCGCGGCTTTTATTCCTTTCGCCGCGGCTGCCGCGGCCAATGGCAGCGCTTCGAATCTGCCATTGTAACTTTGAATGGTCACTGCACACAAGCAAAATACCAGCAAAGGAGGGGGGAAAAACTTCAGAGAAGCTCCAGAGACAGGAAGTCTAGTCCTGCCAAGAATGTAATAAGGGTTAACGGAGAGGCAGTTTCTGTAAGCAACACCAGAATGTTTCCTTCCTGCCTTCTAACAGGATTAGGCCAGTAATTTCTTCTAACAACCGGATCTCCGAACTGCTTAGAATGTTAACAACCGGTTCTAGCGAATAGGTGCGAACTGTTAGAATCCCATCCCTGGACTGACTGTCCCTCTGTACTAGCTACTACTTTCTTTCAGTGATGGGATTCAAAAAAAATTATTACCAGTTCTGTGTGCATGACTTGGTGGGCCTGGCATAGCTTGGTGGGTGTGGTTTGGTGGGCATGGCAGGGGAAGGATAATGTAAAATATCCATTCCCACCCAACTCCTGGGAGAAGGTTACTGAAAAATCCCATTCCCTCTCCACCCCACTAACCTGCTTTCCAGCTCCGTTCTCCTGTGCAGGGCAACCAAAGAAGACCCAGCTGATCAGATGGGACTCAATGGGAGGCAGAGAATAGATGGGCCAGTCAGAGGTGGCATTTGCTGGTTCTCCAAACTACTCAAAATTTCCACTACTGGTTCTAACTGGTCAGAACCTGCTGAATACTACTTTTTTTCTACTTTCTTTCCATGTAACTCCTAAGCTGCATTAACAGAGGGATACAATCAAAATCAAGGGAGGCACTAATGCAGCTCTATTTGATTACTTATGGTACCCTATGAGTATCATTAAGTGTTGTACCTGATGATTCTTGACTCTTGACGAATGTATCTTTTCTTTTATGTACACTGAGAGCATTTGCACCAAGACAAATTCCTTCTGTGTCCAATCACACTTGGCCAAGAAAGAATTCTATGAGTTTGATACCCCCAGTGTTGGCCAGGGGTGGGCTGCTGGGGGTTCGCAGGAGAGCCCCAGCAAAGATTCTGTGCAGTTTGGTGAACCCTCAAATCCCACCCCTGACTGGCCCCGCCCATCCCTCCCCTCCCCTCCCCTCCCCTCCCCTCCCAGGAGTCCCCATGCAACTCGTTTTGGATGCAGGTAAGTACAGGGTATGCATCAAGGCTCAGGGAGGGTGAAAAACAGGTCTCCCGGAAGTTCATAAAGGCCAGAAACAGGCCTATTTCCAGATTCCAGATAGCCTCTGGAGCCCAGGGAGACAGTTTTTACCCTCCCAGAGGCTCAAAGAAAGCTTCCGGAGCCTGGGGACAGGAAAAAACCCCTGCCGTGGTTCAGAAGGCTAACTAGGCCACACCCACCATGACCACGCCCACCCAGCAACCAGCCAGAGAACCCATTGCTAAGACTTTTGAAGCCCACCCCTGGTCTAGGCCACACAGCATCATTTACATTAAAGAAACCAGATACTGGACCAATATATGCCCTCAGTTTATAGCCAGGCAACGATGTGATCTACAGTTTGATGTGGAGCCCTATAGTCTCCCTGAGCAGCGGATACTATGCCCCGTTTATACAGTGAGACTCTGCAGATGCTGTGTGAGGTGCGAATCCTATTCAAGATTGTCCATTACTGACATGATAGTTCAAAGTCTGGGACCTTTTTGCATGGGGTCATTTATATGTCTTCCTCTATCTGGACATTCAGCAACCCATTTGGTTTTCCATTGGGAATTGAGGTCAAATTTACTGAGCAGATGTTGTGAAAGTGTTGTCCAGCACAATACAAAATCACGAAAAACATCTAGAATACAGATTTCCCATAGGTGATGTCAGAAATTCCTGCACAAATGTTTTTTGCAGAATGAAGACCATTTTATATGAACGCAAGAGGACTTCCTTATGAGACTAGCATTGGGGTTTTCAATACTTTTGTTTAAAGTAATTTTATTTTTATCTACATCTGACTTTAGGGAATACTCTAAGCCGGGGGTGAGGGGGAGAAAGAATAAAGAAAAACCAATAGTGTTGAAAGTTTGAAGTGGAAAAAAATAATGGCTGTACCGGATGTTTGAGTCTAGAGTCATTTTCTCAAGACGATACAATCTGATTCATTTTCTGTGTTTATCATTGGATGATTGCAGTATCAAGTAATTGCTTGTAGAGGGATAGTAGTAAATGAACTCTTTCTCAATCAAGCATCTCAGATAAGAGCTTTTCCTTATCCCAATGTGATAAATGTTTTTCACAGTCCATGTGAGGCTGCCTCAAAGACAGCTTTTAAGGCCTGGGTGACATTGCAATGAGTATTGTTCTGCAGTGAAAATTATTTTATGGGAAATTCAAAGTCTAGGGAAACTACAATGAATGCCTGATAAGGAGGTAGGAGAGTTGGGAAAGCAGAAAATCATAACAAAGAAGAATAAGTAACTTTTTTATTTTATTTTTTGTTCAGCGCAAGGACATTCAACTTTGGCAACTCGAAATCTGTGGACTTCAATTCCCAGAATTCCTCAGCCAGCCTGACTGGCTGTGGAATTCTGAGAGTTGAAGTCCATAGGTCTTCAAATTGCTAAGGTTGGATACCCCTCCTCTAAATAAAATAAAATAAAAAGTTACTCATTGCCAAGGTTGGACGTCCCTGATTTGGATATTCTCCATGCAGTGCAGGGCTTCCCTTGAAAGCATAGTCAATCCCCTTTGACTTCACCTTGAGTTCGGATGACTCCAAGTATACATTTATGTATTTTCAGAGCCACAGTATAGAAATTGTTTCTCAATGCTTTCTTCCAGGATTTAATTCAACTTCCAATCTACTCTACAGCAGGGATCGCCAAACTTGGCAACTTTGAGCCTTGAACTCCACAAGACTCCCAGAATCCCCAAGCCTACATGGCTGGTTGAGGAATTCTGGGAGTTGAAGTCCATAAGTCTTAAAGTTGCCAAGTTTGGAGACCTCTGCTCTACAGCCTTGGACCTTCCCAGATCATCCCTTATCCAACTGCTAATGAAAGCCAACCCTGTGTAGCATCAAAGATCAGCCAAGCCAAGTGCACCTGTTCTTCTAGCTGAATATGGACAGTGCAAAGTTTCTGTTCTGTCCCCTCATTTGAATTCTTGAGATCCCCGCGCTTTGATTGGCCAAAGCGCAGGGCGCTCGGATTGGCTCGCTGAGAATCTCCCGCGATTGGTCAATTCGAATCGCGGGAGATTCAAAGTGGTGTCATTGGCCGCGGCCGCCGCGGCTTGGAAATAAAAAGCCGCGAAGTTTTCCTTTAGCCTCAGTTCAGTTCCCGACTAATTAAAAGAGCTTGAAACACAGTCACCGACTCCTGGCTTCTTTCCACGCAGACTTAACACTGGCGACGAAGGTGGGATCCTCATCCTGAACCGAAGCATGTGTCCGACGGAAGCCAGCCAACCGACGAGATGGCCAGCATCGCGCCACCAACCCCCTTCAACCCCGCTACCGAGGACTGGGAATCTTACATGGACAGATTCCACATGTTCCTCAAATGCAACGATCTGAAGGATGCCACGGGACTGAAGAAACGAGCCATCTTCCTAACACACTGCGGGCCCGCAGTGTTTAAGATGGCAAAAGCGCTAGCCAAGCCCGCCGACGTTACCGCGATGGATTGGAAGGACCTCGAACCATTGCTCCGGAACCACTACGCTCCAGCCGTGCCCATCCTCATCCGACAGCACGAATTTTATCGGCGGGACCAGCGGTCGGGTGAGAGTCTCAGTGATTTCGTTGCAGAGCTGCGGCGCCTGGGAGGACTATGCGAGTTCTCCAACATGAACGAGGCCCTTCGGGACCGAATCATGCTCGGCCTTTGGGACCCCGTTCTCCAAAGTCGGTTGATGGCTAAGGGCAACATCGCTCTCGCCGACGCCATCTCCGAAGCCGGGGCCGCCGAAGCAACCCGACAGTCAGCAGACCGCTTGCGAAGACCGAACGCCGGGGACCGCACCGCAAACAACAACCCTGCAAGGTCGACCGAGGCCCAACCTGAAACCACCACCCACCAAGGCGAAGTCCACTTGACCTCGGGCACGTCCGACGAGGAGGAAGACATCCACCATCTCCATGCAGGCCGCGACCAGCGCAGCTGGTGGAGTCGTAAGTCGAGGACCGCGTGTGCCGGTTGCGGAGGCGACCACCCCAGATCCGAATGCCGGTTCGTCGACTCCGTTTGCCGGCACTGTGACAAGAAGGGCCACATCGCACGCGTTTGCCACCTCAAGAAGACCCACAGCCCCAGGCGATGGGACCCAAGCGAGCGGAGACGAGAAAGCACACCCCCCAGGACCAGAGACCAGCCAACAGACAACCGCTGGGAGCAAAACAGACGAGCCCAACGAAGCGGCGAGGCCAGGCGGAGAGAAGAGACACATCAGACGGTCACCATCGGCCACGCCACAACCACAGACGCCAGAAAGGTCTACAGGGAGGTAGGCATCGAAGGCGAACCCTGTAAAAAGGAGGTGGACTCCGGGTCCTACCTTTCAATGGTAGCCTGGCAAGAAATTAAACGCTTGGTGCCTACCATCCAGAGAAAGCAACTAGAAAACCAGAGACTAATCCTCAAGGACTACCAGGAAAACTGCACCCCTGTAGTCGGAACAGGACAGTTTACAGTGACCTACAAGGGACACGCCGAAAGACTTCCCTTAACCATCATCGATCGAGACCGACCTAGCCTACTGGAACTTCAATGGTTCGCACCGCTAGGCATCGCAGTCACAGGCATCGACCACATCGCTGAAGCCGACTGGGAGCAGCAACTGGCCCGGGATTTCCAGGAAGTGTTCGACGGCACCCTAGGCAAGTACCGAGGACCCCCTATATCCTTCAGCCTAGACCCCAACGTTCCCCCGAAACGCCTAAAACCAAGGCGGGTCCCGTTCGCACTCAAACCGAAGATAGACGAGCAAATTGACAAGCTCGTCAAGCAAGGGGTATTACAACCCATAGACCACGCCTGGTGGGAGACCCCCATAGTCACCCCGATTAAGCCTGATGGGTCAGTGAGAATCTGCGGGGACTATAAGGCCACCCTAAATGGCACCTTGCAGCAAAGCGCTTACCCCATCCCAGTAGTGCAGCATCTCCTACACTCACTGGGAGGAAGCAAAGTTTTTGTGAAACTCAATCTGGCCCAAGCATACCAGCAACTGCCGGTCGACGAGGAAACTGCCGAGGCACAAACCATAGTCACCCACCGGGGAGCCTTTAGATGCAACCGCCTCTAATTTGGAGTCAGCGTGGCACCTGGAATTTTCCAGAGCCTCATGGAAAGACTCTTACAGGGCATCAAGGGGGTGGTCCCATACTTCGATGATGTACTAGTATCGGCAACCAACCAGGCCAAACTAGAGAGTCGCCTAAGGGAGGTGCTAACGAGGTTCAAAGAAACCGGGCTTAAAGTGAAGAGGGAAAAATGCCAGCTGTACACAGAGCAGGTCAAATTCCTAGGATACCTCCTAGACTGATACGGCATTCACCCCACCAACAAGAAAATTAAAGCCATCAAGGAAGCCCCCACACCCAAGTCAAAAACAGAACTGCAGGCGTTTCTGGGGCTACTTAACTTTTATAATGTCTTCCTGCCCCAAAAGGCAACTGCGGCGGAGCCTTTGCATAGGCTTTTGGAAAAGGCAGCTACCTGGACTTGGGGGAAACGCGAGGAAGCCGCCTTCAGAAAAACCAAGGACCTGCTCACTTCGGATGTCGTCCTCATCCAGTAAAACGAGACCCTACCACTAGCCATCACATGCGACACATCACCCTTCGGCGTCGGCGCTGTCCTCAGCCACATTCTCCCTGAGGGAAAGGAAGCACCCATTGCGTTTTTTTCAAGGACCCTCACCAAACCGGAGCGGAACTACAGCCAGCTGGACAAAGAGGCTTTGGCTATTGTCGCCGCAGTAAAAAGGTTTCACGAGTACCTCTACGGCCGGACGTACCATCATCACCGACCACAAACCGCTGCTGGGAATCCTTGCAGGGAACAGGGCCACCGTGAACATTCTGTCTCCCCGAATGACAAGATGGTCCGAATTCCTGGCTGTCTACAACTACGGACTCACACACTGACCTGGTAAGACTATCTCCCATGCGGACACCTTAAGCCGCTCACCGTTACCAGAACCTGACACTGACCCAGCACCCACGATGACCACCCTCAGCATAGAGACTCTACCCAACCTACCCATAACCGCGTCAGACATTGCCCGAGAAACTAATAAAGACAAACGTCTGACGTGGGTTTTGCATTGGGTAGAGAAAGGATGGCCGGAAAGGGACAACGACGAGTCCATCAGGACATTCCGGAACCGGCAAACGGAACTCTCATTATTAAAAGGGTGCATACTATGGGGGGATAGGGTGGTCATCCTGGAAAAACTACAAGGGAAGGTTTTGGAACTATAACACGAGGGGCACACGGGCATCGTTAGGACAAAAGCCCTGGCCAGAAGTTACGCTTGGTGGCCAGGGATGGACAAACAGATCGAGGCCTGGGTAGCAAGGTGTCAACGATGCCAGGAAACTAGGCCAAGCCCACCCGCAGCACCCATCCTAGAGTGGAAAACCCCCAGGGGACTGTGGTCTAGGATCCACATAGATTTCGCTGGGCCCACAAAAGGACACACTTTCTTAATAACCGTAGACGCTTACTCCAACTGGCTGGAGGTGAGCAACATGAGAACAACCACCACGGAGGCCGTGAGCAAAGAACTCTGCAAACTTTTCGCAACACACGGCCTCCCAGACGTCCTCGTTTCCGACAACGGGCCACAATTCACCTCGCTAGAATTCGAAAAATTCCTAGCGGAGAGGGGCATATGACACGCGCTGACAGCCCCGGTGCATCCAGCGGCGAATGGTAGGGCGGAACGGATGGTTCAATTCACAAAGAAAACCATCCAGAAAATAGACCACGGGGAGATCCAGGACAAAATAAATAAATTACCTTTCATACAGCACATAACCCCAAACACCACAACAAATAAAAGCCCAGCAGAACTGCTAATGGGAGGAAAATAAGGTCCCCACTCGATAGATTACACCCCACGTACAACCTAGAGAATCCTCCAGACTCCACCAGCAAACACCGAACCTTCGCACCAGGCGACGCCGTCTACACGAAGAACCTAACCGGAGACCCATTATGGGTACCAGCCGTCATAACACAACTAACAGGCCCACACTCGTACCGGCTACAAGCAACCGACGGATGAGCGTGGAAACGCCATATCGACCAGTTAAGATCAAGGACGACCACACAAGAGACCACCGACGCGCAACCAAGCAAAACCAACCCCCGCAACACAAACCAAGAGGGGAGGGAATACCCAGGGAACCAAAACCCAGAAAAAATAAACCAGCCATACTCACCTGAAAGCAGCCAGCATGAAACTTCGCCAGGAAGAGACAGCCAGGCCAGCTCAACCAACCCGGGAAGACCGAGCGGGAGCGGCGAAACCCGCAGCTCAACCAACCAAGGGAGCCCAGAAGGGAGCTGCGCAGAGCGGCCCGGCCAGACAGACCAGGCGGTTCCCACGACGGAGTCCAGAGAAACAGAGACCCCGACCGAACCGGCCGGGATCCAACCTACGACTGACCTGCGCAGGTCCAGTAGGCAGAGACGGAGCCCCGCCTACCTATGGGACTATGCAACGTAAGGACTGAACCAAGAGGGGAGGGTTGTTCTGTCCCCTCATTTGAATTCTTGAGATCCCCACGCTTTGATTGGCCAAAGCGCGGGGCGCTCAGATTGGCTAGGCGAGCCGCGCCGATTGGCTCGCTGAGAATCTCCCGCGATTGGTCAATTCGAATCGCGGGAGATTCAAAGCAGTGCCATTGGCCGCAGCCGCCGCGGCTTGGAAATAAAAAGCCGCGAAGTTTTCCTTTACCCTCAGTTTGGTTCCCGACTAATAAAAAGAGCTTGAAACACAGTCACCGACTCCTGGCTTCTTTCCACGCGGACTTAACAATTTCCATCCAGTGAAAAAAACACTTCACACAAAGTTCTTCTTTAGCCTACAGTTGTTTTCACCCAATAGACCTTGTATTCTAACAAACAAAACCATCACAAAAGCTATTGTGCAGTGGACAGTTTTCTACCCACTCAAACTTCATGAATTGGAGATTAACCGAAAGTCATATCTGACCACAATGTTTGCTTTCCATCATTCTTGGGAGAAGAAGTTAAACACTAGACCTTTGCATCTCAGCTTCACTCACATCTGCCAAGGTAACACAAGGAATACCAAGGCTGACCCAAAGAGCATTAGAAGGTCCTCCATCATTTGTACTTGCCTGTCACCTCTAATAAAAATTACCTGCATCAAAGGGTTTTCCATAAAATCAACACAAAAATCCCACCTTGGGTGAGAAGCAACTGGTGACAAGGGAGGAAAGTAACCTGGGTTGATTTGGAGAAACCACCCAATACTGAGTGTTAAGTTTAGCACCGTTCATGTAGACTGACTCAGGGGTGGGATTCAAATTTTTAACAACTGGTTCTGTGGGCATGGCTTAGGTGGTAGGCATGGTTTGGTGGTCATATGACTGGGTGGACATGGCTTGTTGGTCATGTTATTAGCAGGGCATGGCCAATTCAATATCACTCACATCGAGGCACACATTTCCTCGCCTAGCCTCTCGTGACTGTGGGGATGCTGCAACAGTCATAAGTGTGAAAAAGGGTCATAAGTCACTTTTTTCAGTGCCATTGTAACTTTGAATGGTCACTCCACACAAGCAAAGTACCAGCAAAGGAGGGGAAAAAAACTCCAGAGAAATTCCGGAGGCAGGAAGTCTAGTCCTGCCAAGAATGTAATAAGGGTTAATAAGAGGTAGTTTCTGTAAGCAACACCAGAATGTTTCCTTCCTGCCCTCCTTACAGGATTAGGCCAGTAATTTCTTCTAACAACCAGATCTCCGAACTGCTAAGAATGTTAACAACCGGTTCTAGCGAATAGGTGCAAACTGGTAGAATCCCACCCCTGGACTGACTGTCCCTCTGTACTGGCTACTACTTTCTTTCAGTGATGGGATTCAAAAAAAATTATTACCAGTTCTGTGTGCATGACTTGGTGGGCCTGGCATAGCTTGGTGGGTGTGGCAGGGGAAGGATACTGTAAAATATCCATTCCCACCCGACTCCTGGGAGAAGGTTCCTGAAAAATCCCATTCCCTCCCCACCCCACTAACCTGCTTTCCAGCTCCGTTCTCCTGTGGAGGGCAACTAAAGAAGACCAGGCCAATCAACTGGGATTCAGCAGGCAGAGGGATACTATCAAGATCAAGGGAAGTATTAATACAGCTCTATTTGATTGCCTGTGACTATTATTAAATGTTGTACCTGAAGATTCTTGACTCTTGATGAATGTATCTTTTATGTATACTGAGAGCATTTGCACCGAGACATATTCCTTCTGTGTCCAATCACACTTGGCCAATAAAGAATTCTATTCTATTCTATTCTATTCTATTCTATTCTATTCTATTCTATTCTATTCTATTCTATTCTATTCTATTCTGTTCTGTTCTGTTCTGTTCTGTTCTGTTCTATTCTGTTCTGTTCTATTCTATTCTGTTCTGTTCTGTTCTATTCTATTAAGCCTTAGAAAGACCACACCTAGAATACTACATCCAGTTTTGGTCACCACGCTATAAGAAAGATATTAATACTCTCAAAAGAGTGCAGAGAAGGGCAACCAAGAGGATTATGGGACTGGAGCGTAAAAAAAAAGGAAGAATGCTTGCAGGGACTGAGCATGACTAGTCTAGTGAAGAGAAGGACCAGGGGAGACATGATAGCAGTCTTCCAATATTTAAAGGGCTGCCACAGAGAAGAGGAGGGGGTCAAGATATTTTCTAAAGTGCCTGAAGGCCAGACAAGGAATAAAGGATGGAAACTGAACAAGGAGAGATTTAAGCTGGAAATAAGGAGAAACTTTCTGACAGTGAGAACAATCAACCAATGGAACAGAAATTGCCCACGGAAGTTGTGGGAGCTTCATCACTGGAGGCTTTCAAGAAGAGATTGGACTGCCATTTGTCAGAAATGGTACAGTGTCTCCCACTTGGACGGGGATTGCAGTAGATGACCTGCAAGGTCCTTTCCAACTCTGTGAATCTGTATCTGTAACTAATTGTAATTCAAGGTTCTGACTGTCATCTTTAAAACTTTAAATGCTTCAGCATGTAGCAATAGCAATAGCACTTAGATGTATATACCACTTCATAGCCCTCTCTAAGCAGTTTACAGAGTCAGCCTATTGTCCCCGCAAAATTTGGGTTCTCATTTTACTGATCTCAGAAGGATGAAAGACTGAGTCAACCGGTCAGGATCAAATTGCAGGCTGTGGGCAGAGTTTGTCTACAATGCTGCATTTAACCACTGTGGCACCAGGGCTCCTAATATACTAATAATGAAGGTCTTGTACCACATACCACTGTACCACAGGGCTGCCTTGATCTGGGTGCAGCTTGGCACATCCTGAAAGAGATGCTAAACTGGAGGACATAAAGAAGAAAATGAAATGAATAATTTCTGGGGCATCCTACCAAATTAGATGCAGATAAAACAGTCAGTTATGGTGTTTGTTGCTTCTTCTCCATGCAATAAGGAGTGTGATTTTTCTAAAAAGATAAGACTGTTTCTATTAGAAACATTCCATTAAATGTTAGCTATTAATTTTGCCAGTCTTCAGTTTGTCTCTTTCACTTGTGCTATTAAGGTTGACACGTCTTGGACAAGATATCTTCTTGAATTCCACCCATATTCTTGGGCACTGTAGTTTTATTTTATCTTCCAATTCATGTCCTGCTTTGTGTTCTGATTCTCATACACATCCCCCATTTTCATTTTGTGGGATTTTTCTTTCACTTCCTGAATGAGGAAGGGCACCAGACCTTCCTTCCTTCCTTCCTTCCTTCCTTCCTTCCTTCCTTCCTTCCTTCCTTCCTTCCTTCCTTCCTTCCTTCCTTCTTTCCTTCCTTCCTTCCTTCCTTCCTTCCTTCCTTCTGTCTTTCTTTCCATCACTCCTTCACTCTTCCCTTCCCTTTCTCCTTCCTTTCTCCCCATCCTTCTCTTCCTCCTTCCTTCCTTCCGTCTTTCCTTCCATCACTCCTTCACTCTTTTCTTCTCTTTTTCTCTTTCCTTTCTCCCTATCCCTCTCTTCCTCCTTCCTTCTTTCCTTCCTTCTTTCCTTCCTTCCTTCCTTCCTTATTTTGGAGTTCTCAAAAGACATGAACTGAAGGAAAAAAGAAAGTAGACTGCAGTTGAATCTCTGAATGCTAATTTAGAGTTTCTGCATCTCTTTTAGAAAAATGTTAAATGTACAGAAACCTGTAGCTTTTTAGTTTCCCTAAATTTTGAAGGAGTTTGCAATGAAATTTTGAGGGACTTTTTGCAGTATTTGCAAAATTACATTCATAAACACATACAGTTGTCTTCCTGGCTTAAATATTTGGAAATGGGATCCATATGCCCCTATGGTTATAGCACATTCATGACATTTGTTTCAATGAATATTAGATCAGTTTGCCATGCCCTGGGACAATGAATCCAGCTCCTTACACTAGTGACATGACCATCCATAATCCTTCCAAAGGAAGATAGAGCACTGGTGAAGTCCTCCAAAATGCTACAAAGAAGAATACTGCTGCATCCTAGAGTGATCTCATCATACTCTAATCTACCTAACCTTCACCTTGACTTAGACAAAAAAAAAAACAGAAAAAACAGAAAAAACAAGAAAATTGAGTTGTGGAAGAAGAGACAGAAGATTAAAAGGAAATGTCCAGAACTGGGATTTTCTTGTATGCTTTTCTAGAACTGAGCTGCTGCTGAGAATTTAAGAAGAATTTTGAGTGAAGTAAGCCTGCAGCCTGTCTATTTCCAGCTAAACATTATTCTGTCAGGATAGAATGTTTTTTGAACCGCCCTTTCCTTCATTCTAGCTCAATGATTCTTTCTCCCTCCCTCCCTCCCTCCCTCCCTCCCTCTCTCTCTCTCTCTCTCTCTCTCTCTCACACACACACACACACACACACACACACACTCCTCTCTATCTCTCTTTCTTGTGTAATTGATGATCTAATAAGCAGGAATATGTGGGGAATCCCAAAAGAGTGAAATAGAAGTCTGGAATATATGTCAACATCTTCATCTTGTTCTCTTGAAAAAAAAAAAAGTTTGAGCGCATCTCATTCTGATCTTTTTAAATAACAAAATAACAGAGTTGGAAGGGACCTTGGAGGTCTTCTAGTCCAACCCTCTGCTCAAACAGGAGACCCTATACTATTTCAGTCAAATGGTTGTCCAACTTCTTCTTAAAAACCTGCAGTGTTGGAGCATCCACCACTTCGGGAGGCAAGTTATTTCACTGATTAATTGTTCTAACTGTCAGGAAATTTCTCCTGGTTTCTAGACTGGTTCTCTCCTTGGTTTTAGTTTCCACCCATTGCTTCTTATCTTGCCTTCTGCTACTTTGGAGCACAGGCTGACACACAGACCCCTCTTTTGGGGGGCAGCCCCTCAGATATTGGAACCCTGCTATCATGTTACCCTTAGTCCTTCTTTTCATTAGACTAGACATACCCAATTCCTGCAATCGTTCTTCATATATTTTAGCCTCCAGCCCACTAATCATATTTGGTGCTCTTTCCTGCACTCTTTCCAAAGTCTCAACTTCTTTTATTATTTTTCAGATTTTTTCAAATACTAAAATAGATGGGAGACCTTTCTCCCTCCCTCATTTTAAAAGCTCGGCTTCACTATATCTCTCACAGCTAGGAGAGGGGGATGGAATTCCACTGGTTATTAAAGTATCTATAGGGATGAGAACATCTACGCCATGTGCTACACCCTTCCTGGCTTCAAAATTCTCCAGGGAAATCAGATAATGTTCTGATTTTCAGCAGTGTCCCTAGCCCTTGCTGAAGACAGCAGAAATCCCTGGCTCATCATTCTAACAATTGACATTTCCGTTTTTTATCCCTCCGCTTAATATTTTCCTTTAATGCGGGCACTATCTCAATGCTGACTCACCTATGATTGCTAATGTGCTAAAAATTCCTTCTCCTCAGCTATATTTTGTTCTGTTTGGCTTGAGCTTTTTTTTTCCATTTCCTCCTCCTCTTCTTCTTCTTTAAAAGCCAAGATTTATGACAATAATCTTCAGCCGCATAACAAATCACCTCTTCTTGAATGCATGAAAGGTAAAGATGAAACAAATCTCAACAGCCACATCAGCTCAACTAATTTTTTATATCTTAAGTTATTTATCTCCTCCACAACAACTTTCAGAGAGTTTTAACAGTTTGCCTTTAATGACTTTGTAGTAGACTATCCAGTTGCTTAACCAATGTAGTTGTTCTTGGATTTCCACTTCATGCGCCCTCTCTTTACATAACAGAATAACAGAGTAAGAGTTGGAAGGGACTTTGAAGGTCTTCTAGTCCAACCATCTGCTGAAGCCGGAAACCTTATAACATTTCGGACAATCTCTTCTTTAAATCTCTTCTTTAAAATTTCCAATCTCTTCTTTAAAATTTCCAATGTTGGAGCATTGGTGGTGCAGCAGTTAGAATGCAATAAGGTAAAGGTTCCCCTCACCCATACGTGCTAGCTGTTTCCAGCTCTAGTGGGTGGTGCTCATCTCCATTACAAAGCCAGCAGTGTCCAAAGACGTCTCCGTGGTCATGTGGCTGGCATGACTAAATGCCGAAGGCGCACAGAACGCTGTTACCTTCCCACCAAAGTGGTCCCTATTTTTCTACTTGCATTTTTTTATCTGCTTTCGAACTTCTAGGTTGGCAGAGGCTGGGACAAGTAACGGGAGCTCATTCCGTTACACGGCGCTAGGGATTCGAACCGCCGAACTGCCAACCTTTCTGATCGACAAGCTCAGCATCTTAGCCACTGAGCCACCCCCTTAGAATGCAATACTACAGGCTCATTCACTGCTCACTCCAGGAGTTTGATTCTGAGTGCCTCAAGGTTGATTCAGCCTTCCATCCTTCCAAGGTCAGTAAAATGAGAACCCAGGTTATTGTGGGCAAGATGCTGACTCTGTAAACCACTTAGAGAGGGCTGTAAAGCACTGAGAAGTGGCATATAAGTCTAAATGCTATTACTATTGACAACTTCTGGAGGCAAGTTGTTCCACTGATTAATTTTTCTAATTGTCAGGAAATTCCTCCTTAGTTCTAGGTTGTTTTTCTCCTTGATTAGTTTCCATCCATTGCTTCTTGTCCTGCCTTCTGGTGCTTTGCTAAATGAGATGAACCCTTCCCCATCTTCTTTGGGGAAGCACCTCAAATATCGGAACACTGCCATCATATCACCCCTAGTAAGAAATATCAGTGAATCAAATTTAAGTCCCGTCCCTTCCTCAATATAAAATGTCTACTGCAAGCCCTCCTAAAGGATACACCTGTTAAGCCTGGGTTCCCCAACCAGGGTTAAGGAGACAAGCTAAGCAGAATGTGCAGCATTAGTCAGATAGGCACACAGATAAATGAGTGAGATAAGTTTGTATGTTTATTAACATACAGTAAAAATAACAGATACGCTTGTGCTATCAAAAATATAGTTTATTCCATTTATAGCATAGTCAAAATAACAGTCCATTAGTCATGTATCATTTTAGTCAGTCCATTCAAGGATATTCAGTTAGCAAAGTCCATGTAGAATATCCAATGTCAGTTCACTTACAAATCAGTCCTTTGTCTCTCCTTTGTCTCTCCTTTTCAGTAGGGGAAAAACGCAGTCTTCAGTCTATCCAATAATTAGGGATCATCAAGCCAGAGAGAGCAAGCTGCAGTGCCTTGCTTCTTTTATGGTGCTTTTTACAACCACTCCCTTAATTACATTCCTACAGTTAAAGTTGCAGACACTTTAACTAATAAACCCTGATAACATATTTATTATTTTACCTAAACCAGTTAGGGTAAACAATGTTATCCCTAACAACACCCATAGCACCTCTACTATCATATATCTCCATAACTGACTGTGTAAGGCAGTGGAAATAATACACTCTCATCACAACCAAATGGACATGACTTTGCCTCATCTTCTTTAAAAATAATTCAGGTTACACATTCTTGCGTAACAAATGCATCCCACCTATACATTTGTACTTCTACATCACAAATCACTCAGCCAGTCATTCACCCAGTTACCTTTGTCACAGGCAGTGCATGATACAGGATACTCAATTTGCAATTGATGATGATGATATCAATTCAGTTGTAGCTGACTCTTGGTGATTCTATAGGCCAGGTCCCTCCACGACTTCCAATCTTGCTCTACCTCTTTGAATTGTTCTATGCTCTGGCTGTCCAGCCACTGTGTGTTCTTCAGTGGCCTGGTTTCCTTTTACCGCTAACTCTTCCAAACAAAATTGCTTTATCTAGTGAGTTCCCCCACATGAATTTGGCCAAAATAAGTGAGACATCATTTTGTGGATTGTTTTTTCCCTTCTGGTGACATGTCTGGGGTTATGTTCACCAGGACTTTGTTGTTGGTCATCTTTGTTGTCCAAGGAATCTGTTTTGCAACCAGCCATGATTGTCATCTTCTAACCCACTGTAGAAAAGTTAGCAAGTCACTTTCCCACACTACACAATGTTCTCAATCAATGGCTCTCTAGGGTGACTCTTGTATGAGTTACGTCAGGGCAGAGGTGGTATTCAGCAGGTTCTGACCAATTCTGGAGAACCAGTAGTGGAAATTTTGAGTAGTTTGGAGAACCAGCAAATGCCACCTCTGACTGGAGATTTTACAGTATCCTTCCTCTGCCATGCTCACCAAGCCACACCTACAAAACCAGTAGTAAAAATTTTTTTGAATCCCACCACTGCATCAGGGGTGTCAAACTCAAGGCCCATGGGCTGAATCTGCCCCACAGTGTTCTTAGATCTGGCCCATGGGACTAACCAAACAGCCCTCCTGAGCTCCATATTCTCTGGCAGAGGGCTGCAGTATGCTATCACAGCTGAAAACAGAGCTGAGGAGGGCCATGCACATCCTTCACAAGCTCCATTTTCACTGGCAAAGTGCTAGGAAAATAACCTATTATCAAAAGTGGCATTTGATCACATGTGACATCGAGCAGGTGACACCCGCTCTGGGCACACCCACCCCAGCCCAGGGTGGATGTTACCTGGGCTGGATCCGACTACATCACAGGCAGGGGTGGGATTCAAATTTTTTAACAACTGGTTCTGTGGACGTGGCTTAGTTGGTGGGCGTGACTTGTGGTCATGTGACTGTCTGGGCATGGCCAACTCAACATCACTCACATCAAGGCATGCATCTTCTTGCCTGGCCTCTCATGACTGTGGGGAAGCTGCAACAGTCGTAAGTGTGAAAAATGGTCATAAGTCACTTTTTTCAGTGCCATTGTAACTTTGAATGGTCACTCAACACAAGCAAAGGAGGAGAAAAAAACTCCAGAGAAGTTCCTGAGACAGGAAATCTAGTACTGAATGTAGTAAGGGTTAACAGAGAGGCAGTTTCTGTAAGCAACACCAGAATGTTTCCTTCCTGCCTTCCTTACAGGATTAGGCCAGTGATTTCTTCTAACAACCAGTTCTCTGAACTACTTAGAATGTTAACAACCGGCTCTACTGAATAGGTGTGAACCTGTAGAATCCCAATTCCTGATCATGGGCCAAATGTGACCCGCAGGCCTTGAGTTTGACACCCCTGCTCTATAGCTGCCCATAATTCTAGCCTGGCTTGGCCCTATTGACAATCCACATTCAGTCCTTAAGTGACCCTGGTGCCTCAGCTGTGTTGGAGCCAGATTTTCCTTATCTTATCTTTAAACAAATAAATTTATAATTTTCAAATAAGTACACCTGGTCACAGCCAATTTTTTTTTCTGGCAACTCCATCTCTGAAGTCACAGAACTTCAGGGTGTGGTGATGAAGCAAGTCCACTAGTTACCAGCGAGAACTTCGAGGCTTAAACTCTAAGAAATGCATCTTCATGGAACAGGATCATTAATTCTAAGACAGAGACACCCAAACTTAAGACTTGTGGACTTCAATTTCCAGAATTCCTCAGCCAGCTCAATCCAAAAGTTTTAAAGTTGCCAAGTTTGGAGACCTCTGTCTGGGACTTGTTGATTTCACCTCCCAGAATTCCCCAGCCACCCATGATGACTGGGGAATGCTAGGAGTTGAAGTCCACAAGTTTTAAAGTTGCCAAGTTTTGAGACCTCTGTTCTAAGACCTTCTGATTGATTAAAAAAAAACAAGAAAATTTACATGGACAACAGTAAAATCACTGTCTATATTGTCAGTTATGACCAGGGCAAAAAGCACTGCAGGACAACTTATTCTGACATGAACTAGAAATCTTCCAGTTATGGCGATCAACTCTGAAAATTTACCAACCAACTGGTCGTTACTGCAAATCTACACAGTTGATGTCTACTTATCTGGAGGACATCTAGGTTGGAGACTTCTGGTCTAGGCAATTCCAGAATGGCATGATGTTGTTCAGAATCATTAAGGACCAGAAACCTCATTTTGACATCAGAAATGCCTGCTGTGGAGGCCATCCCAGGAATAACTAGAATGTCATTGATGATGGTTACTAATAGGACTCCAGCTTCTAAATTCTATGAGGCAAGTCATATTGGGGTCTATAAAGTAATGCACACATTTTGGGATACATCCATAATGGCTTTTGGCAACAATATGCTAAGGCTGCAAAAATGCATTTTCCCAACATCCCCTTTGGGGTCCCCAGTTTCCCCCCAATATGAGTGAATAAAACATTTGAGGAGAAAATCTAGTTAAAGGGTTTTAGAGAATGAGATAGCAATTGCAATAGCACTTAGACTTATGTACCACTTCGTAATGCTTTACAGCCTTCTCTAGGCAATTTACAACACTAGTCTATTACTCCCAACAATCTGAGTCTTCATTCTACCAGGCTTGGAAGGATGGAAGGCTGTGTCAACCTTGACCTGGTGAGAATCGAACTCCTGATAGTGGGTAGAGTTAGCCTGCAATACTGCATTCTAACCACTGCACTACCAGGGCTCTTGGATCAACATAGATGCCTTTAGCCCTATAGATGCATAAAGAATTCATGCTGTCCTTCAGAATTACTGCATTCCTCTCCCAAAACCAGTCCTGAACCTGCCCAATTAGTCAATTGTGATATGTAATGCAAAGCTTGGTGTATCCTTCAAACCAACATCACTGCTTGGATGTTAGTTGAAAAAGAAATACTGTATCCTGATTTTCAGAACTGTTTAAAGATTAATGTCTTTTTTTGACCCTGAAGTTCACAAGAGACTGAAGTGCCGTGTTCTAAATTTGCATTCCTGGAAAAATGTGTATTTTGGATTGTTGTTTGCAAAACTAATCAGAGACTCGTTGATTAAGCCTGAAGGTCAAAATGGAATAGGCTGAAATCCAGTCTTCTCTTTTTTCCCCTTCTTCTTAAAAGCATTCAAATTATGTGTCTTTTCCTGCTACTGAATTAAAATAGCATCTACCCACTGTGAGCTGGTCGAAAACAGTGAAATGTTCTTCTCCCATTGGCAATTCCTAGCTTTATTCCATTAATCCTGAATGGTGTTGTCCTGATTATGTGTATCTGTAGCGTATGATGGATGAAGCAATTGGTTAAAGTCTCCATCTTCACTCTCTTCACAGGTCAGCAGAAACACACACATGATCCACAATGCTGCAGTAGGAATAGGGCAGGTCTAGCTATAAGACTCTGTCCCTCATCTTTAGTAATGTTTCTCAAATTTGGCAACTCAAAGATAGGTGGACTTCAACTCCCAGAATTCTATGCTGGCTGGATAATCCTGGGAATCGATACCCACCTATCGTAAAGTTGCCAAGATTGAGAAATATTTATCTCTAGGTTCCTCGCCATGCTACTTCTTCTACCCCAATGAGTTATAACCTAGGATGGATGCAGGGGTGGGCTGCTATGGATGCAGGCAGACCCATTGCTAATGTTATGGCTGCTTCGGTGAAGCGCCGAATCCCACCCCTGGCTGGCCCTGCCCAATCTGGCCCTCCCCTTCCAGGAGTCTCTATGCAACCCATTTTGGATGTGAGGTAGATGCCGGGCACGTGTAGAGGCTTGAGAAGGAGGAAAAATGGGCCTCCCAGAACTTCCAGGAGTCCAGAAATGGGCCCATTTCTGGCCTCCAGAGGGCTTCCTGAGCCCGGGGGAGGCCATTTTTGCCCTCCCAGAGGCTCGAGGAAAGCCTCAGGAGCCTGGGGAAGGTGAAAAACAGGCCTACCGGAAGTTCAGGAAGGCTGGAAATGGGCCTGTTTCTGGCCTCCGGAGTCCGGGGGAGAGAGTTTTCACCCTTCCAGAGGCTCGAGGAAAGCCTCCAGAGCCTGAGGAAGGTGAAAATGCCCCCCCCCCGCCATGGTGCAGGAAGCTGACACCCACCATGGCAACCAGGCAGAGAACCTGTTGCTGAAATTTTTGAAGGCCACCAGTGGGTGGATAGATGGATGGAGAGAGAGAGAGAGGGAGGGAGGGAGAGAGAGAGAGAGAGAGAGAAGATGGATCATTATCATTATGGGAGCTTGTAAGCAGCATTTGCATTGATGATTTCTCTTCCTTTCCTTCCAGAATCTTCCAAAATCCAACAGCGATAAAATCATTGGGCTGGAAGGAACCTTGGAGGATTTCTAGTCCAACCCCTTATCCAAAACTGGAGACCTCATATCATTCTGGACAAATGGATGTTCCCTTAATAACATCCAGCAATGTAGCGCCCACAACTCTGGGAGGCAAGCGGTTCCATTGATTAATTGTTCTGATTGTCTCATGATTTCACTTTCGCAATATTTCATTTCATTGTTACGGATCTCAGCACAATTTTCCTTATGTAGCAGTGAGTAGCAGTGAGTTCAGCTTTTGGGGTGGAGATATGAGGAGAGTGACTATAGACCAACTGTACAGAAGATAAGGGAAGGGTCTGTATTCATCTGAAATGGCTATTAAGAATTTCTCTGATCACAAAGACATCTGGTTTGGGGTGATCACAATGCAAGGAATGCTGAAATGTAACATAATGCTAATAAGATGAGGATAAGGATGAAAGATGAGGATATCCATTCAGTCATGTCCGATTCTATGGGCCAGATCTCTCTACATCTTCTGATCTTGCACTTCTTCTTTGAGTTGTTCTATGCTCTGATTGATGTTGACATCATGTTCTGTGTCAGTCTGGTTTTCTTTTACCGCTAACTCTTCCAAACACAATTGCTTTCTCCAATGAATTCCCCCATGTGACATGGCCAAAATGAGTAAGACACAGTTTTGTGATATTTCCTTCTAATGATCTGTCTGGTGTTATGGGTATTCACAATCATCCAGGTCATGGTTGTCCCAAAGTTGTTGTTTTTTTTTTTTTGAAGAGGCAACTGGACTTCCTTGTTTTGTTTTGAAGATGTTTCACTTCTCATCCAAGAAGCTTCTTCAACTCTGGCTGGATTGTGGGGAATGGAAGGATTTATATTTTTTTTGCAGACAGCTGGTCATTTGCATCCTTTTAGAGCACGGGTGGCAAACTTGGCGGGTGGGAGCCTTCTAACACAAAGAAGGCTCCGCACCTATTTGCACTACTCAGGTGACCCCCAAGGACACAGATAAACCTTCAAATGGCCTCAGTGACTCTCTAAAACAGGACTGTCAAAATCCCAGCCTGTGGGCTGGATGTGTCGTGCACTGGCCACCCCACCCCGGTTTAGCAAAGGGGGGAATTCCTGATACCGCCGTGATGATGTTTGATACCTCTGCTCTAAAAGAATGCAAATGACCAGCTGTCTGCAAGGAGTATAAATCCTTCCATTCCCCACCATCCAGGCAGAGCTGAAGAAACTTCTTGGATGAAAAGCAAAACATCTTCAAAGAAAGACCAAGAAAGTCCAGTTGTCTCCTGAAAAAAGCACCTTTGAAAAGCGTACCATCACTTGCCTGTTAGTCACCTAACTGAACAAGGAATATACAAGAGCCTTCTCGCCTTCTCCAGCACCACAGCTTCCTGTCTTGCTTTTTTAAGGACCAACGATCCCAACCCTAGAGAGCTACAGGCAGTGGTGGGATTCTACCGATTTGGCCTGGTTTATATGAACCGGCAATAAAAAAAAAAAAAAATGCTACCGTTCAGCCGAACTGAGCAAAAACACCCCTCCAGGGAGGCTTCCTTGAGGCCCAGAAGGCCAAAAAACATAGCACGGGGGGAGGGGCTGCATGCTCCCTGCATTCCATTTTGTGCCTGCCTGGGCCTCAGGGAAGCCTCCTGGGAGTAACCCCCCCCTCCCCCCCCCCAGGCTTCTCTGAGGCCCAGGAGGCAAAAAAAAACAGACCATGGGGGTGGGTGGATGCCGCACACAAAAAAAGAAGCCACACCCACCCAGTCACCTGGCCATGCCCACAGGACCAGTAGTAAAAATATTTGCATCCCACCCCTAGCTACAGGGAACACCGTAGAAAGAACATTCAGTTGACAGGCTCATGTCCTTGCTTGCAGTTATCCTTGGATGCGAACAGCTTTAGGAGAAACCATTGCTTTAACGTTCATACAACTGAGGACAACCTAGGTTTGCCACATTCAAGCTGAAGGCCATATCATGTGGTCATGACATTTATGAAAAAAGGATAAACATCCTAGTTTCTGCTTTCCGAAGGTCACCCCGTTTTTGGTTGCTTATTTACTCAAAAAAATAATAATAACAAGGTTTATGAAGGGACTAGACAAAGAACAATCTTTTTTCATGGAAGGGAATGGGGAAAAGGTTGAGTCTCATGTATATCCCTTTGAAAACTAATGACCTTATGAAGTTTGGGTTTTTTATTTGTTGGGTTAACAAATACAAATAGCCACAGAACATAATCGTGAGGCTGGGAGTATAATGTGTGTTTTGGCAATGCCATAGAGAACTCAAGACCAGGAATGAAACACAGAAGATCAGTTAGGATAATCTCTGAACATATAAACAAACTAACCAAGTTCTAGCCTGGGAATAATGGCACCTGTGGGAAATGAGCCATGTGCCAAGTTCAGAGTCCAGCATTGAGGAATATTAAGACAACTTCAAAAGTACCGCTGTATAATGCCCTTGGTGAGACCATGCTTGGAATAATACTATGTCCAGTTTTGGTCACCACAATACCCCCCCCCCCAAAAAAAATGTTGAGATTCTGGAAAGAGTGCAGAAAAGAGCAACAAAGGTGATTAGAGGCCTGGAGACTCAACCATAGGATAAACACAGTTGAAGAAACTAGGTATGTCTAGTGTCAGGATTCTGGCAATTACCCCAATTAAATCATGAGTCTCAAGCCAAGTTTCCAAAACTAAACAGGATTGATTAGGAGTTAACATGTCGGCACTGCCTGGTTGTAGCCGACTCTGAGACACATAATTCACTGTCACCCTTGACCCTGGTTTTTCCCCCACCCCTCTGGATGTATCATAATTCATATTCTCCAATGAAACACATCCATAGCCAAGAGTCATCAATCATGTTCCCCAGTTAGATTTTCGCACGGCAGAAACTTCAGTTACCTAGTTACAATCTCTGAAAAACTATGCGTGGAATGTACTTTCAATTCCCAACTGCTGCATTGCTCTTTCCCTCTTCCCTTTCTGTCGGCAGCTATAAAATGGCCATAGAAATGTTTTATGAGTTGACATCTAGCCTAATGAACAGAAAAACTTAGAATGATATGTTAAACAGTCTTCCAGTACTTGAGAGACTCTCCCAGTGAAAAGGAGGTTGATCTATTCTCCAAAGCGCCAGAGAGCAGGACAAGAAGTAATGGGTGGAAAAATCATTAAAGAGAAATCCAACCTAGAATCTACATTTATATTAACGAGCATAGGATTTTGCTGAATCCCTGGATTTAAGAGAGAAAAAAAAGACTGGATAGCCTTGTGTTCAGAATGTTTCAGGGCCTCTTCTTTGAGCAAGAGAATGGACTACAGGATCTCCAAGGTCTCTTCCAACTCTGTTATTCTCCAAACCACCTGAAGGTAGGACAAGAAGCAACAGATGGAAACTCATCAAAGAGAGAACTAAGTTAGAAATAAAGAGAAATTATGTGACGGTGAGAACGATTAGTCAGTGGAACAGCTTGCCCTTCAGAAGTTGGTGGTGCTCCATTTTGGAAACATCCTCAGATACTGGGTTCATATTACCATATGTGGTGGAATACAAAAAAAGATACTGGACTATAATCCGCACATGGCTGGAAAAAATGATAAAACAACACATAGACTTTAAACCTGAGATATTTTTATTGGGAATTATACTGGAAATATACAGCAAAGAATTGAAATATTTGATTGTAAAGGTTTTAACAGTGGCTAGAATTGTATTTGCTAAGAATTAGAAAAATGAAAAAATACCTATGCAGGGGGAACTTATTAAGAAAATTATGGACTGTGCTGAAATGAGTAAATTGACATTTGAAATTAGAGAACAAGAAGACAAACAATTTTATATGATATGGGATTTATTTTATCAATGGTTAGATAAAAAGACATGGTAAAGAAATAGATTAGGAAGCTTTACAATAAAAAGTTAATAGATTGATATAGAATACAATATAAAATATATAACTATTGGATGAATGTATAAGATTAAATTATAATGAAATTTAGAATAAAATGATGGAAAAATAGTTTAGTCAAATGAATGATTAATGATCGATAATACATAAGCACATGTTAGATTGATAAGGTGAGAATTTATACAACTTGTGAGTAATGGCAAAAAAAAAAGGGTAGCACAAAAGATTGTAACCAACTGACACACTGCATAATTGAAAGGTGGTTTTATGTTTTTATGTCTTGTTTGTATGTTTGCTGTAAAAAATAAAAACTTTATAAAAAAAAAAAGAAGTTGTTGGTGTTCCATCTCAGGAGGCTTTCAAGAAGAGATTATACAGCCATTTACCCAGAATAATATAGATCTGGAATGGTATAGGCCAGGGGTCTCCAACCTTGGCTCCTGGAAGCCTGGCGGACTTCAACTCCCAGAGTTCCACAGCCAGCTGGCTGTGGAACTCTGGGAGTTGAAGTCCGCCAGGCTTCCAGGAGCCAAGGTTGGAGACCCCTGGATAGGCTCTCTTGCTTGAGGAAGGGGCTGAACTAAAAAAAACTCCAAAGTTGCTTCCAACCCTATTATTCTATGTTCTAAAATATACACCTCTTTAAAACCCCTTGGCAGAATGATTCCCTGCTATTCCAGCTTTTCTGAATGTGATGCTTTCTGTTGTGCTTGAACTATAGGTCCCACATTTCCTAACTGGATGGTATTCCAATTCATGGATACTTCTGATTCTGCACTGCAAAGGTGCACCACCAAGGGCTGCAGGCCACCAAAGTTTTCCCTCTGCTTCAATTTGTTTTCTGGAGACTCCAGAAGATGTTTTGTCACTTTCAATATGGTAGAAAGGAATAATACTCAACTCCTGAAAGACTGCACAATCACCAGGAGACTGCTAGTTCTAGTCAAGCCTTGGACCTGAAAGCTGGCTGGGTGACCTTGGCCAACCACAAGGAGACTCAGAGTTCTAATCCCACTGTAGACATGAAAGCTGGCTGTGTGACCTGTGTGACCAGGAGACTATGAATTCTAGTCCAGCCTTAAGCATGAAAGATAGCTGGGTGACCTTGGGCCAATCACAAGGAGACTCAGAGTTCTAGTCCCACCTTAGACTTGAAAACTGGCTGGGTGATCTTGGGCCAATCATTAAGAGGCTGTGAGTTCTAGTCCCACCTTAGACTTGAAAACTGGCTGGATGACCTTGGGCCAATCACCAGAAGACTGAGAATTTAGTCCCACCTTAGACATGAAGTCAACTGGTGTCCTTGGGCTAATCACCCTCTCAGCCCAACCCACCTCAGAGGGCTGTTGTTGTGGGGAACGCAGGAGGAGGAAGGTGCATTACATATGTTTGCTCCTTGAGTTATTAAAAACAATAAAGCGGGATATAAATAACCAAATTAAAAATATAAATAAATTGCCAAGACCCTTCTTTGGATAGTCAGTAACTCCTTAGGAATTTTACATGTCAATCTGGTAAACCCACCTCAGCTGGGCCTCAGAGATGCTCTCTGTGTTTTTCTCTTAAAACATCTTTTCGTTCTGTGAGGAAAGCCAGGATGGAGATGTTTCTCTGAACCGCGCCAATTAAGGGCCGATACAGCCTGCCATTTATCGTCGGGGGAAGTGTTTACGAATTAACCTTCTCATACAACTGGCTTATTTAGGGAGATAAATTCAAGCCACCCTAAGCGTGAACAGGGCCTTTCATTTCAAATCATTTGCTCTGCCAGGTGGAGGGAAAGTTGTGGGCACAAGGGTGATAAAATGTGTTAAGAGAGACAGCCCGCCAAGCAGTCCCAGGTATACAAGAGGAATGGGCAGCTCACTGAAGCAGTGAGGGGGAAAAATGCACCATTCAGCTTTCTCCCTCTTGGCTCAGCCATAACAGAAATTATGGATATTTTTCCCCCCTCAAGCTAAACACTAAAATGTGTCATAGCAAGAAGGCATGAAAAGTAAGTCACATTTGGGGGATGGTGGTGCTTGTTTCTTTCTCTTTCTTTTAACACTTTGCCTTCCATCTCCTCCAGACTTCCAGAAGAAATAACTGTACCCTGTTTCCCTGAAAATACGACCTACCCTGCAAGTAACTCCTAGCTTGGTTTTTACACATGCGCCCAATATAAGCCCTACCCCCCAAAATAAGCCCTAATGAAGATCCTGTCCACTCCAGAAATTAAGCTAGGGCGGGGATGGGGGTGGTAGAGCTGCCCTACTATTTAACTTTGGACAGTTGTAGCCATGCCTCACACACCCCCGACACCTGCCTTGCCAGCCCATTTCTTCTGCAGCCGGCAAGGCTGGCAAGGCTTTCCTGAAGGCCTCTGTAGCTGACAGCAAAGCTCTGGATCGATCCGGAGCTCTGTTATTGGCTGCACAGGCCTTCAGGAAAGCCTTGCCGGCCACAGAAAAAGGAGTTCCTGAAGGCCTCTGTCAGCTAAAGGGAGGCCGGCGGAGACATGCATAAGTGAGGTTAATCAGTGGATGACACCCCCTGAAAATAAGACCTGGTGCCTTTTGGGGGGGGGGCAAAAAATATATAAGACAGGGTCTTATTTTCAGGAAAACATGGCAGTTTTATTTGTAAGTTGCATCAATGTTTATTCCTGAGCAATTAGTTTTTGCTTCTTCAATTTCTTTTGGGATATTCTTCTTCTTTTGAGCAACTTCTTCTTCTGGTTTAGGGACAATCTGCTCCTTTTCTGTAAGGATCATTCCAATGTGGCAGGGAGAACTCATATATGGTTTCATGCACTCATGAGCTCAGTAAGTGTGTCTCCTCATTTTGGGGGCTTTGTTAACCTGGATGTGCTCAATTACCAGCTCATCAACATCCAGACCCTTCAGTCAGCATTGCTCTCCGCATTTTTGAGCAGGAGGAACTTGGCACTCTTTTTCGGCCAATGGCCCTTGGTCCAACCCCATGGCTTGGCCTGCGCACATCTGCCAACATCCCCAATGTAATGCCAGAATGGAATGCGCTGCTTCTTCAGAGTCACATCCTTTAAATATTTGGTGGCCTTCCAAATGTGCATCCTCTGGATAGCTTGGGCAGTCTCACATGTGTTCTTGGTGGGATTCAAAATTTTTTACTACCAGTTCTGTGGGCATGGTTTGGTGGGTATGGTGTGGCTTGGTGGGTGTGGCAGGAGAAGGATACTGTAAAATATCCATTCCTACCCAACTCCTGGGGGAAGGATACTGTAAAATCCCCATCCTCTCCCCACCCCACTAACCTGCTTTCCAGCTCTGCTCTCCTGTGCAGGGAAACAAAAGAAGACCCAGCCGATCAGCTGGGACTCAGGAGGCAGAGAATCGATGGGGGAGGAAAGGCCAGTCAAAGGTGGGATTTCCCAGTTCTCCAAACTACTCAAAATTTTTGCTAATGGTTCTCCAGAACTGCTCAGAACCTGCTGAATACGGCCTGTGGGCCTGAAGATTGGAACCCCTGGAGTTGCCTGATTTTGTGGGGTTCTCTGAATTGAGTGAGTAGTGGACTATTTTCAAAGCTCACCTTATGACAGCCACTACTGCCAAGGAAAAAGCAAAGATAAAATAAGATAGACCAACTCTGGATTCTTAGCACATTTTCTGCAGTAGCAGTGCCTTTCAAAGCCACTGAGAATCACCACCTCAGGAGCTTCACAGAAAATGCTGACTGAATTGTAGCTTTTAATGTGAAAATTGTAATCAGTAATCGGCTGAACTGTATTTCCTTCACTTTTCACTCAATTTAAATCAGATCACATCTTGCTTTCTCCAACCAGGTCTTCTGTTTGCTGTGTGAGTGGGTGTCCACCATCTCCTTCTTTCTACCTATCAAATATTCTCAGCTTCACTGTTCTTTTGCCCTCTGTCCTTCTGCAACTCCAGACTACATTCCATCACACTAAGCAACTATTTAAAAAAAAAACTTGTCCAGTGCAATTCTTACCTTACCCACTACACAAAGGAAGAACACCTCCCATTAAATGCCGCAAGATGAGTGAACAGACAGGACAGGGTAGCATCCAAAAATGTTACTTGCTCAGCCACCCAACAAACAAACAGTGCTGCCAAGATCAAGTATGCAGCGTTCGCTTAACTAACCCTTTCCCAGCATTTCCTGCCTTTAGGAACCGTCTAGTTTGGATTCAGGGACAGATTTGTTCCTGTTGCTGAAAGTTCATCACTCAAGAGTTTGTAAGAAGACGACTTTCTGTACTGCATTTGAGTGAATTGGAAAACTGTGCAGGGTGCCGTCACGAATAAGAACGAACTAGATATGAAGCATGCTAGGTGAGGAAAATCTAAAGGGACTTTCTACGCAAGACCATGAAACCATGAAACTCGCTGCCCCAATAAACCAGGTTAATTGTCTAGTGGATTTTTCTTGTATAGGTTGAGACATTATTTGAGTAGAGAGGAATTTCCTTTATAGTTTCTATATTTTATCAAATGTAACATCTCATCTGTTTGCTTTTAATAGATAATACTTCTTGAAAATATTTTCTGGGTCTTTTTTTCCTCAAAAATAACTGGAAGCCAGAAATAGCCAGAAATAGTGAGCAAGTGAGATATGAAAATGAAATAAATAAACATATTTGTGCCTGCATCCGGTCCACTCCTTGAGAGTTTGTTCACTGCACTTGAGTTTGGTGCAGTGGTTGAGGTTCTAGCATCAGTATTGAAGTGATAGTCAGCCATCTGGTCAACTTTTATACAAGGCCAGAAGGAACTTCTCTTTAGCTTACTATAGGATCTTCTCTCCTATCGGTCTAGCTGCAGAAGTAACAAAGTGCTATGAATAGATTATAGATTAGAATAACAGAGTTGGAAAGGATCTTGGAGGTCTTATAGTCCAACCTCCCTGCTTAGGCAGGAATCCTTATACCATTTCAGATAAATCTCTTCTTTAAAATGTCCAGTGTTGGAGCATTTACAACAGTGGTTCTCAACCTGTAGGTCATGACCCCATTGGGGATCAAATGACCCTTTCGCAGGGGTCGCCTAAGACCATTGGAAAACACATATTTTCGATGGTCTTAGGAACCGAGCCATAATTTTATGGTTGGGAGTCACCACAACATGAAGAACTGTATTAAAGGGTTGTGGCATTAGGAAGGTTGAGAACCACTGATTTACAACTTCTGGAGGCAGGTTGTTCCACCGATAAATTGTTCTCACTATCAGAAAATTTCTCCTTAGTTCTAAGTTGCTTCCCTCCTTGATTAGTTTCCATCCGTTGCTTCTTGACCTGCCTTCTGGTGCTTCGGATAATAGCTTGACTCCCTCTTCTTGTGGCAGCCCCTGAGATACTGGAACACTGCTACCATGTCACCTCTAGTCCTTCTTTTCATTAAACTAGACATACTCAATTCCAGCAACCATTCTTTATATTTTAGCCTCCAGTACCCCAATTATCTTTGTTGTTCTTCTCTGCACTCTTTCTAGAGTCTCAATATCTTTTTTTTACATCGTTGCAACCAAAACTGGATACAATATTCCAAGGCATCATAAAGTAGTATTAATACTTCATGTGATCTTGATTTTATCCCTATGATTATGCAGTCTAGAACTGTGTTGGCTTTTTTAGCAGCTGCAGCAAACTGCTGGCTCATATTTAAATGTTTGTCCACCAGGAATTCAAGATCACAGTTACTACTATTGAGCGAGGTATCACATATCCTGTATCTGTGCATTTTGTTTTTCTTGTCTAAGTGTAGAACCTTACTTTTTTCACCATTTCGTTTTGAGGAATGCATTTGTCAAATGCTTTCCTGAAATCTAACTATACTTTGTCCACAGCATTTCGCTGGTCTGCTAATTTTTACTTTGTCAAAGAATGAAATAAGATTGGTTTGGCATGCTCTGTTTTTAACAAAGCCATGATCGCAGAACTGTTTTTTTTTTTTTTTAATTAAGTTCAAGTGGCAATATAGTTAAAAGGAGTTTAAGACAAGGGACAGTGAGCTGGCAAGCAAGATCTGAACACAGATGTGGGGAAAATACTCAGCTGAACAGAAAGATTTCCAAGAACTAAGAGGTCAGTAGATGACTAATGGTCATATCACTTCTAATGCTGACTTTCATACACTGATTGGGAACCAAGAGGCAATCTCTTTTGAACATCTGTCTTTAAACAAACTACTCTGATATGTTATTCTCCAAACAGAAGATAGAACATAAAATAATAAGTGTGGAAGGAACATTGGAGAACTTCTAGTCCAGCTTCTTACTCAAGAAGGAGACACAATACCATTTCAAACAAATGGATGTTTAGGCTCTTCTTGAAAATCTCCACGATGGAGCAATTTTTGGAACCAGGCCATTCCACTGGTTAATTCTTCTCATTGTCAGAAAGTTCTAGTTTGGTTCTATACTTGATTAGCTTCCATCCATTCCTTCCTGTCCTGCCTTTGTGTACTTTGGACAATAGTTTGTCCCCTTTTTTCTCTGTGGCAGTCCTTCAAATATCGGAACACTGCTATCATATCACTCCTTGTGCTTTTTTTCATTAGACTAGACACACCCAATTCCTTCAACCATTCCTCATATATTCTAGCCTCCGATGTCCCTTGATCATCTTTTGTTGCTCTTCTCTGTACTCTTTCTAGAGTTTCAACATCTTTTTTATATCATGGTGACCAAAACTGGGTGCAATTTCCAAATGTAGGTTGACCCCCTTTCCTATGTGACAATCCCTCAATTACTAGAAGACAGTTATCATATAGCCGCTGGTCCTTCTCTTTGTTAGACTAGACCAGGGGTCAGCAACCCACAGCTCTGGAGCCTCATGTGACTCTTTCATTCCTCTCTTAAGGCTCCCTGTCACTGGTTGGTAAAAGGAAAATGGACTCTGCATTAGCAGGAGACTCATTGGTGGGGGAACTGGACTTCTGGTCAGCAGAGGAAAAGGGACACCATGCTAGGAGGAGACTCTATGGTGGGGGAACTGGATTTCCGGTCAGCTCCAGAATTGAATGGGGGTGGTGGCTTCCGGTTAGAATCTTTGTGTGGCTCTTTGAGTGTTTAAGGTTGCTGACCCCTAGATTAGACATACCTAGTTCCCTCATTCATTATATGGTTTAGCCTCCTGGCCCCTTATCATCTTTGTTGCTTTCTTTGCACTCTGCTGGACTGCAAGATCCCAGGATGTAGTTCTTGAGTTTTCTCTCCCAATATATCTAGAGGGCTCCAGGTTGGGGGAAGGATAGTTCTGCTTTTGAATGCTGAAGGAACACCGGTCTTTTAGCCGTCAGATGGGAAAGGAATGCAAAGGAGTTTCCATCTATAAGGTCCTTTTTTCCCCTGCTCTCCTTTCTCCTGGAGGAAAAAAAGAAATTATATTAATGACTTGAGGAATGTGTTACTTTGCTGGAAAGCAAACAAAAAAAAAATCAAGAAAAATGAAAACGCTGTAGTCTCTTATTGTAGGCAGTTATGCAACTGGCTTTCCATTAAACCAAAAGTCTATGAATCACAGATGGGTCACCCACCATGTCTGATTGTTTGTGATTCAGCATACCCAAACAGAGGAAGGGACCACTAGATCAAGTCCCTCTGGAAATAGGATTGGCAAGACAGTCTGTTACTCAACAGCGGATCTGCCTCTTTACTCCAGCTATTAAAATCCTGCTTTTACTAACAGCTTATACTCCAGCTTTTCTCAAAATCCTGCTTTTACTAACAGCTTGAACACATTTGGGTGTTAACACACACAGAGGGGAAGAGTTTGCATTATTTCGCTTTTATTAGCTCTGAGAGAGAAGCCTGTCCTGTTCCAATATTTAATTCAGAAATTCTGAAGAAAAAGAAAAGCAGGACTGTACTTTTTTAAAGAGAAGAATGTTCACTAGAACAGGACTCTGTGTCCTTCGGTTTGAAACTGTAAAGGAACTAGGCCTTCACATTCATCAGTTGCGATGTAAGCCCAAATCCTGGTTAATGTTGTTCTAGTAGAGGGGTGTCCAACCTTGGCAATTTTAAGACTTGTGGACTTCAACTCCCAGAGTTCCTCAGCCAGCAAAACTGGCTGAGGAACTCTGGGAGTTGAAGTCCACAATTCTTAAAGTTGCCAAAGTTGGACACCCCTGAAACCTAGTACTTTAGGCTGTACAAGGAGAGATGTATGGTTATAGATCCGTGCATACATGGAGAAGAAGTAACATGATAGGATATCACAAACATGACATCATAAGGTTGTTCCTTCTTGTATAGCCTAGTGTGTCTATCTAGTCCCCTCTTGCCAGAGATATTATAGAAACAATATTGAATCCAGCAATTGTATTCCTTAAATGGGAGTGTCTATGAAGATTCTAATCATCCAGATTATGGCTGTCCCAAATTCCCAAAAGGCAATTGGTTAACAGATTAATAGAGTTGGAAGGGACCTTGGAAGTCATCTAGTCCAATCCCCTGCCCAAGCAGGAGACCCTACACCATTTCTGACAGATGGCAGTCCAGTCTCTTCTTGAAAGCTTCCAGTGACGAATCTCCCACAACTTCTGAAGTCAACTTCTTTTCCATGGGTTCATTGCTTTCACTGTGAGAAAGTTTCACCTTATTTCCCGGTTGAATCTCTCCTTGTTCACTTTCCATCCATTATTCCTTGTCTGGCCTTTGGGTGCGTTGGAAAATAGCTTGATCCCCTCCTCCCTGTGGCAGGCCCTCAAAAAAAAAAATGCTTTTTCCAAAAGGCAACTGGATTTCCTTGATGTTTTCTTTGAAAATGTTTCATTTCTCATCCAAGCAGCTTCTTGGATGAGAAGCGAAATGTTTTCAAAGAAAACACCAAGAAAGTGTTCCAGTTGCCTTTCAAAAAAGCACCTTTGGAACTTAATTGGGAGTGTATCACACAGAACATAGAATAATGCCATTTTTCTACTCATACCATAGAATATACCTTTCCAGACAAGTGGTTGTCTAGTCTTTTAAAGAAGAAACTAGACATTCCAAATGTACAATATTAGCATACTTCAAAACCCTTGCACCCTATTGATCCGGACCAGCGGAGAATTAATTGGTCAACAAGTCGGCCGTGATTGGAGCACTGGGAATCTACCGCGATTGGCTGTGCCGATCGCGGGAGATTCAAAATGCTGCCATTGGCTGCCGAGCCGCGAGTCAGCCCTATATGAAGGGCTGCCGCGGCTCGCATTCTCAGACCTTTTACCTTTACTAATAAAGAGCTGAACTCACACAAATGGTCTCGCGTCTCTGTCGAACCGATCTGCCTCCGATCTAACACTGGCGACGAGGATGGGATTGTGAGACAAAGAGACCATCCAGCACGTGGTGAGGTGGCACACAGCAACCAGCAACATGGCTGGAATCAACTCGCCACCTGCTCCCTTCAACCCTGCCACTGAGGACTGGGAATCCTATACCGATAGGTTCTAAATGTTCCTCGAGAGTAGCAACCTCAAGGACGCCAATGGCCACAAGAAATGAGCCGTGTTCCTCACAAACTGCGGGGCCGCAGTCTTCAAAATGGCCAAAGCCTTGGCCAAACCGATGGATGTCAAGACGATGGAGTGGGACGATCTTGAGCCCCTGCTGCAGAGCCACTATGCCCCCGTCGTGCCCATCCTCATCCGGCGGCACGAATTCTGCAGGCGGGATCAACGCGAGGGCGAAGGACTGGCCAACTTCATAGCGGCACTACGGGACCTGGGGGATCTGTGCGAGTTCACCAACCTGGACAACGCCCTGCAAGACCGCGTCGTCCTGGGACTCCGAGACCCCATCCTCCAGAGCCACATCATGGCAAAGGGAGACATCTCCCTCGCCAATGCCCTCACCAAAGCCGCGGAAGCGGAAGCGGAAGCGGCCAAGAAATCAGCGGCTCGGATGCAACAATCGGGCATCATGCCACGAGCGGCAACCGGAGAGGCAACATCGATCACCAAGAGGAGGCCAGCGACAGACCACAAAACCACACACCATGGCAACATCGACTCCTTCTCAGAAACCGAAGACGAGGAGGAGGAGATCCACCATCTCCAGTCAGCGCGGGAGTGATGGGAACCACGAGGTCGTAAGTCGAGGTTCCAGTGTGCTGGCTGCAGCAGCGACCACCCCCGAGCGGACTGTCGTTTTGTCGAAGTCATCTGCAAGCCTTGCAAGAAGCGGGGGCACATCGCCAAAGTGTGCCGGAATAAGAAGCACTACAGCCCGCGGCGACGAGATGCCAGCCCCCGACGGAGAGACCCAAGATCGCCAGACGGAGAACCCCCCCACCAGGACCTGAGATCGCCAGACAGAGAACCACTGGAGCCGGGAAGGTCGGAACAGGCAATTCCAGGAGACGAGACAGAGAGAGGAAATGCACCAGACTGTCGTCATTGGCCATTCCTCCACCAGCGATGCCAGGAAGGTATACGTGACGGTCGGGATAGAAGACCAGCAATGCGACATGGAGGTGGACTCAGGGTCTTTCCTCTCAATGGTCTCCTGGCGCACACTCAGGTGCCTGGTCCCCACCATCTGCCGCCAAGAACTGGAAGACCAAACACTAACCCTCAAAGACTATCAGGGAAACCGAATCCCTGTAGTCGGTAGAGGCCACTTTAAAGTCACCTTCAAGGGCCACACAGAAGTGCTACCCCTGACGATCGTCGATCGAGATCGGCCGAGCCTGTTGGGACTGCAGTGGTTCGCACCTCTGGGCATTGAAGTAACAGGCATAAACCACATCGGAGAAGCAGACTGGGAAGCGGCGCTCATGAGGGACTTCCGGAAAGTCTTCGACGACTGTTTAGGCAAGTACCGGGGATCCCCTATTTCATTTAACATAGACCCAAGCATCACGCCAATCTGCCTTAAGCCCAGGTGAGTGCCATTTGCACTCAAGCTCAAGATCGATGAGCAACTCGATAAGCTCATCGCGCAAGGAGTAATGGAACCGATCGATCATGCCTGGTGGGAGACCCCAATTGTCACCCCCATCAAGCCAGATGGGTCAGTGAGAATTTGTGGTGACTACAAGGCCACACTAAACCATGCGCTCCAACAAAGCGCATATCCCATCCCAGTAGTCCAGCATCTCCTGCACTCACTGGGGGGAGGCCGGATCTTCGCAAAGCTCGACCTGGCGCAAGCCTACCAGCAACTGCCGGTCGATGCCATGACAGCAGAAGCCCAGACCATCGTAACGCACCGAGGGGCCTTCCACTGCAACCGGCTCCAGTTTGGAGTCAGCGTGGCACCTGGGGTCTTCCAAAGCCTTATGGAAAGACTCCTCCAGGGAATAGAAGGGGTAGTGCCCTACTTTGATGACGTCTTGGTGGCCACGAAAAATGAGAAACAACTAGAAGCCAGGTTGAGGGAGGTACTGCAGAAGTTCAGAGACTCGGGACTTAAAGTCAAGAAAGGGAAATGCCAGCTACGGGCTGAAAGGGTCGAATTTCTGGGGTACCTCCTAGACAGACAAGGGATTCACCCCACAGAAAAGAAACTGAGAGCCATAAGGGAAGCACCGCGACCAAAAAACAAAACGGAATTACAGGCTTTCTTGGGACTGTTAAACTTTTACAATGTCTTCCTCCCTCAAAAGGCGACCGTGGCGGAACCGCTACATAGGCTGTTAGATAAAACAGCCACCTGGACCTGGGGAGCATGGGAGGAGAGCGCCTTCAACAACACAAAGAACCTGCTAACATCCGACGCGGTACTAATCCAGTACAGCGAGACTCTGCCATTGACGGTAACTTGCGACGCATCACCATTTGGAATCGGCGCCATCCTCAGCCACCAGCTACCAGACAGAAGGGAAGCACCCATCTCCTTCTCATCAAGGACACTCTCAAAGCCAGAGCGGAACTACAGCCAGCTCGACAAAGAGGCCCTAGCAGTTGTCGCCGGTGTCAAGAAATTTCACAAATACCTCTACGGTAGGACTTTTACAATCATCACGGATCACAAGTCGTTGCTAGGAATCCTGGCGGGAAACCGGGCCACACTGAACATTCTATCACCAAGAATGACGAGGTGGTCCGAATTCCTAGCAGCATACAACTACCAGCTGATACACCAACCCGGCAAGGACATCGCGCATGCAGATGCCCTAAGCCGGTCACCCTTCCCGGACTGGGAAGACGACCTGGACCCACAACAGAGGTACTCCAAATAGAGACAATATCCAACCCACTCGTGACCGCGCCAGACATTGCCAGAGAAACAAATAAAGACAAACGGCTGGCGCGGCTCTTGAGCTGGGTGGGAAAAGGGTGGCCGGAAGGGGACATAGACGAACTATTCAGACCCTTCCAGAACAGACAAACCGAACTCTTTACTGAAAAGGGCTGCATACTTTGGGGGGACAGAGTGGTAATTCCTGAAAAATTACAGGAAAAGGTATTGGGAATGTTGCATGAGGGGCACCTGGGGATGGTTAAGATGAAAAGCCTGGCCAGAAGCTACGCATGGTGGCCAGGAATGGACAAACAGATCGAAACCTGGGTTGCCAAATGTAAAAAATGCCAAGAGTCCAGATCCAATCCACCCGCCGCCCCAACCCAAGAATGGGAAAAACCAAGAGGTCTGTGGTCCAGAATTCATATAAATTTCGCGGGGCCAACCAAGGGACATATGTACCTTATCACAGTAGATGCTTACTCCAACTGGCTGGAGGTAAGCACTATGAAGTCAACCACGACGGAGGCGGTGATAAGGAAACTGAGCAAACTTTTTGCTACGCATGGCTTGCCAGATGTAATAGTGTCAGACAATGGGCCCCAATTTACCGCACTAGCGTTTGAACAATTTCTGGCAGGCCAAGGGATACACCATGCATTAACCACACCGGCAAACCCGGCTGCGAACGGGCGAGCGGAACGCATGGTCCAATACACCAAGAAAGCGATCCAAAAAATAGAAACAGCCAATATACAGGACAAAATCAATAAAATGCTCCTCATTCAACACATTACACCTAGCGCAACCACAAATAAAAGCCTGGCGGAACTAATGATGGGCCGGAAACTACGCTCCACACTAGACAGAATGCACCCGACATATAACCCAGACAAACCCCCAGGTTCCTCCAGCAAACACAGAACATTTAACATAGGGGACCCAGTATATGCAAAAAATCTCACGGGAGAACCACTCTGGGTGCCAGCAACAATCACCCAGATAACCGGGACCCTATCATACCGATTGGAAACCAGCGACGGGAAAAACTGGAAAAGGCACATAAAACAACTTAGGTCAAGAATAGTCACCACAACCAGCCAAATACCCGAACAAGAAACTAGAAGGGGGGGGGAATCGGTAAGCGGAGAAGGAACCGAAGAAAACCAGCTAACGCAAGCATAACACCCCCCACCTAGAATAAATGAACCAATAAACCGATGCTACTCACCGGTAGACGCAGGACCAATGGAGCACGAAACCCCGGGGTCTTCACCTGGAAGGAGCAGCCAAACCAGCTCACCCGGCCAGGAAAAACCAAGCAGGAGCAAAAGCGGCAGCTCAACCAGCCCAGGAGAACCAGGAGGGAGCTACCAGGAAAGGCCCAGCTCAACGTTCCAGGCGGTTCCATCCCAAGGAACCGGAGCGACAGAGGAGGCATCCGAACCAGTCAACGACTACACCAGAACTGAGCCGCGCAGGTCAAGGAGGCAGGGAAAAAGCCCCGCCTACCTACGCAACTACATCACTACGCACCGCAGGACGAAACCAAGAGGGGAGGGGTGTACAATATTAGCATACTCCAAAACCCTTGCACCCTATTGGTCCGGACCAGCGGAGACCTGATTGGTCAACAAGTCGGCCGTGATTGGAGCACTGGAAATCGACCGCGATTGGCTGTGCCAATCGCGGGAGATTCAAAGTGCTGCCATTGGCTGCCGAGCCACGAGTCAGCCCTAAATGAAGGGCTGCCGCGGCTCGCATTCTCAGACCTTTTACCTTTACTAATAAAGAGCTGAACTCACACAAATGGTCTCGCTTCTCTGTCGAACCGATCCGCCTCCGATCTAACACCAAAGGTGCTTTCCCAAGAGGCAACTGGATTTATTTTTATTTTTATTTGAAGATGTTTTGTTTCTCATCCATGAAACTTCTTCAGGTCTGATTGGATGGTGGTGAATGGAAGAATTTATACTCCTTGCAGGCAGCTGGTCATTTGCATTCTTTTAGCAAGTCATTAAGGCCACCGGAGGTTTATCTGGGTCATCTCAGGGTCACCTGACTGGTGCAAATGAGTGTGGAGTTGTTGAGTCATGTTAGCTCAGGAATTCTGGGAGCTCAGGAATTCTGGGAGTTGAAGTCCACATGTCTTAAACTTGCCAAGTTTGAAGACCCTTGAGTTAGATGATGTCCAAAATGTGGCCTTTGTCTTTTAAATGCTGATGGGCTGCTCAGTCTAGTCCTGATGGGTTTGTTCTCCAATTTTGTGCCATGCGTTTATGAAGTGGTTGTTTTGTTTCCCCAATGTACAGATCTGCATATGGTTCACTGCGTTGTATGGCATATACCACGTTGCTCAGTTTGTGTCTGGGTGTTTTATCCTTGGGGTGGTCAGCTACTTGTCTAGAATGGTATAGGGCAATGGTCACCAACCAGTGGGCTGGAGACCACTGGTGGTCCACAAGAAAATTTTGGTGGTCCGCAGAGAAATGTCACCCCAAAGCACCCCCAAAGCAATTAATCCAGGCTGCGCGGATATACAAGGCTTCGCCACCCATATGGCTTGTGGGAACACAAGGCTTGTGTCTCTTACATTGCGAATAACACAAAGAAGTGAGGGCAGGGGGGAAAGGGCAGAGGGGGGAACTGGCCCCACTCTCCCCATACACCTGGCCTGGCCACCGGGCTGCTTCTTTCCCCTTCTTTCCATGTCTGCTTTTGGCTGCACGCAAGGAAAGCAGCAAAATTTTTTCTTTCTCTCCTCCAAACTCTACCAGAAATGAGTCTTTGGGACCCTGCAAGGCATCCTGCTCCAAGAGGCTATGCCGGTGTGACAAGTCTCACAAAGACTCATTTCTGGCAGAGTTGGGGGGAGAGAAAGAAAGACTTTTGCTGCTTCTGCTGCTTTCCTTACATGAAGCCAAAAGTCTCTTTCTATTTCTCTCTCCCCCTGAGAATGGAGCTGGAGACAATATCCTGTGATCCCAAATAAAGAATGATCAATTGGTAAGAAAATGGGGTGGGGAATTTTCCTGCAGATTTTTGGGGGGATTTTCCCAGGGTGTCTGGTCTGTCGGATTTAAAATTATGAGTTTGGTGGTCCCTGAGATCCAAAAGGTTGGCAACCCCTGGTATAGGGTCTCATTCAGCAGGGGATTGGACCAGAAGACCTCCAAGGTCTCTTCCAACTGTTATTCTGAATTAATAGGTTTGGAAGAAAACATGGAGGTCTTCTATTCCAACCAGATCACAAACACTTGTTCCTGAGTGTGTCAATCTGAAGCTTCTTCTTCCTGGCCCTGGATTGTTCTCATGGAAGATCTTGTACCATCATCAGAAAGCAAACATTCCTTTCTTACTGAAAAGTAAAACCAGCCTTGGGCAGCCTTGATGATGAGTTTTCAATGAGATGAGATTCCCCAACATTGGGTATTTCAAGATGGTTACTCAATACTTCATTCTCAACTTGACAATGACAAGGGCAAAGCCCTGTGGATTGGAAATGGAGGTTCATTCATTTTTGCCTGTAGATGTTTGCATTTCCCTTACTAGGGAACTCACCCAAAGCCTCAGAATCTAAAAATGAGAGCAACTACTAATTTTCAAAATGAAAATATAATTATTAACTGTTGCAATTTTGCTGACAGTTTCAGGATGACTTGGGGGAGGGTTTGATTTTTTTTTTAAAAAAAAAAAACAGATTTTATTAATTTTACAATTAAAAAAAACAACACATCTGCAACATATATACAAAGAAAAAGAAAACAGAGACCAGAAATGAAAGGAAAGAAAGAAATGCGGGAAAAGAAAAGAAGACATGAAAAAAAGGGGGAGTAAAGAAGGGTAAACATTTAAAATGGAACAATATCTTTTCTTCTTCAAGTGTGTCACAGGCACAACTTATCGGTATCTATACTTGGGTTGCCCTCGACTAAAATTCTCTTCGCAGTGGTCTATCTTTGATTTAGCCAGTTATACCAAGGATTCCAGTTGTTGTAATAAGTTGAGGATTTTTTGTTTTTTAATGTTAGAGTTAATTTGTCCATTTCAGTGCACTCTAGAATTTTCTGGATAATCATCTGTTCAGTGGCTGTAGAAGATAATTTCCAGCACTGAGCGAACACTAGTCTGTCCACAGTTAGAATATGGATTATTATATACTTCGTTTTTTTTTTTATAATTGTTTATCAAAAATCCCTAAAATGAAGGACTCTGGTTTGTATTCAGTTTGTTCCTTAGTTATCTCCTCCAGCCATTTCCTAATTTTTTGCCAGTATTTCTGAGTTTCCTTGCATGACCACCACATGCAGAAGAAGGTACCATCTATGCTTTTGCATTTCCAGCATTTTGGACTCATGTTGGGGTGCATTTTCGCCAACCTCGAAGGGGACAGGTGCCATCTGTAAAACATTTTGTATGAATTTTCTTTGTAGGCTGCTGATTTTGTGATCTTATTATTTCTGTTCCAAATCCTTTCCCATTCTGTTTGTGTAATACTCCGTCCCATGTTCCTGCTCCAAGCTATCATATTTCCTTTGACTTTCTCTTGTTCTAATTCTACTTCCAGAAAATATTTGTAAAATTTAGATATATTTTTTTTGTTTGGTCCTAATAAAATTTTAACTAAGTGCTGCAATTTATTATAGATTCCAAATTCTTTAATGTCTTGTTTATATCTGCTGTGGGTTTGAAGGTATACCCACTGATCAATTATAAATCCTCGCTCTTGTAATTCTTGTCGTGTTTTCAGTTTTCCTTGTGGGTCTAATAAATCTTTATATTTAATCATTTTTGTGATGTCCAAATTATTAGGGTGTACCATTGCCTCCATTGGAGATAGCCAAATTGGTATTTTTAAATAATGTTTTTTGCGTACTTTTTTCCAATTAGTCAATAGAGAGTCCCTGATAAGATGTCTATGAAAGTATGATTGCTTGGGTTTACCTACTTCCCACAAAAAGGCGTGCCACCCTCTCTGCATATTGTGACCTTCTAGTAATAGTGTTCTTTTATTGGATCGGCTCACTCAATCCTTTAGCCATAATAAGGTGGCTGTCGTATGGTATATTTCCCAATTTGGGAGGGCTAATCCTCCTCTACTCTTCAGATCTTGTAATGCTTTTACTTTGATCCTAGCCTTTTTTCCCCTGCCAAATAAATTTTAGTGTTATCTTATTTAGTTCTACAAAAAAAAAAATTTAATTTGATTGGAATTGTCTGAAATAGGTATAGAAATTTTGGTAGTATATTCATCTTAATCGAAGCAATCCTGCCCAGTAAAGAAAGCTGCAACTTGCTCCAGGATTCTAAATCTTTCTTTGCTTGTTGGAGTAATTTGTCATAATTGTTTTCTTTAAGTGATTTACCTTGTGGTGTTAACCATATTCCTAAGTATTTGACTTTTTTTGTCACCTGTATTCCCATCGATACCTCTAACTCTTTATTCTGGTCTTCTGTTAGGTTTTTGGTCATTAATTTTGTTTTTTTCCTATTAATTTTAAGTCCTGCGACCGCTCCGAATCGTTCTAATTCTTCTAATAAGTTATATCCTTTTTCTATGGGTTCCTCCAAAAAGAAGACCATGTCATCAGTAAACGCTTGTAATTTATATTCTTCTGATTTAATCCTCAATCTTCTGATTTCAGAATTTTGCCTAATACGTGACAAGAGTGATTCTAGAGCAAATATAAAGAGCAGAGGAGAGAGAGGGCAGCCCTGTCTAACACCTTTTTCTATTTTTATTGGACCAGTTTGTTCCCCATTTATTAAAATATTGGCCTGTTGAGTACCATAAATTGTGGTTATAATATTTTCAAATTTGGTGTCGAGATTCATGTTGTAGATTTTTTAAATTAGAAAATTCCAATTTAGATTATCAAATGCTTTTTCCACATCTAAAAACATAAGTGCGAATTGTTTCTCTGGGTCGACTTCGTAAAATTCTAAGATGTCTATCACTGTTCTTAGGTTATTCTTTATTTGTCGAAATGGGAGGAATCCATTTTGGTCTTCGTGAATGTGTGAATTTAAAACTTGTTTTAATCTATTAGCTGTAATAGAAGAGAATAGTTTGTAATCTGCATTTAGGAGTGAGATCGGTCTGTAATTATTGATATATCTATGGTCTACATCCTCCTTCGGGGTCAGCGAAATGGCATCTTGGCTGCTAAAAATACCTCGTTAAACACTTCCAACATCAATGGTCCAATTTGTTCCATGATTGTTTTATATAATTCTGCCGGAATCCCATCTGGTCCTGGCGATTTACTGTTGCTTTGCGTCTCTATTGCTGACTTCAATTCGGACCATGTAATATTTTTATTTAGTAATTCTATCCATTCCTCTCCAATTGCTTTATCGTTTGTTTCCTCTAGCTAATACCTTATTTTATCCTCGCTGACTTCTTCCTTTTTATATAATTTTCCAAAGTATTTGTGGGTGATCTCTTTTTTCTTCTCCATCTCGTGTTGCAAGTTGCCCCTCTCATCCATTAGTTGGTGAATCAGACTCTTTTCTTTCCCTTTTTTAAATTTATGGGCTAACCATCTTCCTGGTTTGTTTGCGTGCTCAAAATAGATTTGTTTAGTCATTTTCAGATTTATCTCCAATTTTTCTTGTTCAAGTAAGTTCAATTTATGTTTAGTTGTTATTAACTGATTTTGTGTTCTTTGGTTTTGGGGTTTTTTTTGTCATTGGGCTTCTAAATCCTTAATTTCTTGTTGTAGGTTACTTTGTTGGGCATACTTTTTTTTATTTCTCATGGCATTATAAGAGATTGTTATTCCTCTTATACTTGCCTTCATTATGTCCCAAATATTTTTTTTTCGAGGTTGTTTCGTTATTATTTTCCTTTAAAAAAAATTAGTTCCTCTTTAGTTCCTCTTTCAACTGAGATGCCCCAACATTGGGTATTTCAAGATGGTTACTCAATACATCATTCTCAACTTGACAATGACAAGGGCAAAGCCCTGTGGGTTGGAGGTTCATTCATTTTTGCCTGTAGACGTTTGCATTTCCCTTACTAGGGAACTCACCCAAAGCCTCAGAATCTAAAAATGAGAGCAACTACTAATTTTCAAAATGAAAATATAATTATTAACTGTTGCAATTTTGCTGACAGTTTCAGGATGACTTGGGGGAGGGTTTGATTTTGATATATTGACATGGAAATGTTGCCAACATTTCAACCGAAAAGAGAAAACTAATTACAGTACTCATTCAACTCTCACATGTCATAGTTTAAAAGGTAACTGATACTAGAATGACACACTTACGAATGCTCTTGGAAACATTCTCTCCTAGGGAGGAAGACATGCATACAAGTCTTACTTAAAATGCAAATTCGCTAAGCATACATCGTTAACAGTGTCCCCAATGCATGAATGTCTAAACTTAGAAGGGGTAGGTGCCTCTTGGTCTAGTTTGGTTGAGAAGCTCAGCACACCACAAAATTTCCGGAGCACTGTGTCTGAAGCATCTTTTGATCTATCCTTTACTACTGTGGTTAGAATAAACCAGACCAGTTTTGTTTTCAAATAGTTAATCAACCTTAGTGCACAAAGAACATTAAGCTTTGCATCTCTCTCTCTCTCTTTCTCCATCTTCCTCTCTCTCATCCTCACCCTCTCTCTCTCACCCTCTTTCTCTCTCCTGTCCATCCAGGTCTATTTCTAACAATCCATTCATCCGACTCTGTCCGTCTATCTATCCATCATCCAACTCTTACCATTCATCCAACTCTTACCATCGTCTGCTTGCCTGCCTGCCTGCCTGCCTGGCTATCTGTGTGTCTGTCTGCGTTTGTCTGTCTGTCTGTCTGTCTATCTATCATCTATCTATTTATCTCTATCATCTATCTATCTATCTATCTATCTATCTATCTATCTATCTATCTATCTATCTATCTATCTATCTAATCTATCTATTCTATCTATTCTATCTACAGTATGTATCCTATCTAAATAGGGTGCCCTTCTTCCATTTATACCAACAACACCTACCATTAAGTTTAGTTTTGGTGGCTAAGGATGGATTCAATTCAATTAAACTGGATGGTTTCTGGGGTTGCATCGGCACTAGAAAAACTGAGGCCTGAGCCTTTTCTGTACCAGTTCAACACCAGATAAATAGCGTCCAGTTTAATTCAATTTCTGGCCGGTCTCATTCAAGGACCATCTGAACTTGACAGAGAAAGGCACAGACACCATACCCAATCACACACAGAGAGAGAGATTTACAGATTTTACAGATTAAGAGTGGGAAAGGACCTTGAAGGTCATCTAGTCCAACTATCCCTCCCAAGCAAGGAGACCCTATACCATTTCTGACAGATGGCAGTCCAGTCTCTTCTTGAAAGCTTCCAGTGATGAAGCTCCCACATCCTCTGAAGGCAACTTCTATTCCATGGGTTGATTGTTCTCATTGTCAGAAAATTTCTACTTATTCCTAGGTTGAATCTCTCCTTGATATATACGAACACTCAGGGAGGGAGGTGGTGAGACAGCCACTAAGCCTGAGGTGGATTTGCGTGGCATGACCTCAAACAAAGCCATATTCACCTGTCACTTTGCTCAGGAATCCACTCTGTTCTAAGATCTTTCTTTTTTTTAAACGTGTCAAGAAGGAACAATACTTTTAAAGCTGCCTTGAAAAAAAGGCTGCTCAGAACTAAGGAAAGAAAATGTCAGCTGTGTTGTTGTTGTTTCTCCCCCCCCCTCCATTTTCAGTCAAGTGCTTTTAACTTGTAAGGAAGAGAAAATTATGTGTGCCAAAGGTTGGCATGTTCTTGGGCACGTTGCCCCAGCTTTGAAGTGTATAAAATTGCTAGTTGTATATTGAAGATGAAAAGAAAGCGAATAGTGCCTGTTACACCTGACAGGTTGCCCTCTGATAAGAGCCAGTCTCACCTGGAAAGGGGGTGAGGCGTGCTACGACTTCCTTTGCACCTTGAAAAACCATACTGGTTTTCTCCGTCCTGTTTAGGTCCAGCTGGGCTCTACAGCTCTGTTTTTCCTTGGATTTGTCTGGAAGAACCAACCCGAAACACAGAAAGAAGTGTGTCTAGAAAAAACAGCAAAAGAGGCCTTGCTTCATTTTCAAATACAGGTTACGACCATCACTGAGCCCAAAATTTCTAAGCGAGATGGTTTGCCCCATTTTACGACCTTTCTTGCCAGCGTTGTTCAGTGAATCGCTACAGTTAAGTTAGTAACGCGGTTGTTAAGGCAATCAGGCTTCCCCACTGACTGTGCTTGTTAGAAGGTCAGAAAAGGGGATCACATCAGAGGTGGGATTCAGCCGGTTCTGACCAGTTCTGGAGAACCGGAAGCGGCTATTTTGAGTAGTTTGGAGAACCAGCAAATACCACCTCTGACTGGCCCTGCCCCCATCTATTCTCCATCTCCCAAGTCCCAGCTGACTGGCTGGGTCTTCTTTTGTTGCCCTGCACAGGAGAACAGAGCTGAAAAGCAGGTTAGTGGGGTGCAGAGGGAATGGAGATTTTGCAGTAAACTTCCCCTGCCACGCCCACCAAGCCACGCCCACAGAACTGGTAGTAAAAAAAATTGAATCCCACCACTGGATCACATGGGGTGCCACAACCCACCATAAATATGAGTCAGGTGCCAAGAGCCCAAATTTGGATCATGTGACCATGGAGAGGCTACAACGGCCGTGTGAAAAACAGCCATAAGTCACTTTTTCCATTGTCATTCTAATTTTGAACAGTCACAAAATGAACTATTGTAAGTCGAGGGCTACCTGAATGTGATCAGATTAACAGAGTTGGAAGGGACCTTGTAGGTCATCTAGTCCAAGCCCCCACCCAAGCAGGAGACCCTACACCATGTCTGACAATCTCTTCCAATCTCCAATCTATTTCCATTACCAATCTCTTCTTGAAAGCCTCCAGTGATGATGCTCCCACCACTTCTGAAGGGAAGCTGTTCCATTGGTTCTCACTGTCAGTAAATGTCTCCTTAGTTCTAAGTTGAATCTTTCCTTCATCAGTTTCCACCCATTATTTCTTGTCTTGCCTTCGGGTGCTTTGGAAGGTAGCTTGACCTCTTCCTCTTTGTGGCAGCCCCTCAAATATTGGAAGATTGCTATCATGTCTACCCTGGTCCTTCTGTTCACTAGACTAACCATGCTCTTCCAGAGGAAACAATATATTCCCATAGGAAAAAAAAAGTTTGCATGTGCACGCACAGGCCTAGCATATTCTCTTCACTCAAATCACCAACTCTGACAACTCGAGATTCTCCTTGTTGCTTTTGCTGAACGAAATAAATAAGGAACATGCGGTGCCCTTATTTGGACAAATACGGTATGCGCATGATCGCCTGTCATGTTCAAGAAGCCATTCATGAAAAAGTCTGCCTTCGCTTTGTGGTGCAGCACAAGCAGGAACTGCGAGTGGCTAATTCCACAAGGCTTTTCGAAAATAGCCCGACAATCTAGAGGTGATGGTTGGGATGGGGAGGAGAAAGGAAGGAAGGAAAGAAGGAAGAATAAGAATTTTGCAGATGCTTTACTGAAACTTCAGCTGGTCAGTCAGTTTCTTCCTTAGATGTTCAGCCTGACCTGATTGTGTCACATTGGGTAGTCTAAACAGGATGGTGTTCCCCTCAATATTCTGCTTCTGCCCATCTTCTGTAACTATACAACTGTCTGGTTTGGCTCAGCAACCCAACAAGACAGACACAGACTTCAGAGGATATTTAGGACTGCAGAAAAAACAATTGCTACCAACCTCCTTTCCATGGAGAACCTGCATACTGCACGAGTCAAAAAGAGGGCTGTGAAAATATTTACAGACTCCTCACATCCCGGACATAAACTGTTTCAACTCCTTCCCTCAAAACGATGCTACAGAGCACTGCACACCTGAACAACTAGACACAAGGACAGTTTTTTTCCTGAATGCCATCACTCTGCTAAACAAATAATTCCCTCAACACTGTCCAACTGCAGTGGAACCTCGGGTCACGAACTCTTCTGTTTGTGACCAAATCCGGTGGTGAAGAAAAAAGTCCATCCTATTTTTGAATTGGGTCAGGTGACTCATGGCACTGTTAAGTTAATAACATGGTGGTTCAGTGAATCTGGTTTCCCCATGGACTTTGTTCATCAGGTCGCAAAAGGGGATCACACTGCAACCATCATAAATATGAGTCCATTGCCATGCATCTGGATTTGATCGCATGATCATGATGCTGCTGCCGTGGTTGTGTGGAAAAAATAGTCGTGCACTGCTTTTTTCAGTGCCATTGTAATGGTCCCTCAATGAATAGTTTGTAAGTTGAGAACTAACTGTATTATTTCCAAGAATAGATGAAGGAAGTCAGGAAAGTCCACCTGAGTCTTCCCCAACAATTGCACTGATTCACTTAACAACTGTGGCAAGGAAGGTCATAAAATGGGAGCAAACCAGTGATGGGATTCAAAAAAAAAAAATTACTACCAGTTCTGTGGGCGTGGCTTGGTGGGCATAGTGTGGTTTGGTGGGTGTGGCAGGGGAAGGTTACTGCAAAATCTCCATTCCCTCCCCACCCCTCTGACCTGCTTTCCAGCTCCGTTCTCCTGCGCAGGACAACAAAAGAAGACCCAGCCGATCAGCTGGGACTCGGGAGGTGGAGAATAGATGGGGCCAGTCAGAGGTGGCATTTGCTGGTTCTCCGAACTGCTCAAAATTTCTGCTCCCAGTTCTCCAGAACTGGTCAGAACCTGCTGAATCTCACCTCTGGAGCAAACTCACTGAACAATTGTCTTGCTTAGCGACAGAAATTTTGGGCTTGGTTGTGGTTGTAAGTTGAGGACTTATATTAAGTTCCCACAGTTCGTATCCTCTCCCTCAGTGGCATTTCACAACACTGGTTGTAGCAATCATATATAAACACTATTCTCTCGGCTGTGGGATCATTTTTCTCAGCTGATTTTCTAAATTTATCTCTTCCTTGGCTTTGCCCTTCTATTCAGAGCCATCTACAGTCCATACCAAACATAGTTTGATTTTTATTTCTCTAACCACCAAGAGAAAATGGCATTGTTTTTGTTGTATCAAAACAAGAGAAGGCCACATCCAAGTGATGCATACTCATATCGGTCTCATTCCCATCTCCTCCTACCAGCTTTTTGTTCTATTCCTGTCCTCAAAAACCAGCGCTAGAATGCAACTCAAGGTCTACTTGCACCACATTAGAGAATAAAGTACAAAAGATCAGCTTGGTTAGAAGCAACAAGATTTCAGCCCAAAGGAAAATATGTTTGTGTGACATCACAGGCAGAACTCTGATGCTCCATGGTACAAGGTCAGTGCTGTTTCTAAAGTTGATGGGCCTTGTCATCCTTACAGGAAATATGTGTGACCACGTAGGCTGCGGCTAATATTTACCAATATCTCATCTAGCTCCTATCTGGGTTAGCTAAACTGAATATGCATAAAGATACTGTTGGAAGAAATATCCATCTGGTTCAGTTCCAAGCTGGGAGAAAGACACTGGAAACATGATTGGAAAGATGGCTTAATCATAAAGCAGCAACACATGCATTCTTCTGGGCATCTGGCCACATGGAGGTGAGAGTGGGGAGGGGTGGTATTTATAACTTCTCTTGAGCTTTGCATTCTATTGGTTGTTGACAGACTCCTATGGGGCCAAATCCTAGGAATTTGTCTGAGCTAGGTTTGGTTGAAGTTTGAACTGCTGGTGCAACTGAGATGATGCAACGAAGGGGCTTTGGCAATTCCTATTGTGTCTGAGGGCTAATCCTACTTTGGTTGGATCTTGGGTGAGGATCTTTGTTTATGAATAGACCTAGCAATCTCTTTATCTCTTAAGTGCTGACTCCAAGATTCCTCTCACAGTTACTGCTTGTGCTGAGATCCATAAAGGTGTCTGAAAACATATCTGTGATTCTTCTGAAGCATTATGGAAGGAAAAATAATAGGCAAACACAAATGCTTAATAAATCATGAGATGGCAGAATTTTGGAATTCTGGAAGATTCTTTCATGTAGAATTTTTTTAAGCATCTGCTTGTGTGTGAAGGGATGCAGAGAGCATGAATTCAAACAGATTCATTCAATCCTTGCTCCAATACATTCAGTCTACTGTTTTCTTCTGTTAAAATGTTTCAGAATAACATTTTGCAGATGAAGCCTGCAATATACTGTATGAGCATTTGAGGTGGCTGATTTGGTTTTTAATCATGACTCACACTGATCCATTGGTTTTAATTATCTTAGTCAGCGCTAACATTGGCTGTAACAAACAAGAATGAATTAGTTTTGCAGCATATAGGAAGTTGAAATGAATAGGGGTAATTGGTTCTTAGCTCTTTTTTTTTCTTCAAAAACAGAAGAAATGGAGGGCAACTTGAATACAGAACCTGAAAATTAGCTCTCTCCAAGCAGAAAAAAATTAATGAAGAGAACAGGCCTTTGATGAGTTTTCACCTCCCTATGATTAGAGCATATTGTGTAAAAACATTAAATGTATTGCTTGATGACTGGACAAATTGCCACAGGGTTTTTTCTGTGTTTCTTCTAATTTTTCCCTTTAAATTCTCCCTGTTTTATTCCAATATTTAAGGGGAGGGAAAGGAAAATGGTGCTTCATATATACAAAGCCCAATTCTATGATTTCCAAGTTCTGTCATGCTTTACCGCTAGAAAAGTAGCAAAAAATCATGCCAGGTGGGTAAGAAAAGAAGGGAAACCACAGGAACAAATTTAAAAAAAAAAAAAGACTAAAACACCCCTGGAAAACAAGGTGAAACCCAAATGAATCAAATTTACAAAAATGCACAAAATAGGAACAAAGAACAAAAGGTTGGCATATCAAATGCAATATCAAAGTTAGGTCTGAATAATAAACATGATTGGAATAATGAACCAGGTAATGGTGCAGAATCTTCGGGCAGATGGGATTCTGGATTTGAATCCTGAGGGACCCATATAAAAATGGGAATTTTTGCAGTCTTCCCCCACTTCGCATCCCTGTGAATGCTTGGATTTGCATCTTTCATTCCCAATGAGTTGGAAAACCATTTGGGAAATTCTAAAAGATTTGGCATCCCCAAGATATTTTGGAGGATGTTGGGTCAGGAGAATTTGGTAGAGTGGAAGGACCTATAATTGAAAGGTTTGGGCTGAAGGGATAGAGATTTGAAGGAGAAAGAAGCAGCAATTGGCAAAGCAACAGCCAAAAACAGCAAACTCATCCTTGGCAAAGCACATCCGTGGTATGTTTGGAATGTCTATAACCAAGGAGCCTTTGAAGAAAGCATGTACTCCAGACCTTGCTTTTTTGTGGGTTTTCGCAGAAAGGGGAAGATTTTCATCCACAGTGCCGCCTTTCAAACCTCTGCGTTTGGCCTATCAGTGGAAACTCAGAAATAGTTGCCCCTATAATGCCAAGTATGTCTTTATGCTGAACTCTGTGGCTCTAACTTAGCTAGTTGATATTTTTTAAGCAAATAACTTTTTTTTTTTTTACAAAGGATCTTTATTGAGGGGTCCTTGGTGCTCTCTGAGCTTGGTTGTTTTCTTACAGACCTTTCATTACCCAAATGAGGTAGCATCATCAGTAGGGAATAGAGAGCAAACCCACTTCCCTACTAGCACTGATGATGTTACCTAGTTTGGCTAATGAAAGGTCTCCAAGAAAACAAGCACCAAGGACCTCACAGTTCAATCCTCAGCTACAAATATTCTCACGAATGCTAGTGAAAGTGAGGAGTTCTCTTGAGGATGAACTCCAGCATGAGTCCAAAAGCTCAGAAGTCCAAACCTCTGGTCCAGTTGACGAACCCAGATTGGATCCTGCGACAAACATTCTCCTTTAAGGGTCTTTATTCCAAACTGTGAAGGTATAGAAAGGATCAGAGGTGGGATTCAAATTTTTTAACAACCGGCTCCTTGGGCATGGCTTAGTTGATGGGTGTGGCTTGGTGGTCATGTTATTGGCTGGGCGTGGTCAATTCAATATCACTCACATTGAGGCACGCACCTCCTCGCCTGGCCTCTCTTGACTGTGGGGATGCTGTAACAGTCATAAGTGTGAAAAAGGGTCATAAATCACTTCTTTCAGTGCCATTGTAACTTTGAAGGGTCACTCCACACAAGCAAAGTACCAGCAAAGGAGGAAAAAGAACTCCAGAGATGTTCCTGAGACAGGAAGTCTAGTCCTGCCAAGAATGTAATAAGGATTAACGGAGAGGCAGTTTCTGTAAGTAAAACCAAATGTTTCCTTCCTGCCTTCCTTACAGGATTAGGCCAGTAATTTCTTCTAACAACTGATTCTGCAAACTGCTTAGAATATTAACAACTGGTTCTAGAGAATAGGTGCAAACTGGTAGAATCCCACCCCTTGAAAGGATGTTGTGAAGCTCCTGTGCCCTTCAGTCCCATGGAAGGACAGGTTTATGCAAACCAACCTTAAGTGCAAACCAACCTTAGTGTGGGTGCATCATTGGAACTAGGGGTGGGAGTCCAATGGTGTAACAATCGGTTTGGTGAGTGCGTGTATACGCAGCACTTCAAATGCCCCTTTTTCAGCTAAAACTTTGATGAGTAAAAACAGCTGATCCACGGCAATCCACTATGCCATGTGAATCAGCTGGGATGAAAAACAAAGGAATATAAGACTAGGGCAGGGGTAGGTGAGTGGGGCCAACTAATCGCCGGAACTACTGGTTCACTTGAACCGGTCTGTACCAGTTGAATCCTACCCCTGGTTGGAACTCATTACAGCAGAAATCTTGACTTGCAAAACATATAGAAAGATGGAGTTCCAGGTCCTTGTGTTCAATAATACCTTGAAAATTCTTAGACATCAATGCCAATTTTCATTCCTGCCTGACCCAGGCTTCATCAAACATAATTAAACACAAACTTGTTTTAAAAGCAAAACCCATTTTATTGCAACGCTGGGAATTACTTTCATTTTCAGCCAGAACTTATCTTAAACATTAGTTCCCCAATATAATCACACACCTTTCAGTACTGTGGAATGCTGCCAAAAACAGAAGTATCCAATTTAAGTATGACAGAAAGTACCAACTGAAGTACCAGAAAAAAACAACCAGATTACACAAAGCTTCAAGGAGGACTCAGAATCTGTTGAACTACTTTGCTTCCTGCAAAGGTTTCATTATTGAAGTCTGACTTTTATCCCTAATGGATGGGGCTATCACCTCCCAGCCTTACTAAGGAGTCACTCTTTCTGCTTCAGCTGCTCTCGCTTTCTAGCAGCTCTGCACACACATACACTGGGAACAGGCTCCCCTGGATCTTTGCTTCACTGTTGCCAAACTCCAAAGGCTCCAAAGACAGCACCCCACTCCCTGCATTGGATGCAGGACCCTCATCTGAGTCCTCTCCAGACTCCCTGACTGGTCCCCTTTCTTCCTCACTGTCCGATTCTGCTGATGTTCTGCACTGGCTGCCAGTGAACCACAACACCTCCCCGCTCCAGAAAGGTAGGTGTCAGATGCTTCATCAGAGAGCTTGTCCCTCCCATTCAGCTGGAATATTTCCTTCTGTCATTTAACTCTTATTATTTCAACCCTATATCCTTTGATGAAAGTTATCCTATTGTCCTACCATCTTCTAGGCGAAATACACCCAGCTTCTTCAATCTCTTTTCATGAGATTGAGTCTTCTACTCCCCTGATGATCCTGGCTTTTATGGCTTTGTGAAAGTACAGTAGGGTCAAGGTCAACGAGATCTTGCTCCGAAGGCATGAGCAGCAACTAAGAAGGCATTGGGTGAAAATGTTTGACAGCTGGGATTGGGAGCATCCCAATTCTTCTAGATCAGGGTTGTCAAACTCCTAGCCTACGGGCTGGATACGTCATGCGCTGGCCATGCCCACGCCATTTAGCGAAAGGGGGGAAAAGTCCCGATACATCATGCGATGCCACCATAATGACACAGGTTTGATACTCCTGTTCTACATATCAATTAGATTGGAAACAACAGGAAAAAGTCAGGGCCCAAGACATTATTCAGTTCAATGTGAAGTTACAATTTCATAGATGACAGAATCTAGGCTCTTTATATTCAGGAAACAGCAGAGCTGGAAGCAAGCTGTAATTGGTAAAAGGTACTTCTAGCCATTGGCCTCTAGCATCATAGAGTTGAAAAGGGACTATTTAAAGATCAAGCCCTGCCTAATCCAAATTATAGTGCTGGAGTCTGAATTAAAATGCAGGAATCCAGATTAAAGCATTCCAGACCGATGGCTGTCTAGCCTCTATTAGAAACTAACCAGATATTTCTATGGGGAATTCTACCTGATAACTATAGTAAAGAAAAAATGTATTTGATTATTCATATCTTAACAGCAGCTAGAATTGAATTTGTTCAAAACTGGAAGAATAATAAGAGAGGTGATTATGAAAATATTTGAATGTGCAGAAATGAATAGATTGGAACACTGGAAATTAAAGAACAAGAAGATACAGAATATTATATGATATGGGATATATTTTATAAATGGTTGGAAAACAAAGACATTGAATGAATATAAGAGGTAATGAGAATACTATAATGATAAGAGAAACCAGGATGAAACTTTTAATATGAATGTAACTTTAATGATATATATTATAGCATGGAATATATATTAAATATGAATATGTGCACAAGATATATGTACCCAGTTAACATGTCATTGCATTGAAAGATGGTTATTTTGTAAAAGAAAATTTAAAAAAATTAATTGAAGAAAGGAAATAAACCAATCAGCAAACAAGAATCCACCTTCTTCCCTTTGCAGAGTGACAGTGTTGACTCCCCAAACTACATGCATATTCCTTCTAGGTGCAAAATTATTATTTTTTTAAAAGGCAGTTTCCCCAATTCCTCCACTTAGAGGCTCCCAGTATTCTGAGCTGCAATTTATAGAACTTTAAGGCTTCATTCATTATTGGGCCCAGGCAATGGTTCATGTCTTGGGTAGCATCCTTTGATTTAAAATGTTGAGAAGAAGTACTGCTTGGTAGCATCAGAACATTTTTTTAGCATCTTGACTCGGCATTCTTGGTTGACCATTGACCACAGCTTCATAGTCATATTAGAGAGCAGTAGGAGAAACAATGATTTGTGGCATTCCACAGCATGAACACCAGGCTGATGAAGTTCATTCACCCCAACGCTTCCTTTTGAAACCATCTTTAGAAGGAGTGAAACCACCACAGCAAGATACCTTAAATCTTTACGAGTTGGAGGCAATTCAGTGGCATCAAGAATGGCCAAGATCAAGCGGGATCAAAAGAATTATAGGTAGTGTTGTGGTTCACCGGCCATCTGTGCAGACGGCAGCAGAATTGAACAGTGGGGAAGAAAGGTGATCAGTCCAGGAGTCTAGAGAGGACTCGGACGAGGGTCCTGCGTCCAATGCAGAGATGGGGCCAGGACCATCTGGAAGTAGGGTGCTGACTCTGGAGCCACCAGAATCTGGCAGCAGCGAATCAGCAGATCAGAATCTGACCCAGGGAGCCTGTTCCCAGTGCACATGTGTGCAGAACTGCTAGAAGGCGAGAGCAGCTGAAACAAAAGGGGTGACTCAGGAGTAAGGCTGGGAGATGATTGCCTTTCCCTTAAGGTATAATGGACAGGTAAAGATGACAAAACCTTTGTAGAAAGCAAAGTAGTTCGTTCAGTTCAGATTCATTCTTGAAGCTCTTTGTACTTTGGTTGGGTTTTTTTTTCTAGTTCATTGAGCACTTCTGTTATTGGCAACACTTCACAGGAAAGAATGGTTGGTGCTTATCTTGAGGGACTGTTTGAGATTCATTACTGACTGGGAATGAAAATAATTCGCAGCGTTGCAATGAAAATAAGATTTGTTTTTAAAATAAGTGTGTGCGTAATTACGGTCTTGGAAGCCTTGGTCGGAACCGGTAGTCCTTCACTTACAAGCATAGTTGAGCACAACATTTCTGTTTTTAAGTGTGACATTTGTTAAGTGAGTTAAGTGCCCCATTTTATGACTTTCTTGCCACAGTTGTTAAGTGAATCACTGAAGTCAATAACTTAGTAACCTGGTTGTTAAGGGAATCTGCCAGAAGGTCACAAAAAATCATCACATGATCTTGGGACACAGCAACAGTCATGAGTCAAGTTGCCAAGCATCTGAATTTTGATCAGGTGATCATGGAGATGCTACAAAGGTTTTAAGTGTGAAAAAACAGTCATAAGCAGGGGGATTCTACCTGGTTGGACTGGTTCTGTAGAACTGGTTGTTACGATTCTGTGCAGTTCGGAGAACCGGCAAATCATACCACTGACTGGCCCCACCCCTCCCCACCCATTCCTCCTTACCTGGCATGTGTGCCATCCAACTTGCCTGTGTTGTGTCTTCGCCTAATTTTTGGTAAATTGCTTTTTTCCTTTCCCCCCCCCCGACCATCAGCTGTTCTGACTATCAGCTGTGCTGGGAGATATTGATTAGCTAGCAAGCAGGAAATCATTGGATTTCTTGCTTTTTAGCTAATCTAAAAGCAGAGCTGAACCTTCCTTAGGACTGAAGCTTCTATTTTTCAGTGTAGGCTCAAGTAGCAGATTGCAAAAGATAGATCTCTGAATGAACCTATGATTCTGTGAGCAACTCAATCTGCCTGATTGCTTTGCCTGATTTTGGATAAAAGTTGCTTTTTTATATAAAAAAATTCAATATTCACATAAATATTTATAATATTTACATACAAGCCACGCCAGTCACATGACCACCAGCCATACCCACAAATTAGGCCACACCCACAGAACCAGTTATTAAGAAATTTGAATCCCACCCTGGTCATAAGATCCTTTTTTCAGTGCTGTTGCAACTTTGAACACCCACCAAATGAACTGTTGTTAAGTTGAGGACTATCTGTATAATTGTGTGTTCTGGCTTATTGTTTACTATTTACTGTTCCAGATACTAATTCAATATCCTAACACTTGCACTATTTCTTTGAGTTTTCCTATGCTCTGGCTGGTGTCAACTTTGATGGCCGGCCAGGTTTCATTTTACCATTAACTCTTCTCAACATAATTGCTTTCTCCAGTGAATTCCCCTGCATGACACGGCCAAAATAAGTGTGATGCAGTTTCATTATTTTGGTTGAGCATTAATTGCCATTAAAATGTTGGATCCAAGTCTAGTTTCTAAAAGAAAGACAGACAGGCCTCCTTTATTAACATTTTTCTCGCCCAGACTTTCCGGAGAACTGGGGACACCTTGATGAGATTTTATAATGTTACGATGTTTATAAGTCTGAAAAGAGCAGATGCTTTGTAGGTTGGCAATCATCAACCTCGTTAATGACCACAAGCAGCTACAATATGTTAATTCACTGGACTCATCTGAAATAAAGCATCCTGCAGGAAGGAATATAAAGTAATTACTTCTTTAAAAAAAATAAATATGAAAAGGTGACTGGGTAAGAGGAAATTGTGATGGTTTGATACCTTCTAAGAGCTGAAATAGGAATAAACTATTTGCTAAGATGTCCTCACATGTGAACAGTGGAATTCCTTCTGAACTCTCAGCTCCTTAGAGCTGAAATAAGAATAGACCATTTGCTAAACTGTTTTCAAGTGTGAAAGTGGAATTCCTACCAAACATTATTTCGCTCTTCTTCTCTAAGGGAGCCTAAGCATCAGAGGTGACAAAGGCAGCTCACCAAACAAAAGTCACACAATTTCCTTTAATGTATGTGAGCTGTCCAGACAGTATATAGTTAATTGGGAATTGGGAGCTGTCCCCTTAAGGGAATGCCTCATGGGAAATGTAGTCCATGTTATGTGATCACATCTTGAATCCTGATTGGTCACTGAATTGACCAGTTTGGGTTGGAGGAAGCCTTTGTTCTTTTCCTTGCCTGGATCCCTCTGCTCCATCATTCTGGGATGAAGATAACTTTATTTTCACAGTGGTGTGCTGCAACCAGTTTAACAACCAGTTTTGTGAGCGCATGCTTTGCGCAGCATTCCATAAACACTCATCTGAACCTCTCCAGCTCTCCTTCTAGCCTTCCCTGGTAAGTAGAACAACTGAGGCACAGTCATCCACTTTGCCGCACGAATCAGCTGAGCTGCAAAAGAAGGAAATGTAAGACAGGGTAGGGCGGGGCCTGTTGATCGTCGTTCGTACCAGTTTGCTAGAACCGGTCCAAACCATCAGCGGCCCACCACTGGGTCAGACTATTTTTCAAAGCATCTGAGGGCAAGACCAGATGGAACAGATGGAAGTTTATCAAAGAGACATCCAACTGACAACTAAGGCAAAAATCCCTGACAGTGAAAACAATTGATCAGTGGAATGGCTTGCCTCCAGACGTTACGGGTGCTCCATCGCTGGAGGTTTTCAAGAAAAGACTGGACAGTCATTTGCCTAAAACGGTATAAGATCTTCTGCTCCAGCAGGGGGTTCAACTAGATGCCTCCAAGGTCCTATCCAACTCTCCTTTTCTGTAAAACCTTCTCCAGCAGCTTTGCAAGGCAAAACCAAGCATAGAATAAGATCACCCTATTGCTCATTCGAAAGCAAAAATCACTGAAATCCTGAAATGAATATTCTGCGGTAAAGTCACGGCGAGATGAAGATCAATTCTAGGCATGATGTGAAAGCACTTTTGCAGTTGTCATATTTTTTAAGGAGGATTTTTCCCCCCTCTCCAAGGGTAATGAGGCTACGACTATTCAAGAAATGCTTTCTGTGCTATGTTTATGTTCTTATTCCTCCCTTGTGTAACAAAATCAGGATGTCACAACAGACTGCCCTCTTACACACCCAGTTTGACCCTCCCAAAAAACCCTGCAAGTAAATGAGGTGGAAAGTGCCTGCCTTGTGTTGTCCAGCTGAATTTTTTGGCCAAGCTGAAAGATGGACAGTGATCTGCCAGGTCTCAGGAAAGCCCACAAGCAAGAAATAAAAGGAAGATGACTCCATTATGTGTGAGAACTGATCTGAATTGAGTGGAGTTGGGAAATATGCTTCTTTGGACCTGATAATTGTTTTGTTTTGTTTTGTTTTAACCCCTCTGCAAATAGGAAACTAGCAGTATGGAAACTAGATTTCTCCCCCACCCTCTCTTTTCTTTTCTTTTTTTTTTGCAGGGAGATTTTTACACAAGAAAAACATTGTTCAAAAATGAACTTCCCAATTTTCATTTCAGTTTGTTGAACTTTCTTATAGACTAGTATTTCTCAACCTTGGCAACTTTAAGAAGTCTGGGCTTCAACACTCAGAATTCCCCGGCCAGATCTTCTCCCCCTCCTTCCTTCTCCTTCTTCTCTTTCCTCTTCCTCCATCCTTTCTCAGCCTTGACAATTTTAAGACAGCTGGACTTCAACACTGAGAATTCCCCAGCCAGACTATGCTCCTCCTCCTCTCTCCTTCTTCCTTTTCTCCTTTTCTTCTCCTCCTCATCCTCTCTCCTCCTCCTCCTCTTCTCACCTCCCCCTCTTCCTTTTCTTCTCCTCCCCCTCCTTTCTTCTTTTCTCTCCTTCTTCCTTTTCTCCTTTTCTTCTCCTTCTTCTCCCTCCTCTTTCTTCTCCTCTCCCCCTTCTCCCCCTTTTCTTCTCCTCCTCCTCCTCCTCTCCTCTCCTCTCTTCTCCTTGCAAAGACAGATTGACATCCATCATCCTTGGACATCAATGGATAAATTTAAGACAGAGCGTCTGCATGCTTATGTATACCTCAGTCCCAAGTCACTGTGATCTCTCAATTGGATCATGCAAACATTACTCTCAATTGTAAGCACCTTCAAACCCTCAATTTTTTTAAAAAAAGCTTTGTTCCTAATCCTCAAGAATGTGGACATAAGTTTTAAAGTGTATGGGCAAAGCTTGATTAAATCTCTTACAGGGGCTTAATAGATTTTTTTCTAGCAGTCAAGGCTTCGGCGCCCTATTTGGAAGACAAACTTGAGTAAGAAAAGAACTTGAAGAAAGAAAGAAAGAAAGAAAGAAAGAAAGAAAGAAAGAAAGAAAGAAAGAAAGAAAGAAAGAAAGGAAGGAAGGAAGGAAGGAAGGAAGGAAGGAAGGAAGGAAGGAAGGAAGGAAGGAAAGGAAAGGAAAGGAAAGGAAAGGAAAGGAAAGGAAAGGAAAGGAAAGGAAAGGAAAGGAAGGGAGAGAGAGAGAGAAAATAAAAGAAAGAAAAAGAAAGAAAGAAAGAAAGAAAGAAAGAAAGAAAGAAAGAAAGAAAGAAAGAAAGAAAGAAAGAAAGAAAGAAAGAAAGAAAGATACCTGTGGGCATTTTGGAGGGGGGGCTTCATGGAAAAAATAATAATAATCGAGGGCTGAGATTTCAGCTTTCCTTGGGGCAAAACCAGATGTTCTATGCCCCAGACATGTAATGCTGAATATCCGTCCATCAGCCATGAGCTGCAGCTCAAACTATGAAAAACAAAACAACATATTTCCTAGAAAAACAACAACCAAAAATGACCCCTGCAGATAGAAGCAGGACTGATAAGGTCATGCTTTTGTTTTTCCCCACCTGGAAATGCCACTGCTTCCTAGCAGTCGCCCACACTTCCTGGACTTATCAGCAACAGTCAGACCAAAATAATTATAAAAACAGGGCCACTTAAGATATTTATCACCTTTGATCATCACTCCCTGCAATTAGTCATCTTAACAATCAAAAGAAAAATCCAGGCTGTTTCTTGGGGGAGAGCTATTTGACTGTAACAATCAACAAATGACTTTAAAAACAAAAAGGGGGAGAGGATTGCCTTGTTTTAAAATAATAAGCGACCTCAGAAACAAGTCCAGAAAAATATTTTGGCATCACTACCTCTCCATGGATCGAGAATAAAACAATGGCTTCCCACAAGTAGCTTTTGCGATGGTAGCTTTTACACTGTGTGTACAGGTGGTCCTCGACTTAATGATCACAATTGAGCTCCAACCTTGAGGTTGCTATGCGAGACATCTGTGAAGTGAGTTATGCCCCATTTTACGACTTCGCTCACCACCGTGGCTGAGTGAATCATTGCAGTTGTTAAAAGTTAGTCACACCAGTTGTAATGGGAATCAGGCTTCTTGACAAAGGGAATCACATGATCCTGGGAACACAGTGACTGTCATAAATATGAACCAGTTGCCAAGCTTTTGAATTTTGATCATGTGGGTGCAGTGTGAAAAACGGTCGTGTCACTTTTTCCAGTGCCATTGTAACTTTGAACGTCACTAAACTAGTGTCAACTCATAAAACATTCCTATGCCTGTTTTAGTAGTTGCCATAAGAAAGAAAGAAAAAGGGAGGGGGGAAAGAAAGGAAATCTAGAAGAGCAATTGAAAGGGAAAATGCATTCCAACTCTTATCTTTAAAAGACTGTAACTAAAATACCAGAGCTTTTGCCTGTGAATATATTTAATTGGAGAACATGCATGATGACGCCCAGCCTGTGAACATGCTCAATTGGAGAATCTGGTTTATGAGACACTCAGGGGGGAGGGGGGAAACAGGATCACAGGGGACTGCAAATTACATATGCCAGAGTTGGGGTCAGGATTCCAGCAGTTACTCCAATTGCATACAATTTTGTATATGTGTATATAAAATGTTTTATGAGTTGACATTTGGCTTCATACAGGGCAGTGCCAGTATGTCGCCGCTAATAAATCCTTTGAAGTTTTTTGAAGGTTGGCTCGAGAATCATGATTTAATTAGAGAGATTGCTGGAATCCTGACAATGAGCTGTTATAAGTCAAGGACTACCTGTATTCTCTTCTGAAACTATGTAAACAGCATCGATCTGTCTTTCTTGGAAGCCATGGAATACCCTTCCCCATTTCCAGGATGCCCAGTCTAGTCTACAGCCATGAGATTTCCTGGGAGTTTTTCTCCACGTACTAAGCATGATTAACTGTGATTAGGTTGTTTTTTTTTCCCATCCCTACATTACTAAAACTCCTGTTTGTTTGTTTGTTTGTAACCTTCAATTAGACCAAGTTGGAAGATAGAGGGGAATAATGATTAAACCAAGGTAACTCAATTGGGCTAACTTACCCCAGTTATTTTCTCAATCCTCTTTCTGACCTGTCCAGTACACAGGTCCTCAGTGGAAGGCAGACTGGTTGCAATGGTCTGCAACCCAACAGGACAGACACAGACTTCAGAGAGTAATTAGGACTGCAGAAAAAACAATTGCTACCCATCTGCCTTCCTTCGAGCACCTGTATACTGCACGAGTCAAAAAGAGGACTATGAAAATATTTACAGACCTCTCACATCCCAGACATAAACTGTTTCAACTCCTTCCCTCAAAATGATGCCATAGAGCCCTGCACACCAGAACTAGACACAAGAACAGTTTTTCCCCCAAACACCATCACTCTGCTAAACAAATAATTCCCTCAACGCTGTCCAACTATTTATTAAGTCTGCATTACTATTACTATTACTGTTAATCCTCCCATCCTTCCTTTCACCCATCTCCTCCCACTTATGACTGTATGACTGTAACTTGTTACTTGTATCCTAAAGGTTTTTACTGTTTCCTAGTATGATTTTGATTGCTTATTGTACCCTATGACTATCATTAAGTGTTGTACCTGATGATTCATGGCTCTTGATGGAATGTATCTTTTCTTTTATGTACACTGAGAGCATTTGCACCAAGACAAATTCCTTGTGTGTCCAATCACACTTGGCCAATAAAATAATTCTATTTTATTCTATTCTAAATTGGGTTTTTTTCTGCAATCCTAACTATCCGTTGAAATCTGTACCTGTCCTGTTTGGTTGCTGTGCCAAACCGGGAAGATGACAGACTCAATAATTCCTATGTAGATCTGTATTTTGGCCAATAAAGAATATTTTTTTCCAGGGTTCTCAAACTTGATTTCACTGAGGGCCACATCAGGGTTGTGTTTCCCCTCAGAGGGCCGGGGATGGCATGACTGGGTGTGGGCATGGCCAGCTCGACGTCACTTGTGTCGAGAGGCACCTGTAGTGGCCAAGTTCTAAGGCAGGACTTCCCCATGACCCTCCCCCACCTCAATTAATCTCCTTCCTTCCTTCCCTTCTTTTTCATTCCCTCTTCCTTCTCCTTCTTCCTTCTTTTTTGCTGGCAGAGGGCTACAGGAGGCCCTCATGCCCAAAAATGGGGTGTGGGGCACACACACACCTGAGCTCCATTTTCACAGGCAGAGGCACTGTGGGCCGGTCCTTTTCTGTTTCCAGACTGGCCCCGCAGGCCAAATCTAAGCACCCCACAGGCCAGGTCTGGCCTGTGGGCCTTGAGTTTCACACCCCTATGACCCAGCAGGGCACAACTTGTCTAGTTAACACTAAGATTGTCTAGAATACTGATACCCCCTTAAAGAGTCACCAGAACTACACAGCAGTTTCTCATTGCCAAGTAACTATAAGTTTCTTTCCAAAAGACACCAGACTTTCTTATTTAGGGTACTAATCATCCATGTTTCACTTCCACGTTTTAAAGGTATCTTGCTTGGTGGTCACTGGAACATTCATATCTCAATTAATTTTATAACCCCTCTTTTTTTCTAGGAAGTTGGTAGGCGTAGAAGTATTATCCTTATGCCAGCTCCAGAAAGTGGGAAGAGAACCAATTCAAACCATCCAAAATAAATGACATGGCTGAACTCAAGAGACTGAAATGTTGAGTTTGGTTTCCTCAAACCCATCTTCTTCTCTTGATGGTGTCATTTTTTCAGGAAAAGTCTACAAAGAGTTGTTGGATTCAGGGCTGAATGTAACCAGAGGTGGTATTCAGCAGGTTCTGACCAGTTCTGGAGAATCGGAACTGGAAATTTTGAATAGTTTGGAGTAGTTCAGAGAACCGGCAAATACCACCTCTGATTGGCCCTGCTACCATCTATTCTCTGCCTCCCGAGTCCCAGCTGATCGGCTGGGTCTTCTTTGCTTGCCCTGCACAGGAGAATGGAGCTGGAAAGTAGGTTAGTGGGGTGGGGAGGGAATGGGATTGTGCAGTAATCTTCCCCTGCCATGCCCACCAAGCCACCCCCACCAAGCATTGCCCACAGAACCGGTAGTAAAAAAAAATTGAGTCCCACCACTGAAAATAATCCATTTCAACCGCTCCTGTATGTCCTGGTTCTTCTCATCCATTTCTGACCTTTAAAAAAATGAGCGGAGGGTTAGGAAGGGAGCTGCCAAATCTAATGAGTAAGATTAGTAAGTAAGTTCAGCCTTTGAGTATCTATCATGGGTAAAGACCATCCCAGTTAGGTCTTTAGAAGGCAGAAGCCTGCCAAGGCCGATTGAAGCTCCAGATAAATCAAAGTTTCATAACACTTTGGTCTGAGGACTGCTTCCAATTTTTCAATGTTGAATCAGGAACTGTACTCCAAATGGTAGATTGGATCAGGATAGAAGATTAGTTAAATGCAATTAAGATGAATACTTTCTGTATATTTAATATTTTTCCCCTTTGATTATAATTTCGGAAAGATTCCAGGGAAGAGACCCAGATATTTTAGGTCCGTGCTTTGATCTAAGGCTATAGTAGACCTGCTGACTATAGTTATATATTATTTTCATATGGACTGCAGGATGTAATTCAGGAGAAGCCAATGTCCCAAGTTCCTATACAAGACACAGTTATTTTCCCTTTCTCAGAATCTGAACTGTTTGACAGCATCGTTTTAATTTTTAGCTCATACAGAGCCTCTGGGATTTTTCTCTCACCTACAATTTCCTTGGCTGGAACAACAGCAAAGAGAATCTCTTTTGCAGTGCCTTCATGGAAAGCAGAGATCAAGAAGGTTATTCAAAATACGAGGGATGCATCCTGTTCCATAATGAAAGATTCCCACTGATTTCTTGGCTCCTGTACTGTGCCTTGCATCAGAAGACTTTGGCACGCTATCCAAAACTCTGTATGACATTCATATAATCATCATCTCCAAAACCAATGTTTGAGCTACTCTCCAATCACCTCCTTAGGGTTGTTTTACTCCAATGACTTCAGGCAATGACTAAAGCAATCTGTACAAACCTGGGTTTATCCAAGTGCAATGCAAAACTGGGCAGAACAATTGTAAGAAAACTTGAGGAACTCATTCAACCCAAGGTCTAACCAAGCTCCAGAGAGATATCTATGGATATCTCAGTCGTGACCTGGATGACTGAGAGTCTCCGTAGATATTTAGCTAGTGTTGTGGTTCACTGGCAGCCTGTGCAGACGGCAGCAGAATTGGACAGTGGGGAAAAATGGGGACCAGTCCAGGAGTCCTTGGATGAGGGTCCTGCGTCCAATGCAGAGATATGGCCAGAACCATCTAGGAGTGGTGTGCTGCCTCCAGAGCTTCTGGAGTCTGGCAGCAGCGAGGCAGAGGAACAAGGGGAGCCTGTTCCCACTGTGCACATGCACAGAGCTGCCAGAAGGCAAGAACAGCTAAGACAAAAGGGGTAACTCAGGACTAAGGCTTGGAGGTGATTGCCCCTCCCATAAGGTATAAAGGAAGTGCAAAGGTAGGAAAACCTTTGCAGGAAGCAATGTCGTTCGCTCTGATCAGTTTGGACTCTGAAAGTTCTGTGATGAATTTGTTCTCTGGTGTTGGAAAAACTATTTGGGACTTTAGTTGTTGGCAGCACTTCAAGTAAGATAAGGTGAGTTCTTATCAGACGTCTCTTGAAAAACTTTGGCAGACATCCCTGGGACTAATTATAACTGGTTAAGACTCATTCCGGGCTGTGAATGACAATAATTCACAGCCATTGAACTAAAATAAAAGGGTTTTGTTTTTTATGTGTGTTTGTTGGTGTCTCAGGAAGCCCTGGTCTGAACAGCTATGCAACTTGGGATGAACATCCTTTGAATGGTACGGGAGTATGACCGGATTTCCAGAAAAAAGAAATATTGCAGACCACTTGCGCTTCAGTTTGAGATGCAGACAACACAGATTCATCCCCAACACCCTGTGCCTGTCTTCAACAGGGAAGGGACATAGGGCAGAAAACATCCTGCAGCCAAGAAGGCTCCACACACATTTGCACTACTCAGATGAGGACACAGATAAACCTCCGTGGCCTCCACGAATCTCTAAAAGGATGCAAATGACCAGCTGTCTGCAAGGAATATAAATCCTTCCATTTGCACCATCCAGGCAGAGCTGAAGAAGCTTTTTGGATGAGAAGTAAACACTTTCAAAGAAAAACAAGGGAATCCAGTTGCCCCTTTGGGATTCTGGGGAGATGGTTGCTTGTTGAAGAAGCATTCAGCTACCCTTTAGACATTTAACTTGGGTTTTCTTTCAGCCTTTTTTCACCCCTTTATAAATTTTTTCTAATCCCAGCAAAAAAGTACGAGCAATGTACCACTTATAGAGCACTCCTGATCTAAATGGTAGTCTTTTCCCTTGTTGTTAAACCCATTAACTTTGTTCTACTTGCAAGCTTCCAGAAGATCAACTTTGTCTTATGTCCCCAGGATCTATCTGATGGTCAATACAGTTGGTTCGCTAGACAAATCAGTCATCAATAGGCACATAGAGATAAAGACCATCTACACACCATTTTAAAAAGACAACCAAAAAGCCAAAAGGGAAACCAAAAGACCCAAACACCAGCAACCAACCCCCAGAAAAACAGAGATTAATACCAAGATTAACATCAGACCAATAATCAAGAAGTAAACAATACCTCAATCAAAAACTGTAACTCAGACAAACAAGCCAACAATAGACAACAGCCTAATCAAAGGACTATCAAGAACACTCCCACCAACACTGACCAGTATAGTATATATAAAGAGAGCAAGCTCCACTCTCACGAGCACTGATGATGTTACTTAATTGGGTAATGAAACATCTGCAAGAAAACAACCAAGCTAAGTATGTAGGTAAGAATATCTTTCAGAAATGGTTCATACAGCAAATGCCAGAAGATAATACTTGAATATGAAACGTAGAATCAACCAGAATTAACTTTATTTGATTTCCATAAAAAATAATATATGTAGCTTACTTGACCTGTGGAGTTCTTCTTGGTGATATTACCTCGTTAGATACCGAAACATCTGCAAGCGAATAACCAAGCTCAGAGACCACCAAGTACTGGTTTGTTTGTGCAATTCTAGAAGCCTCACAATTTATCGTCTTGCAAAGTAAATTACAAAGAGACTGTTAAGTCCCAAGCAGTCAATGCTGCTTCCTCAATCTCACGTTTCTTTTGTTTTTTCGCTGTTTGCCTCATGTTATTTTGCCATAAATATTGGACAACCTCCATCACCTACTCTGACCGGGAATGATAAAAACATATGTCTAGCCCATCTGGAGGCAACAGATTAGGAAAACAACCTTCTAAATCATGAGGTCTTTATGTGCCATTCCATGCCAACTGTTGAGAGTGGCGCCTTTTCTTTTGGTGTAGCAACTAAGATGCTGCAGTAGTAAGTGAATCTTTAGTCCAAGAAGTTGTTTCCTAATTTTCTGAATATTCCCATTTTACCCAGGATGCTAAAAAGACTCTACACAGAGCTGGCTGGGTGTTTGAAAGTGCCACTACAGGTAGTCCTGGACTTACGACCACAATTGAGACCAGAATATACATTGCTAAGTGAGAAATGTGTTAAGTGAGTCTTGCCCCATTTTACGACTTTTCTTGCCACATTTATTAAGTGAATCATTGCAGTTGTTAAGTTAGTTAACACAGGTTGCTAAGTGAATTTGGCTTCCCCGTTTAAGGTCTCAGAAGGGGTTTGTGTGACCACGGGACATTGCAACCATCATAAATAAGAGCCGGTTGCCAAGCATCTGAATTTTGCTCACACGATTCATGGGGATGGCTGCAAAGGTTGTAACTCTGAATGTCAAGCATGCAAATGTAAATCATGTGATCGTGGGAAGGCTCCCATTTGAACGGTCACTAAATGAACTGTTGTAAGTCTAGGACTACCTCATTTCTGTGATGCCCCGGGGCATGGCACAAAGGCAACTTAGCCAGAGAATAAGTATGGGTCCCTTTAATAGCTCCAACTTTGGCCCCGGTTATCTTCTGGTCTGGAGGAAAAAAACTCTCCCACAAACCTGCAACAGCCTTTGGCTGCAGATATTTCAATCCAAATGTTGCAAACAGAAAACTTTAAATTATAAACCCAACAAGGCAAAATAAGGTAATAAATCCGACAGGGAAAGAGTTCCAGAAGTGAAGTAACACGGTAACAAATCAAACTAGTTGGGAGGATAACAGGAACTCAGATAACAGCAGCCATCATTAGATCAACTTAACATTTGTTCCAGACAAATGTCCCTCCTAACTGATTCTCCTTTAAACACCATCCCCAGGTGTGCCTTGTGAAAGGAATCAGGGCCTTTTCCTCCCCCGTAAGCCACCCAACCCACATTGCTTTCTTCTCCATTCCTCCCTGCGTACCCAGGATGAAGAGGGGATGGACTTGGGTCTTCCTCTAAACTCCCTCTCCCTTGTTCTACCTCTCTCCTGCTCTGCCCAGCCTGACTTTGTCCTTCCCCAGTTTCCTCCACAGCAACAAAGCCATTCTCCCGCTCCCTGTCAGCTGTTCGGATTCAGACTCCAATGGGGGCATGACAATTTCAGTGAAAAAAACCAGTTTGGTTCTGTGTGACAGTATAGAAATGTCTGAATTGGTACCCATAACTGGCCGACTTGGAACAAATGCCAGGGTGTACTGGTCTGCTAAGCTCAACCCGGAGAAAATCAGAGAGGCACATTTTCCAATTTATCCACAGGCGGAGAGGGAGATTAAAAGTGGAGAAAACCTCACAGGAGACAAGAGGATGACAAGCAGGAGCAGGAAACCCAGCTTAATATCTACGAAGGAGAGCTTTAAAGGACAATCTCTTTAGATTTGAAAAAAGTAGGTCAATCTTTCTGCTTTGTTAAGTCTTTGGGCAGGACAACACTGCCTTCCGCCAACAGGTTCAAGTTCTCTTTTACACTTCATGGCAGACACTTCTTACACACACACACAAGCACAGCTATGCACGTACAATAACAGACTCGTATGTATTTTTAATTTACACAAATACACACATACCTCTATTGATGCAGTACAGGCAGTCCTCAACATACAACCACAATCAAGCCCAAAATGTTAAGCGAGAGTTCTTAAATGAATTTATGCCCCAGTTTGCGACCTTTCTCACCGCAGGCATTAAGGGAATCACTGCGGTGACATGGTTGTCAAGTGAACCCATTGATTTGGCTTGTCAAAAGGTCGCAAAAGGGGATCACATGAGCCCAGGATACCACAACTGTTATAAATATAAGGCAGCTGCTAAGTGGGCAAATTTTGATCATGTGATTAGAAGGATACTGCCATGGTTGAAAGTGTGAAAAACGGTCCTAAGTCACATTTTTCAGTGCCATTGTAACTTTGAATGGTCACTGAATGAACCATTGTAAGTTGAGGACTACCTGTGCCAGTAATTGAATCAACCTTGGTTATCATTCAAAACAGGCGATGCATCTCTTCATCCTTTACTCTGTTCTCTCCACGGCTTCTCCAGTTGTGAAAAGAAAAATGTTGCTCTACCCACGTCCTCCTTGCTTCCTTCCTGTCCTGCCCTTTGGTTCAACTTTCCATCCTCTGGTTAGATCGCCATCATCACAGCTCTTACTCCTCTCTGGGAGAAAGACAATAGACATGAGTGATCTCATTGTTATACACACCTGAAGTTTCCTCTGGCAATGGCCTTTTAGTGCACTGCTAGGACTGGTTAACCATAGTTCAATCCCAGGTAGGGATCCTTTGACTTCTGAGTTAATGTTGGTCATGCAGGTGGCCTTCTCTTGACTAATCCATCCACACATCCATCCATCCATCATCTTTTTATGTATTTATCCATCATCTATCTATCTATCTATCTATCTATCTATCTATCTATCTATCTATCTATCTATCTATCTATTTATCTATCTATATCTGTCTATCTATCTATATCATCTATCTATCATCCATCCATCATCTATCTATCTATCTATCTATCTATCTATCTATCTATCTATCTATCTATCTATCTATCTATCTATCTATCATCTATCTATCATTGTCTGTCTGTCTGTCTATCATCCATCCATCCATCCATCTATCTATCTATCTATCTATCTATCTATCTATCTATCTATCTATCTATCTATCTATCTATCTATCAATCTATCATCTATCTATCATCGTCTGTCTGTCTGTCTATCATCCATCTATCTATCTATCTATCTATCTATCTATCTATCTATCTATCTATCTATCTATCTATCTATCTATCCATCTATCTATCTATCTATCATGACTATCGCATCTGTCTATCTATATTGGGGTCGTGATTGCTCAGTGGTTAAGAAGCTGAGCCTATCGGCTGGAAAGCTGGCAGCTCAGGTTCGAGACCTGAGCATTGCATGATGAGATGAGTTCCTGTTTTGCCCCAGTTCCTGGTCACCTAGCTGTTCGAAAGCATGAAAATGCGAGTAGATAAATAGGTACACCATTTTGGTGGAAAGGCAACAGCTTTCCATGTTTTGCTGCACGTTGTGCGCTGCAGTATGATGTCATGCTGGCCACAGGACTGTGGAAATGTCCTCAGACAATGCAGGCTCCCTTGGCTAAGAAACGGAGATAAGCACTAGCCCTTAGAGTCGAACACAACTGGATAGAGGAAACTTTTATCTTTACCTTACTGTATATATCTCTCTCCCTCTCATCTCTCTACTGTCCATTTATCTATATCATTTCTCTCTGTATCTACTGTCTTCTCTCCCTCCCTCCCTCCCTATCAACCATCCATCCATCCTTATCTATCATCTATCTATCATCTATCGATCCATCATCTATCTATCTATCTATCTATCTATCTATCTATCTATCTATCTATCTATCTATCTATCTATCTATCTATCTATCTATCTATCTATCTATCTATATCTCTTGAAGACCACCCACTAGCAACTCCCACTAATGGTATAGTAAGAATGACCTTCGAAGAACAACATTCAGAGCAGCTTCCAGTGACAGTAAGAATGACCTTGGGAGACAGAGGAAGTGCTGCAGAGTGGACAACCTTTATATAAAAGACATCTCAGTCCACAAAAAGAGAGAGGGCACAGGAAGCATTTCAGAAGGGACCCCCACTAGTTTTCCAGACGGTAAAAAGAAGGAGGAGAGCGAGCAACTCATCCGGCCTCCCAAGAGTCTGTTAATGTAAGCTTGCCATAAAGACAAGAACTAGCATTCGTTGTTGTGCTTTGGGTCTGGACTATTTCAAAGGACTAACAGCCAGTTTACAATACAGGAAGTCACCGCTTTAGAAATGCCTAATTCAATCCCTCCTGCTTATTTATTACACTCTGCCCTTTCTATATGCATTCTTTCAGTGCTGTTTGGGGGAAGGGGTTTAGCAGTGACAGTGTTGAACACTTCTGCAATAGAAAGCTAGCAGTAGGGAAATTAAATCCACCCCCTTCATTTTTTGCATTATTTTTTTTTAACAGGAGGAAATTATTATTCAGAAATAAAACTTCCCAGTTCTATTTCTGCTTGTTGAACCATCTTCTTGAACTGGTGAATCACAGCAGTTTCAGAACTAGAAATGATTGTGTAAGCAAACTGTGATGGTTATAGCAATGCAAGTATGTGTATGTGTGTGGGGGGGGGACCCTCCTGCCCATATATCATGCTTTGCTTTTTCTATAGGCACTCTTTATGAGGTCCTGCTGCTTGAACGGTGGCAGCTTTGACAATCTAAGAAAATCTGAGTTACTAAAGAATATCTGAGTTGGCTGCAATCACTCCTGGCCATCCCAAAGGAGCGACAAGAGTTTTGTAGATGGAAACGTCGAGGTTTTACTCTCCAGTTTAAGGAGGTTTGTGGAATCATAGAGTTGGTAAGGATTTCACCATATGTAGAAGATTCTGAGATGGTGGGACCACATGTCAGTCATCCAGGTCATCGTTATCCCAAAGCAGAGGCGGTATTCAGCAGGTTCTGACCAGTTCTGCAGAATCAGTAGCGGTAATTTTCAATAGTTGGGAATACCACCTCTGACTGGCCCCGCCCCCATCTATTATCTGTCTCTCAAGTCCCAGCTGATTGGCTGGGTTTTCTTTTGTTGCTCGGCACTGGAGAACAGAGCTGGAAAGCAGGTTAGTGAGGTGGGGAGGGAATGGAGTTTTTGCAATATATCCTTCCCCTGGAGTAGGGTGGAAATGGGGACTTTATAGTATCCTTTCCCTGCCACGCCCACCAAGCCACACCTACAGAACCGGTAGTAAAAAACTTTGAATCCCACCACTGAATGTAACCCAGTTCAACCACTCCCGTATGTTCTTCTCATTCATTTCTGACCTTTAAAAAAATGAGCAGAGGGTTAGGAAGGGAGCTGCCAAATCTAATGAGTAAGAACTTTGAGTATCTATCATGGGTGAAGACCATCCCAGTTAGGTCTTTAGAAGGCAGATGCCTGCCAAGGCCGACTGAAGGTCCTGATAAATCGAAGTTTCATAACAGTTTGGTCTGAGGGCTGCTTCCAATTTTTGAATGTTGAGTCAGGAACTGTACTCCAAAAGGTAGATTGTAGTATCCTTCCCTGCCACGCCACCAAGCCACGCCCACAGAACCAGTAGTAAAAGTTTTTGAATCCAACCACTGTCCCAAAGGTGCATTTTCAAAAGGCCATGGGACTTTTCTTTGAAGACATTTTGCTTCTCATTCAAGAAGCTTCCCCAGTTCTGAGATCAGAAGTGGCTTCATAAATGAGAAGCGAAATGTCTTCAAAGGAAAAAAACGAAGTCCCATTGGCCTTTTGAAAAAGCACCTTTGGGACTACATTACATCCAACCTCTCATATCATTCTGGAATCTCCATACCTACATAGGCTTTCATATCCCCCTCTCCGTTTCGGACCTTGCAAAATCACTGCTTTTCCACAGCAAACAGTATTTTGACAGTCTGATCTGCCCTAAAATGCTTTATTCAGCTCCATCCATCCTATCAGGTGCTAGGGGAAAGGAAAGGAGAACATAACATTTACCCAGCCTTGGGCTGGCAAGATTTTATTCTGATTTTATTCAGTTTATTCTGATTCTTCCAAGCACGGGTCCTGACTATTGCAGCACCCCTACCCAGGTCACAAATTCCTTTTGCTTATTTATCTGTTGCTCGTTTTCCTCCTAGCTTATTTTTTTTTCCAGCAACCTAGTTATAGGGAAGAAGAAAATGTGTCATTTCTGCTCAACAAATTCAAGTCTGAAAACTTTATTTTGCCAATCCTGCAAACTAAGACTTCAATAGATCTTCTGGCCTGTTTATGTGCTGTGCAGGAATGGGATAAAAAAAGTCACTCATTTTGGCAATGAGATCCTGGAAGACTTCAGCTACTCCTGTAATATTTTCAGACCTAGTAGAAAAATGTTAGGAAAGATCTGGCTTCCCTCTCCAATGATAGATCTCCTACGAAAGGACGTGTGGTCTGTTTACCAAGGTTGCTTTCTCCGATCTCCACTAAAATCTCTCTGCTCCTATTTTTCAAAATATCCCGTGGGCTACAGCTGTCCGAAGATTCTCCAGTTCGGATGGATAACACAGGTCTTAAGTGCCAAATTGGCTCAATGTTCTGACAGGACAGGTTGAAGCAGAGGTGGGATTCTCACTATGCATGATCCATCACCTCTGCAACTCTTGAGCAAGAGATGTTCACCTTCAAAGAGCTTCTTTCCTCTAACAGGAGGTCATCTTGATGGAGAGTTCTCATTTTTCCAATATTGTGCAAATACAATCCTTGCAGCAGTCAATACATGCAAAACTAAATATACAGTACCTTTATCATAGCATTATACCCAACATAAATATTTCTGGCTTCAGATCTAAGTAAAGGTTCCCTTTGCACATACGTGCTAGTTGTTTCCGGCTCTAGGGGATGGTGCTCATCTCTGTTATAAAACCGAAGAGCCAGCACTGTCCGAAGATGTCTCCACTGTCGTGCGGCTGGCATGACTAAGCGCCCGAAGGCACACAGAACGCTGTTCCCTTTCCACCAAAGTGGTCCCTATTTTTCTACTTGCATTTTTACATGCTTTCAAACTGCTAGGTTGGCAGAAGCTGGGACAAGTAAACGGGAGCTCATTCCGTTATGCAGTGCTAGGGATTCGAACTGACTGCCAACCTGTGTGATCGACAAGCTCAGCATCTTAGCCACTGAACCACCGGAACCCCTTCAGATCTATATGTTTCTTAATCACCTTTTCCAACCATGTACGTGTTTTTGTCCAATATTTTCTTGTTTTCGTACAAGTCCACCACATATGATAATAAGTCCCTGGAGTTTGATTACATTTCCAACATTTGGTGGACATTTGGTTGATGAATATTTTTTGCTAATCTTGCTGGTGGCAAATGTCACCTATAAAACATTTTTTATATGCAGTAGCCATTGTCAGTTTATAGTTCTTGTCCCAAAGTTTTTGCCATTTATCTAATTCCATTAGATAAGGACATAATTCAGAAAATACTAGACTGTCAGCGATGGGTAGATTGACATTAAAAATAAAGGATAAAAAAGGACACTGAATATTACTTAATGTGGAATAGATTTTACGAGTGGTTAGAGATAAGAGGTAGAAATTAGGCGAAGAAAGATTATTGTTATGTATGAATTAAACATACAGGTCTTACAATTATAAATATGTTGATATAATTAACAGAATTACAAATAAGAGTTAAAATTATTCTGTTACACCATTACTGTTATTAATATACATGTTAATATTTATATTTCTTTTCTTTTTGCTTTTTTGTAAATGATATGCCCTGACAATACACTGTATTCAAAATGTTTATGAATAAAAATAAAACATATGGAAGAGGAGATCTTCTTGGAAAACAGGGGCAGGCAACTTTTGGGGGTCAATGGGGATGCCCTTGAAATTCTGTGACCACCTCACAGATGTTATCACCAAAAGTTGTTGGGCTTGGGAGAAGTTCAGGAAGAGGTTACCGATCCATTGTTCAATTTGATCAATCACGAGACATAGATCTCCTAGAAGACAAATGAAAATTATTTTCCTCACCAGTTTTATACTTGAGATGTTTCCCATGCTGAGTAGCCTTTGCTATCAATGATTTCTCGACAAGGGAGACCCCGCCCTTTCAAAATATTTTGGAAAATGGTTACAGGAATTGGACATGTCTAGTTTAGTGAATATACGGACGAGGTGTGACAAGACAGCAGAAAGAAGAAGGAATCATTCTATTTTCCAAAGCACCTGAAGGCAGAACAAGCAACAATGGAAGGGAACTTATCAAGGAGAGAAGCAACCTAGAACGAAGGAGAAATTTCCTAACAGTGAGAATAATTAATTCCTGGAACAGTTTGCCTCCAGAAGTTGTGGGTGCTACAACACTGGAGATTTTAAGAAGAGATTGGACAACCATTTTTCTGAAATGATATAGGGTTTCCTGTCTGAGCAGGGGGTTGGACTAGAAGACTTCCAAGGTCCCATCCAACTCAGTTATTCTGTTATTTTCAAAGAACTGGGTTGCTATTATCCATACAATTGTTTGTTTGTTTTTTAGAATATGTATGGGGCCCACTGACCTAGATCTGAAATCCCTAGATGTGAGGGAACTCTAAACACTAAATCATACTTACACGGAACTGAGAATATGTTGGGCACTAATAAAGATACCGCCATCTCCATCTCACCATCCTACTCATTAGCTGTGAACCTATTCATCAACCTGGTTTTTGTTCAGCAAAGGAACAGTTAGGCAATATGCAACATTCACATAAAAGGCACCAGAACATTCAAGATTCTTTATATGCTTTATTGTAGTAATTGTTATAATTAATGTGCTCGCAAACTGCTTTGCGTTCAGGAATCTAGTAGTCATCCTTGGTGCTTGAAAGTTGCTCCTTCTAGGTTCCTAATGTGTAGATTACTGGTTTGGATTTGATCTGCAAAATGCTGATCTTCATTGCACTGGTAAATTTTGCCTGTTAAAAAGAAGAAAAGAAAATACTGGACTAAAATTCGCATGTGGTTGGAAAAAATAGCAAAGAAACACATAGACTTGAAACCAGATATTTTTTTATTGGGAATCTTACCTGATACATACAGTAAAAATTTGAAATACCTGATTGTAAATGTATTAACACCGGCTAGGATTGTATTTGCTAAAAACTGGAAAAATGAGAAAATACCATTGCAGGAAAAAATTATTAAGAAAATATTGGAATGTGCTGAAATGAGTAGACTGACATTTGAAATTAGAGAACAAGAGGATAAACAATTCTATAAAATTTGGGACCTTTTCTACCAATGGTTAGATAATAAAATACAATAATAGAATATTTAGAATTTTAGAAAATAACAAATATATAAAGATTTATTTCTTTTCTTTTTTGATATTATATTTATAAAATGTTATTAGGATAGATTTGGTATGACTATATGATTTGTTATAAAATAAACTAAGTAAACTATAGTTATCTCGTAAAGTATGAATGAATAAAATCATGGTCAAATGATTGTTTAATAGTGATATAACGATATATAATTTTTGATTGACAATATGAGATATAATGTAATGTAATTGTAATTGCGACCACGAAATGGATGCACAAAAAATTGGTTAACCAACCGATACACTGTTTGTATATTTATGAAAGAAAGTTGGATGCTTTTATGTTTTGTCTGTTTTGTTTTTTAAAAATCAATAAAATTGTTTAAAAAAAAAAAGAAGAAAAGAAACAAAGATCCCCCATTTAAAAGAAAATGGAACAGGAGGTTACCAGGATCTTGTGACTTAACTCTGATTCTAATTCTGTCTCTAGACCACTATGTCTCTGATTTTGTTTTAACTCACTCATTTTCTAATGCTGCATATTTTATCATCCAGCAGAAATACCTGTTTGCATCACACATATTCTGTTTGCATCAGAATAAATATCCAGTTTCTCAGAAAAGAACAAACAGTTAATATTTGATTGGCAAGACTCAGAAACCAACAGTCTGTCTTCTGCAGCCATTTAGCTCCAACGTGGTCTTGGTATCTCTATCTCTCACTCCTTTCTGTGAATTGTTGAAAATTATTAATATTTAATTTACTGGTGCAAGTTCTCTTTTTTTCTGAGACCCTCTTTCTTTTCTCTCCTTAAATTGAAAACCTGTTAACACAGGCTGCCATTTTATAATTGATTGCTTCAGAAGATTTTATGGCTGCAGCCGAGTTCAAAACACTTTAAATCCAATTGATCAATCAACAATTGGTCTTAAATGGATGCCACCATACTATGGATTTTCAGAAAGTGGCTGCAGTGTGAAATTGCTGAATAAAAGTATCAAGAGGTGTGAATTTATTAACTTGGGTTCCATGACAAAATAAAAGGAGGATTAGAGGAAAACACTGATGTTGCAGAGAAACTCAAATGCTCTGAAATCTCTTGCTTTGACTCCAGAATCTGATATTTATGAAGAAAGGGAATCAGAAGAACTTAACAAATATTGGTGGCAAGAGATAAAAAGACCGCTTGTGATAAAGCAACCAGATATACTTAAGATATGACAAGCTTCAATCACTGGACACTGTTGGCTGGAGCTCAGAAGAAATGTAGCTGAAAATATCTGAAGGTATCAGGTTTGTAATCCTGTCAATTTCATCAGCTACATTCAATTGAGAAGAGAGAGAACTGTAGAGAACTGTAGAGCTATGTCCCCAACATCTGGTGGACACCAGGCTGGCTCTAATCACTGATTAATTTGGATTTGGATGCAGTCCAGAATATATACTTGTTCCTCTGGAAATCTAATCAATACACGTGAAAGGCCTTAAATCTGGAGCCTAGAAAAACTTACGATTATTCTTTCCATTTTTTTCCCAATGGGCCACACCTCTTCCCGGTAATCTCCAGTTTTTCTGATGTTTCTAAGCTGCCCTCCCCTAAAGGCTATTCAAAGTAACTTTCATTGCAGATCAGGTGAGTCTCCAAAAATGGTAACTTGGAAGACTGGTGGACTTCAACTCCCACAATTCCCCAGCTAGCGTGGCTGGCTGAAGAATTCTGGGAGTTGAAGTCCACAAGTCATAAAGTTCCCAAATTTGGGGAGTCCTGTTTGGACCCTGGGAAGAATGCCACAATATACACTTGTCAAGTAGCACGGATCATACAGTGAGAGCATACGGGTAGTCCTTAACCTATGACCACTATTGAGCCCCAAACTTATGCTGCTAAATGAGACAGTTAAGTATATTTCCCCCATTTTATGACCTTTCTTTCAGTGAATCACTGCAGTTATTAACTTAGTGGCTTCCCCGCTGACTCAGAAGGTCGCAAAATGTGATTACATGAACCTGGGATCCTGCAATGGTCATAAATAGGAGACAATGGCCAAGTATCTTTGAGCAATTTTGATCATGTGACCCTGGGGAAAGCTGCAATGGCTGTTAAGTGTAAAAAAGTGGCTGTAAGCCACTTTTTTCAGTGTCGTTGCGACTTTGAACATTTGAAACGTTGTAAGTGGAGGATTCCCTGTGTCCTAATTTACTCTCCACCTTTTGATTCTATTTTTTTTTGTCCAACTGCTGAAACCGCGGACCTCAAAGCTCTTTTGAAGACCAGGAGATGCAATCTTGCCTACGACCTTTTATAATCCTTCAGAACTCAAGTTATCTGAAGGAAAGAAATGGGTTGGACAAAAAGAAATCAGTTACACTGAGGGGGAAAAAATTGAAATTGATTACCTGAGGAGATTAAAATAAAGACTTGCGGGTGGGGGGGAAGGGGTGGAGTTTTCTTCACTTCTCAGAAACTAACCTGGCATATTAATCGTGTCTTTTGAACGAAGAAAATATTTTTTTCAAAAAAAAACCCTTTATCTCACTGTTTGAATGACTGCTCACAGTTCACAGTTTTAACCCACAAGGTGTATATTTAAAGGCTAGCTTACTAAGAACAAACAATTTGGCTGGAAAGCCCCTTTCTTTGGTTGCCTCAAATTTGCAAAAAGGTTAACAAGCCTAAGCTGGATATTTGAATACTGACACTTCAGCGAGGGGAAGCACCAAATGCAGCAGCCACCAGGGAGACTGAAAAAAAGGCTGGGTTTTCCGCTATTCATACCAAGAGTCCTTTCCAATGACAAAGTAGTTCTCACGCATCACACATATACTACTACTACTACTACTGCTGCTGCGATGATGTCAACTACGACCACTGGGAAGGAATTAATGAATGTGTGGAAATGAAGGGACCAAAATACAAGGTCAAGGGCTTTTGGTATGTTCTTTCAGGATAGGAGGACATCCCAGGGAAGGACAAAGGCACGCAGGATGCAAAAAACTGTTTTAAACTGTTCCTTCCATAAATCGCTATAGAAATTTCACAATGTTTTGGGTTTTTTTTTTTTTTAAAGCATCCTCTTGGATGAGGATGCAGGCAGTCCTCAGTTGACAGCAGTTCATTTAGTGACCATTCCAAATCACAAAGCAGCCACTGCCGCTTCAGTGCATGCTGCAATTATGTGATTTACATTTTCAACATTCTCTGGCAGTTTCCCAGTCAATCTTGCAATCCCCCACTCACTCAATCTACCCAGTAGAAGCCACTTAACTGACTGCTGGGAAGGAGAGGGTAGGAGATGGGAGAGGAGAGGAGATAACAGAAGGAGAGGGGAGAGGGAAGGAGAGGAGAAAAGAGGAAAGGATTTCCCACGAAGAATCAGTGGGGAAGCCAGCAGGAAGTTGGAAGTCACTTGCTTTGGTTTCTTTGTTTAGATAAGGAAACATCTCCAAAACCAGACACAGGTTATTATTGGGAAGAGTTAAAACGCCATTATTTAAATGGTTCTTCAAGCTTTCAGTAAAGAGAACTCTATTTTCTTGGAATTGCTTCAACAAAAGCAGAGGACAAGCAGACCTTTATCTAACTAGAAGCAGCCCTGGTTCATTTATCTTGGAACACCTTAAGAAAAAAAAAAAAAAAGCATGTCCACTGCCAAGCCGAAACTTTTCATCACATGACTGTGGGAATGCTGCAACAGTTCTTAAGTGCATGGATCAGTCATAAGTCCCTTTTTAAAATGCTGTTGTAGCTTCCAATGGTCACTAAAGTCAAGAATTACCTTCATTATATAGGTTTTCAGCCTGGAGTCAGTTATGAAGCAATATGTAATTAAATAATAATCTCTCTGAGGGAGATGGGCAGTTCAGAAATGTGAAAAGCAAATAAATAAAGACAAGATAAAAATCTAATGAATACATAAATAAACACATAAATAATGCAAATGCTTACTTGAACCTAAAGAACTGGGGAACAGAAAGAGTATGAAAACAAAATGGCAATCTAACCCAGCTCTCATGCTCACCTAAGCACTGTTCCATCTCCACATCATTCCTTCTGATTCAATCATGTAATTTCCACCCATCACTTATCAAATGGGACTTTCTCTGGCCATTGTGCACTTACTCCAAAATCTGCAAAAAGCAAGAGAAGAAAAACGGATTGTAATTACAGATTAACCTCAAAGGTACCGTTTGGAAGGAATTTTTCAACATTATCATTGTTTTTAGAGCTATGTTCCACAGCCTTCCCATTTTGCTGCACAACAATCCTGTGAAGTGGGTTGGGACGAGTGAGAATGACTCCCCCCCCCCCAAATAATCCAAGGACTCAGGGTGGATTTACTGTGATCCTGTGGAAGGGAATCCACTGTACAACCAAAGAGCCATTGCTACGTCATAATGCTCAGGAATCAAGTTACTGAAAACAGCGAATGTTATTACAGCCACTCAAAACCTACAATTAAAATGCAATGCAGTCAAATCTTGATGGAAGAATAACGGAATCCCCCAAACAGAGGAATGAATTATGAATATGTCAGAATTATGAATATGTCAGAATTCACAGAAATAGCAAATTCTGTGAACTACTGGGTCAGGAAAAAACATCATTTTTGAAGACAGCCTTCGATTTACTAGCACAATTGAACCCCAAATTTTCATTGTTAAGCATTGCTAAGTGAGTTTCAATCCATTTTACAACTTTATTTGCCACAGTTGTTAAGTGAATCACTGCAGTTGTTTTTAAGCCAATCCAGCTTCCCAAAATTTTGACCTTGTTGCTTGTGTAAGAAGCCACACCTGGGAAGGTTACAAATGGTGATCCCATGACCCCGGGATACTGCAACCGTCATAAGTACATACCAGTTGCCAAGCACTTGAATTTTGATGACATGAATATGGGGGAGGCTACAATGGTTGTAAGTATGAAAAACAGTCGTAAGCAGGGGTGGGATTCAGCCAGTTCAGGCCAGTTCAGTTGAACCAGATGTTAAATTTACATCTGGTTCACCAAACTGGTAGCTGAACCAAACGGTTGGCCCCGCCCACCCTGCCCCACTCCTCTCCCAGGAGTCTCCACACAGCCCATTTCAAATACAGGTACGTGCAGGGTCTGTGCAGAGGCTCTTTTGGGAGGGCAAAAAATGGAAGTTTGGAAACAGGCCTGTTTCCGGCTACTGGAGGGTCTATGGAGCCCTGAGGAGGCCATTTTTGCTCTCCCAGAAGCCTCCAGAGCCTGGGAAAGGTAAAAAATGGTCGTCCCAGAAGTTCTAGTAGGCCATGCCCACCCAGCAACCAGGCGTTGCTGGGATTTAGGAATCCCACCCCTGGTGGTAAGTCACATTTTTTCAATCCTGTTGTATCTTTGAACTGTCTCTACACGAATGGTTGCAAGTCAAGGACTACCTGTACAGACATTTTGAAATAAAACTTAGATTAATTTGTATAAACATGAAAATTTGAAAACTAAGAAAGATGTGAATGCAGGAAAGAAGCTGAAAGGACTTTGTATAATAACATCGAACAGAGAGGGAGGGCAGTAAAAGTGTAATATTTTCTCTTTGTTTTTCAATTTGTCTTTTATATATATATATATATACATGTACATGTACATGTACATGTACATGTATATGTATATGTATATGTATATGTATATGTATATGTATATGTATATGTATATATATGTTTGGCATTCAGCTTTGTTCGGGTATTTTCCCACATGGTGCTTTTAAAGTTGTAGCAACATTTCAGCAGAATCTCATCTGCCATCATCAGGCTTCTGTATGGTGTTTGTCTGTGAGTTAGACTTTTACTGTAAAAGTCTAACTCACAGACAAACACCATACAGAAGCCTGATGATGGCAGATGAGATTCTGCTGAAACGTTGCTACAACTTTAAAAGCACCACGTGGGAAAATACCCGAACAAAGCTGAATGCCAGACATGTAAGTACCCGCGAAAACTTAAGAAAACAAATATATATGTATGTATATATGTATATGTATATATATATGTATGTATATATATATATGCATATATGTTTTCTGAGGTTCTCGCGGGTACTTGTATGTGGATCTTTGGTTATTCGGGTTTTCTCCCGCGTAAGATTGGAAGTATCTAGGCAACGTTTCGATGAAGTCTCATTCATCATCTTCAGGCTTGGTCTTCAGCTCTGTGCTTCTCAGAGTGATGTGAGCTTGCAGCTGCTTCTTCCTTTTAACTGCTCCTGGGGGTGTGACTTGATTGGCTGGGGGCTTGGCTGTGTTCTGATTGGATGGGGGGGTGTTCTCATTGGTTGGGGGTTTGGCTGTGTTCTGATTGGTTGGGGGGTTGGCTGTGTTCTGATTGGCTGGAGGCGTGTTCTGTTCAGGTGGGGGCTTGATTGTGCTCAGGTTAGTCTTAGTTGCTGGAAGGTTTGAGCTGGTGAGCTGTGATCTTGCTGTTTGGCTTCGAGTTCGTGGTCGTGCTGCATCTTCATGGTGGGGGTCAGTTCGCTTCATGTATGGCTCAGAGGGGTTTGAGGTGGGTAGTGATGCAGCTGCAGTGCAGCTTCTGGTCCGTGGTTGTGTTTCATCTTCTGTGTGGGTGTGAGTCTGCTTTCTAAGTGGAAGTGTGGTGGTGGCATCTTGTGTGGCTATTAGGGGTGTGGGTCTGGTGTCATTCTTCATGTTAGGTACGCGTCTGTTCATGAGGGCGGGTTTCCAAATGGCTGGTAGGCGGGAGGCATCATCTCGTTTATTCATGCTGTGTGGGCGTTTTTCTATCTCTATGGCTTCTCTGATGATTCTGCTGCTGAAGTGTTCGGTTTTGGCGATAGTTCTGGTATTTTTAAAGTCAATCTCATGTCCTGTGGCTTTGAGGTGTTGGACCAGGGAAGAGGTCGGTTCTTCCTTTTTGATTGAGTTCTTATGTTCTTCAATGCGTGCACCTATTCTTCTGTTAGTCTGTCCAATGTATGTGGTGGGGCAGGCAGTGCAAGGGATTTCGTATACTCCTTGATTTTCTAACTCGATTCTGTCCTTAGGGTTTCTTAGGATGGTGGATATCTTTCTGTTTGTGCAGAATGCTGTCTTAATGTTGTGTTTTTGGAGGATCTTGCTGATTTTATCCGTAGTGCCTTTTATATATGGGAGGAGGGCTTTGCCATTCTCTTGTTCTTTGTCTTGGATTTTGGCTGGGGTTTCTTTTTGGATTAGGTGGGTGATCTTCTTTCTTTGGAATCCATTGGCTGTCAGCACGCTGGTGAGAGTGTGTAGTTCGGTCTCTAGGTGTTGTTTAAAAATACCAGAACTATCGCCAAAACCGAACACTTAGAACACGTAGAAAGCAGACTCACACCCACACAGAAGATGAAACACAACCACGGACCAGAAGCTGCACTGCAGCTGCATCACTACCCACCTCAAACCCCTCTGAGCCATACATGAAGCGAACTGACCCCCACCATGAAGATGCAGCACGACCACGAACTCGAAGCCAAACAGCAAGATCACAGCTCACCAGCTCAAACCCTCCAGCAACTAAGACTAACCTGAGAACAATCAAGCCCCCACCTGAACAGAACACGCCTCCAGCCAATCAGAACACAGCCAACCCCCCAACCAATCAGAACACAGCCAAACCCCCAACCAATGAGAACACCCCCCCATCCAATCAGAACACAGCCAAGCCCCCAGCCAATCAAGTCACACCCCCAGGAGCAGTTAAAAGGAAGAAGCAGCTGCAAGCTCACATCACTCTGAGAAGCACAGAGCTGAAGACCAAGCCTGAAGATGATGAATGAGACTTCATCGAAACGTTGCCTAGATACTTCCAATCTTACGCGGGAGAAAACCCGAATAACCAAAGATCCACATATGCATATATATGTATATATATATTTGTTTTCTGAGGTTCTCGCAGGTATTTGTATTTGGATTTTTGGTTATTCGGGTTTTCTCCCGCGTAAGATTGGAAGTATCTAGGCAACGTTTCGATGAAGTCTCATTCATCATCTTCAGGCTTGGTCTTCAGCTCTGTGCTTCTCTGTGCTTCTTACGCGGGAGAAAACCCGAATAACCAAAGATACACACACACACACACACACATATTTGTTTTCTTAAAACAAACACAGACGAACACAATACAGAAGTCTGATGATGGCAGATGAGATTCTGCCGAAACGTTGCTACAACTTTAAAAGCACAACTACAATGACGTGGGAAAATACCTGAACAAAGCTGAATAACATACATACATACATATATATGTATACATACATACATACATACATACATACATACATACATATACACACATATATACACACATTTAAAAAAGAAATGCAAGACAGTGCTGTAAAATCCATTGTGTAAGCCAATTTTAAATGAACAAAATTGGCTTGATTCAGGTTAATAAAATCACAGCACAAGGCTAAGCTTTTGCAGAGAGTGCTATGGAGAAAGTGTTTTAATTATATTCAGACTTTCATTTGAAAGAGAACATGTAACATAGAATAAACCATTTCTCCTTAGGAATCTTTGTAGTAGTGGGCCCATATCAGGGATGGACAACTTAACATCTTTAAGACTTGTGGACTTCAACTCCCACAATTCCCCAGCCAGCACGCTTCCTTATATCCCAATATAGAGTACAATACAGAAGGTTTAGCAGTAATAGTTTCCAAAGGCTCATAGTCATAAAAACAAATACTATTGGAAGATCAATTCCTCGAGATGCTTTAATATAGATGAACTTATCCATTATCTAGATATAGACAATATAGTATATAAAAATAAGCTTTCGTAAAGAGAAGGTAAGTGTAAAAGTTTTTGTTGTTTACATTTATAGCACAAGGAATTGCAGCATGAAAATATAAAAGGAAAATTCCTTCTATTAGTGATAGTAGATGAAAGACAATTTGCTGTGTGTTGAGCATAGCAGGCTAGAAACCAGGAGACTGGGAGTTCTAGTCCCACTTTAAGCACGCAAGGCAGCTGCATGATCCTGTCCCAATCACCAGGAGACTGTGAGTTCTGGTCCCACCTTAGGCAGGAACCCAGCTGGGTGACTTTGGGCCAGTTTCTCTCTCTCAGCCCTAGGAAGGGGGAGACAATGGCAATCCACCTCTGAAATTTTGCCAAGAAAACTGCAAGAATCATGCAGTTGTCAGGAATAAAAAAAAATTACTAAGGCACCAAACAAATGAACAAAAAAGGAGCTATCAAAGGTAAAGGTTCCCCTTGCACATACATGCAAGTTGTTTCTGGTTCTAGGAGGCAGTGCTCACCTCCATTACAAAGCCGAAGAGTCAGCGCTGTCTGAAGACGTCTCCGTGGTCATGTGGCCAGCATGACTAAATGCCGAAGGTGCCTGGAATGCTGTTCCCTTCCCACCAAAGGGGTCCCTATTTTCCTACTTGCATTTTTTACCTGCTTTCGAACTGCTAGGTTGGCCGAAGCTGGGACAAATAACGGGAGCTCACTCCGTTACACGGGCTAGAGATTCAAACCGCCGAACTGCCGACCTTTCTGATCAATGAGCTCAATGTCTTAGCCGCTGAGGTGATGCATTCCTTTAAAGAGATATTAGACACCGGCAAAGACAACTTTTGCTAGTCCTGGCAGGCCGAATACTTTTCAAGCCCTTTCAGGTCTGCCTGAAAAGGACTAACAGACTTGATTTTGCCTTGGGGGTAATTCTCCAGTTGTGTGATTTTGATGGAGACAGATGCACGAAAGGAACACGGGAGGGGAGGGGGGCCAGAAACACCGGTGTGCTTCGGTGGCTGCAAGGCCACTCCTGAGAACTGCCAACTTACTCAACTGGCCAGAGCGGCACTTATAACAAAAGAACAGCCCTTCATCTCTTCCACCTTGGCAGGAAAAGTGATTTTTCCCGTTTCTTTGTAAAACCAAGCTGTTGTTTTATGAAAATCCCAGGCGTCCAGGTAGGAGTTGGCACAGAAGGGAAAAGCAAATGGAAGCAACAGTTCAACATTTCAGAATGGGACAACTTGCCCCAGCCAGTCACCCACGGCCAACTCTCTGCAGAAAAACTCACCATGGGACAATTTAACAATTCTATTTAATGATTTAATGATTTATTTTAATTTTTGCCATTCGCATTTCACTCTGGCCTTCCTTTTGCACCCTTTCTTTAATGATTCTGTTCCAACCATTTCTTTGAAATTTGTATAAGTGTTGTCCCAGAACAAGTTTTCCTGCACTGTGTTGGCCGTGGTGAATTGTCATAAACCCGTGTTGGTGAACCTATGCCACGCGTGCCACAAGTGGCACGCAGAACCATTTCCCCTGGCACATGAGAGGTCGCCCGGAAGAGCCCCACTGTGCATGCAGATGCGCCACCACTCAACAGCCGATTGTCAGGTATCTGGCATGCATGCGCAGGGGGGTGGAGGGGGGTGAACAGGAGATGCACATGCACTGCGCGTGAGGAGATCATGCACGCAGGTGCAGACGTGCTGCGCACGAGGGGGAATTGCACACGCATGCGCAGATGTGTGGCACTAAGGGGCAATCGTGCACGCCTGTGCAGGGGGTGTGGGGCGAGGCCCCAGCATGCACTGCCTTCAGGGTGCTGCCACGTGAGCACGCATAAGGGAGTGCGCATGCAATTATCGGTACAGGAGCCAAAAAAGGTTAGCCCCCACTGTCATAGACCAACAACATTTCGGCCCCTGAAGACTGCACAGCATCCTACACACTGTGGATACAAGTAGTCCCTGACTTACATGCGTTTAGTCACCGTTACAACGGCACTGAAAGAAGCGACTTCCAGCTGTTTTCACTCTTACAACCGTTGCAGCCTTCCCACGTGGTCATGTGATCGGAATTTGGATCCTTGGCAGCAGATTTAGACTTATGATGGTGCCCCAGGATAATGTGATCCCCATTTGTGACCTTCTGGGTGAGGAAAATCCATGGGAAAGCCCAGATTCACTTAACAACTGTGTCATTAAACAACCGCAGTGGTTCACTTAACTGTGGCAAGAAATGTTGTAAAATGGGGCAAAACTCACTTAACAATTGTCCCAGGTAGCAACAGAAATTGTGGGCTGAACTGGACTTCCGGTTTGCAAGGCTTCGGCGGCGGCAGGAATCCGTGATCGTGCGCGGTCCCTGCTGCGCTCGCTGCCGAAGTGCCTCTGATCCAGCTGGATCTGGAGGATATGGTTGCCCCGTAGAGGCAACTGAAGAGAGAGGAGATCCAGCTAGGGGCTTGGGGGTATCGCAAAGGAGATGGGGGTATCTCCTCAGCCGGCAAAACTCCATTTTTCCCAAGGTGGTGGAGCGGCAGTCAGTAATGGCCGCCACAAAGAAGCCTGCAACCGGGTAAGATTGTGCAGGAGGAAGTTGGAGAAAGTAAAAGTTTTTTGGCTGAACCGAGACAATAAGGAACCTTTAAACACCCTGGAAATTTAATCGTTCGAATGCTACATTGTTTCCCAAGGAGACTGTGAAAGTGGCGGAAGAAGATTCAAAAGGGAAATTTATTTTCTTTCACTCTCCCTCCCCATGGAAATAGCTGATGGAAATAGGCACAGAAGGTAACTAAACCTGAAATTTAAAGCCAAGGGGATAAAAGATTTCTGAACATTGGAATTTTGCTATAAGTGGGAGGGAAGAGGTAAAGAACTTATTTTAAGATTGTATTGAGGGAGACTGCTTGGAGTTTATAAAATCAAAAATAAGTGGCCATTAGACTTCTAAAAAATTACTTTGGAACTATGTAACTGAATTCTACCCCAAGAAGAAAATGGGCGTTGGTTCTTACCTGATACGCCTCTTCTCGTGGAACTGTGTAGAGCATCCAGAGTGGGAGGTGCTCCAGTCTTCACTTCTCACAGGCTGAGTTGAAATTGAGGAACACCCTCCTCCTCCACGTGACTCCTCCATGCGTTCCCCCAGTTTTAACAAAGACGAGAGGACAACAACAACCCTCTAATCTTAAGTATTATACAACTTGAACTACAACACTAGAAATCATTGGCCGAAACAGGCTTCCCCCCCCCTACAGACGGACCAATTAGGGTGGGGCTGGATGCTCTATGCAGTTCCATGAGAAGAGGCATATCAGGCAAGAAACAACGCCCATTCTCCGTAGAACTGCTGTGAGCATCCAGAGAGTGGGACATACCAAAGCAAGTCTGTCCTACGGGTGGGAGTCCGTCTGGATTGGAACTTCCCCAGGATCTCTCACCACTTGCTGCAAGACTCGCCTGCCAAAAGATGCCTCAGCTGAGGCAGGCGAGTCTTTTGGCAGGCGAGTCTTGCATCAATCTTATAATGTCTTTTAAAGGGAGATGGGGAAGCCCAGGTGGCCGCCCGGCAAATATCAAGAATAGAAGCCTGAGTAGCCCAGGCTGCCGAAGTGGCTGCACTTCTGGTGAAGTGAGCAGTAACCCCACTGGGAGCTGGAATAGCTTTAACTAAATAGGCCTTGGATATGGTAGCCCTAATCCATCTGCCTACCGTGGACGGAGAGACCTTACAGCCTAGCTTCTTTGGCTGAAAGGACAGAAATAGAGACTCTGTCTTCCTGATGGACTGCATGCGAGAAATGTAAATACACAAAGCCCTTCGAACATCAAGGGTGTGCCACTGCCTCTCTTGCTCGCGCAGAGGCTTCGGACAGAAATTAGGCAGGACCAACTCCTGTGCCCTGTGGAACACTGAATTGATCTTTGGCATAAATGCTGGGTCTGGTCTCAGAACTACCCGATCAGAATGAAAAATACACAGGTCTTTTCTCACGGATAGAGCTGCAATTTCAGGTATCCTTCTAGCCGAAGTAACAGCCACCAGAAATACTGTTTTAAATGTAGGAAATTGAAGTGACGCCTCTCTGAGAGGCTCAAAGGGAGATCTAGTTAAGGCCAGGGGAACTTTATTAAGGTCCCATGTCGGGTACCTGTGCACTACTGACGGGCGCAAATTAGAAGCCCCTTTAAGAAAGGCCTTGATTCGAGGATGGTGGGAAAGGGGACCGAAAGGACCGCCAGCAACCACCGTTGAGAGCGCCACTACCTGCCTCCTTAAGGTGTTAGGTGATAAACCTCCATCTAGGCCATCTTGTAAAAAGACCAGGATCTGCGCAACTGAAGGAGAGCATGGATCGATGAATGATTTGTGGCACCAGTTACAGAAACTGTTCCAGGTCGCATCATAAATGCGAGTGGTAGAAGGCCTTCTAGCCACCAAAATGGTGTTAATGACCTGGGCTGATAAGCCTTCCTCAATCATCCTTTCCCGCTCAACCTCCAAACGGCCAACTGTAGCCACTGTGGCTCTGGATGAAGCAGTGGGCCTTGCGACAGCGAAATCTGATCTAACGGGATCCTCCACGGCGGAGATACCAACAGATTGCGGAGGTCCGCAAACCACGGCCTCCTGGGTCAATATGGTGCCACCATGAGGATTTCTGCTCTCTCGGCTATCAATTTTCGAATCACCCTGGGGATCAACGGAAGCAGAGGGAAGGCATACAGTAGCCCGGGAGGCCACGGGCAATGCAAGGCATCGTGATTCTCTGCTCCGCTGGAGGGATAACGGGAGAAGAACTTTGGTGTTTGCACATTGAGTGGAGATGCAAAAAGGTCCACTAGGGGCTGACCGAACCTGGCTGCTGCCTCTCTGAACAGGTGTGGGTGCAGACGCCACTCTGCCTGATCCAGTCTGCTTGGACGTTGGAGGATCCGGATATGTACTCCGCGCTGATGGATGAAAGATGCGCCTCTGCCCATCGACACAGTCGCTCGTCCTCTCTCACGAAAAGGATGGAATGGGTGCCCCCTTGCCGATTGATATGGGCCTTGGTTGTAGTATTGTCCATTAGGACCAGGACATGGCGCCCTCTCACTCGATGAAGGAATGTTCGCAGGGCCAGGTACACTGCACGAAGCTCCAACCAGTTGATGATCCGACTTCGCTCTGCATGAATCCAAACTCCCTGTGTCGAGAGAGACTGCAGGTGGGCCCCCCATCTGGAAAGACTTGCGTCTGTCGTGAGAATAACCCTTTGAGGCTCTTTGAATAGCTGTCCTCTGTTGACAGATGGTTGCATCCACCATAGGAGGGAGGCGAGAACCTTCGGCGGGAACTTCACTACAAACCTTGATGTGCTCCTTCCTGAACGCTGATACGTCAGGAGGAACCACTGCAAAGATCTGGAATGCAAGCGAGCCCATGGAATAATGGAAATACAAGAAACTAGCTTCCCGAGCAGCTTCAATAAATTGAGCAAAGATGTTTTCCCAGTTCGCCGGATATCCCAGATAGTGGTGCGGATACTAATAAGTCTCTCCTGAGAGAGGAAAACCCTCCCTTCAACAGAGTCAATCACAGCCCCCAGATGGGATATACGAGTGGAGGGGGTAAGCTGACTCTTCTCCCAGTTCACTAAGAACCTGTGGGACTGAAGTACCGAGAGGGTAGCGCTAGTATCTCTCTCGGCTTGATGTCGGGAAGGGGATACAACCAGGATATCGTCAAGGTAACAGTGGATCCGGATAGGAATTTGTCTAAGGTGAGCAACAAGAGCTGCCAACACCTTAGTGAAAGATCTCGGAGCTGAGGTGAGACCAAAGGGAAGAGCTACATACTAGAAATGCTGATTATTATAGCAAAATCTGAGGTATTTGGAATACGAAGAATGAATGGGAATATAGAGATAAGCCTCGGAAAGGTCAACTGACGTAAGCTAGTCCCCTTCTCTGATGCCCTGTAAAATAGACTGTAGAGTCTGCATTTTGAACTTATGGCGTACGATAAAATGATTTAACCTTTTAAGATCTAAAATGGTTCTCCAACCCCCGGAATGTTTAGGCACCAAAAATAAAAGGGAATAGAAACCCCTTCCCTGTTGGGAGGGGGGTACAGGTTGAATGGCCCTAATATCAGATAGATGTTTGATGGCGGAAGCCATAAGGGCCCGCTTAGCAGGATTCCTAGAGATAGGTGAAACTCTGAAATGCTCGGGGGGGGGGGGAGTGAGAAACTGCAGGGTCAAGCCAAAGCGCACTGAATTTCTAACCCAAGTGTCTGAGGTGGATTCCTCCTACTTGTCAGCAAAATGCCTGAGGCAGCCACCTATGGTAGGTGCAATGCTACCTGGGTCGGTGGGCCACCCTAATCCCGGAACCCCTAAAGGGCCTTCTGTAACTGCCCCCTCTCCTGCTTCTGTCTCCTGAGTCACCCCGGTCCTGGTAAGATGACCGGAATGAGGGGGAGCCCTGAAACCTAGGAGTGAATGATGACTGGAAAGGGGGACAAAAGGAGCCCCTCCGAAAGGGCTGGGAACCCTTGACTTCCTGCCTACGAAAAAGTGAAGGCAGAAACTTTTTCTTATTTCGAGTTTCCAGAAGCAATGGCTCAAGAGCGGGCCCAAACAATTTTCCTTTTGATATGGGGGCTGAAGCCAACTTAGACTTTTTTTTAATATCAGCCTGCCAGTGTCGAAGCCAAAGCAATCGTCTGGCAGATACGTGGGAAGATATAGCCCGGGATGAGAACTTAACCGAATGAAAGGTGGCGTCGGCTGCAAATTCCGCCGCCGCCGTGATTTTTGTGATGTCTTGATGGGCTCTGGTGTCAGCTGGGGGTATGTGTTGCTTCAGCTGCCTGAGCCACCTGATGGAGAACCGGGTGAAGAAGGAAGCGGCCGTGGCCGACTGGATAGCCCAAGCATCAGCAGTGTGAGCCCACCGGAGCGCCATCTCCGCTCGCCTATCCTCCGGCTTCAGTGCCTCCAGTGCATCGGTAGGATTGGAAGAGGAGGCAAGTCTTACAATAGGATCATCTACTTCCAGTGTATCTAACATAGCGAAGAAATCCGGATCCAGGGTAAACAACCTCTTGTCCTGACTAGAAGGGGCCGGAGAAGGACCCACTGAGACCAACTGCTTTGCAACCAGATCCGAGAAGATTGGGGGGGGGGTGGAATAATGTCCGCTGCCACCACCGGCTGTCTGAACATAAGGTCATCAGGACCTTCTGGGCTCGATGGAGGGGGGTCAGAGGGAGATTGAGAGGCCAGACCTGAAACGTTCTTTGCCTTAAATAATAAGGACTTAAATAAATGGGGTTTAAAAAGACCCACAACAGCAGATTGCTCGGGGGAAAGACCCTCATCTTCCGACATTTCTCCCTCCATTAGATCTGCCTCCAGAAAAGGTTCAGAATACTGTAAGGAACCTCTATCAGAACCTTCGTACACTCCGAACGGTTCAAGGCCCACTACCTCTTCTTCTTGGATATCCTCCCCCTCTGGGAATGGGGCATCCATGTGAGGAGGTACCTGACCATGTTGAGACGCTGGTGCAGAGAGAGACCTTCCGGATAAAGATTCAGCTTCGGGAGTCCTCCCTCGGGAGTCCGGTCTGGACAGCTGCTGCATTCCTTTGGCTATTCCTTGACGGATGGCAGACTGCATCCATTCCCTAATGTCCTCAGGTATAATGTTTGGAGTAGGATCTCCAGAACGTAGGCCTGCAGCGGTCGGCGTAAAGGTTGCCTCTGGCACATGGGAGGGTGGCGGCCTCGGGTGGAGGTACCACCCCTGGAGGAAGAGGATTGGCTTGGCAGGGAGGGGGTAGAAGGAAAGGCAGGTGTTATAGAGTGTGACTCTTTAGCCCGCTTGCTAAACTCCCTTTCTAGGGCCTTATGACGCCGTAAAGCATCTCTTTGAGAAGCACTGGAAGATTCCTTGTCCCTTTTGCGAAGGTAGTGCGTCTTTGATTTGGCCTTCAGAGAAGAGCCAGTAGGATTAGCCTCTGCCATAGTACTGAAAAAGGAAAATGGCGGTTGGCATGCCTAGGAGTTCGGCCTACTTACGTAAACCGGTTTTCCTAAGATTGGGTCACGTCCCCCTTTTTGAAAGAAATTTTATTCTCGAAGAGTGATTAATTAAACTAACTATCTATCTATTCAAAGATCTCCTCTCTTTTTTTGAACTCTATGCAATAAAAAGGAAAGAAAAAAAAATCTACCCAAGGCTATAAATAAAAACCCTGAATATACAATTGAGGGTCGGGTTCAAGTAAGAAAGACCAAACAGACCCAAGAAATAACAGCAAAAATACCTAAATTCCAAATGGACCAAATGAATGCTGAAGCCAAGCAAATATATAAAAGGCAAGACAAAAGAAGCCTCTGTAGGCAGCCCCCCAACAACAATGGGGAATACGTGCCTGTGCCTCTGAACTAGCTGCGGGCCAAGGAAGAAAGCCAAAAATATCTAACCAAGAGGGACAACAGGGCATGAAGCCACAGTGCCCTCCTGGTAAAAACGGAGGCTCCATGCGGCCTGACGGTCCCGCTAAGGGCCTACAAAGGCCTCGCAGCTCACCCTTGATTCCAAAACAATAAGCCTTACTTGATTAAAAAAACAAAATGGCGCCAGCCACGAGGCGCGCCTAAAATGGCCACCTGGCTCAGAGCGCACAGTTCAGAAGCGCACCAGCCCACCGCAACTTCAATCAATACGAGAAAAGGAGCTGGGACAGGAAGCGCTGCCTCCTCTGAGGCATTCTAGGGGGGAAGACGCAATTGCACGCTAAATATATAGCGCGGAGCCAAGCGGCTGAGCCCAGCGTGCTTGGAATGGCAGAGGAAGAATGAGGAGGGGTGGGGGTGGGGCGAAAAGGCTCCAAACCCCTTACCTCCCTCCTGAGAGTGAAATCGCTCCGTAAACTAAATTTGGGGCCGCACTACACTCTGCAGGGAGAAGGAGGAAGAAAGAAATCAAACCTGAAGCAAATACCAACATCTGAAACGGCCAAGGAACGGAAGAAAAGCTGCCTGTCTTTCTCGAAGGCTGAGCTAAAACTGGGGGAACGCATGGAGGAGTCACGTGGAGGAAGAGGGCGTTCCTCAATTTCAGCTCAGCCTGTGAGAAGTGAAGACTGGAGCACCTCCCACTCTGGATGCTCGCAGCAGTTCTACGGAGAAAATATAAAAAGAAGAAAGTGCTCAATGAAACAATTTGTTCTGATTTGGATTGCTTTGTGGGGAACTATTTCTTGAAAGACTAAAAACATTTGGGTTTTAAGGGGAAAAAAATGGCATTATCAGTTGGAGAATTACAAATGGAATTTCAAAAGCTAAAAGAAGAGGAACAAGAAAGCAAGGGCTCTTCTGGATCTATTTTTCAATTTTTAGAAATAGCAATTTCTTCCTACCAAGAAATACAACAACGAGAAGGCTGGGATGATGAAGAAGAAGCCATCTTTAATGGACAGACAATCTTAGTTAAGGAAGAAAAGAGAAAGGGGGGAAATAAAATGGAGAATTCAGAATCTAAAAAAGCAACCAAGAAAGGGAAAAATAAGATGAAAAATCGATACAATGTCAGAAAGCAACAGAAAAGAGAAATACAACAAAGAGGGAAGATCAAGAGAGTGGAATTTGAGAGATGGGGGTGTAAAAAGGCTAGAATTGATAAGAAAGGAAGGGAAAAAGGCAAGAGAAGTCATAAAGGTTTAAAACAAGATGTTAAAAACAGGGTTTTTTCAGAGACAAAGGGTAAAATAGAACTTAAAAAATGATTCTGCAAAAGTACATAAGATTGTATTTGAAATCAAGTTAGAAAATTGAAATATTATATGAGTTAATAATGCATTAAAGGGAATGTATAAAAATGTTTAAGATTTAACAATATTCCTATGGAATATTGTTTTTACTATATTATAAACTTAATTATCTTTCTTTTTTTCTTTTGTTTTATTATTCTGAAATGTAGGATTTAGAATGTACTAAGCAGAATCAGTATGGAAAGTATGTATTATTTTTAAGTGTTAAATTTAGGGGAAAGATAAAAAGTTGTCATACTTCAACCAGTGATTACAGGAGAAATATTGTATTAGAAAGAAAAGATAAATAGATAATTGAAAGAGAACGGACAAAAGATGTAAGTATAATTATTTAAACTGAAATGAAATAAATAAAATAGAATTAAGAGAATGAATGAAGAGAGAAGATATATAGAAAATATAGAATGTTAAATAAGATATGAAATAGTATATCAAGTGAGCATGAATTTGATTTATGTCTGTATAAAAAGATGTAACCCGGGGTAAGCCGCTTTCCAAAAAGAAGTTTTATGTATTTATGTTTTATGTTTTGTTTGTCTATGTTTGAATTTATAAAATGGTAGAAGAATGCTGGAAGAGAATAACGAAATTGTAAATAAGACAGATGGATATAAAGAAATATAATTGAATAGAAGGAAAGAGAAAAATAAAGAGAAGGTGGGAAAAGAAATGAAATTGAACAGATAAGATAAATATACATAACTGTGCTTGTATGGAAATGTGATAATTTGGAACTATCCTGTCTTTAAATAAGATGTTTTATTTGTTTTTCAGAAAATATGTCTTATGTTATTATATACCATGTTTTGTTTGTTGGTATATTGTTTTTAAAAATTAATAAAATTTGTTAAAAAAAAAATTGTGGGCTGAAGTCGAGGACTACCTGTACTTACCCAAGTCGAAGAGGCAAGTCGTAAGTCGAGGACTACCTGTACTTACCCAATTCCTCCAGAAGAAACAGGGCCATTTTTGATCCAAAAGAAGAATTCAGCACTAGAGAGCAACTTAAGACTTATTTACCACTTTACAGTGCTTTACAGCCCTCTCTAAGTGGTTTACAGAGTCAGCCTCTTGCCCCCAACAATCTGGGTCCTCCTTTTACTGACCTCAGAAGGATGGAAGGCTGGGTCAATCTAGAGCCCCCATCAGGATCTAACTTTGGGGAGAGGGGACTTTTTCAACGTTTGAGAGGCCGGAATTTCCATTGTTAATGAAGACAGTTGTTCAGTCACATCCAATTTTACAGCCTTTTTGTTTTGTTTTTAACACAGCTGTTACGTGAATCACTACAATTGTTAAGTGAATTGTGGTCCTTAAGTGAATCTGGCTACTCCCATTGACTTTCTCCCTGTGAAGATCACAAATGGCGATCACACAACCCTGAGATCATCATAATTGCAGATCGGTTGCCGAGTACCTGAATTTTTGTCACACAATCTTAGCAATACTGATCGTTGTAAGTGGGAAGACCGGTCATAAGCCACTTTTTTCGGTACCACTGGGTTGCTAAAATAATGTTTAAATCAAGCACTACCTGTGCAATTAATCCTGCTAAAAGTTATTGTCTTTTTTAAAATTTTTGATCCTTTCCCACCTGTAGCCTGATACGGTTCTCGTTTGTATGACTCAATGTTTCATCACAGCCAAACAACACGCAATCAACTTCCAAGGAAAACACACCTAAAACCAGCCTATGACATTTACTGCTTTTAAAAATCAAGAGTCTATTTTTAGATTACCATTTGCTTGTGCCTTTCTGAAATTCTTTGAGGACGTTTCAACCCCAGGACCCTAATAATAAAAGCAATTCTCTTCTTCAGCAGAACTTGGTGAACATTAAGGGTGTCCAAAACCATGGCGATTTTAAGACCCGTGGACTTCAATTCCCAGAATTCCCTAACCAGTTAGGAAATTCTGGGACTTGAAGTCCACAAGTCTTAAAGTTGCCAAGACTGGACATTCGCGGTGGAGACTACAATTCCCCAAACCTTTCCGGCTTTGTGGGATGGAGGGGAAGGGGAGGAGACCGGATGTTTCCATGCAAATGGCAGGTGAGTGTGCAGGCCCATTTGCACAAGTAGTGGACATGCACGCTTGTCCGCTGCACGCACTAAGTGTTCGCACGCACACCCACTTCAGCAGCCCGGTTCTGAAAGGGCCACGGCTCAATAATGGACCGTGGCCCAGGGATTGGGGATTCCTAGTGTAGATGCTGTGAGAATAGATAGATAGATAGATAGATAGATAGATAGATAGATAGATAGATAGATAGATAGATAGATAGATGTGTGTGTGTGTGTGTGAGAGAGAGAGAGAGATAAACATGTATGTATGTATGTATGTATGTCATTCAGCTTTGTTCGGGTATTTTCCCACGTCATTGTAGTTGTGCTTTTAAAGTTGTAGCAACATTTCGGCAGAATCTCATCTGCCATCATCAGGCTTCTGTATAGTGTTCATCTGTGAGTCAGACTTTTACAGTGGTTTCAGATTTAAATTTGGGGCAGCCTAATGCTGTGCTAGAATCTGAAACTACTGTAAAAGTCTGACTCACAGATGAACACTATACACAAGCCTGATGATGGTAGATGAGATTCTGCCGAAACATTGCGACAACTTTAAAAGCATGAGATCCCCAGCACGACACAATACTCAGTAAAGTGCAGGCCTCCTTCACAGTTCTCACAAGACTGTGTGACTTAGATTTTACACTCCCTTTTCTTGTCCTCATTCTATTTCTCTCACCCCCAGCTTCTAAAAACAACAACAAAAGCCCACAATAAATTTCTCAAAGATCAAAGAGCTGGGAGGTTAGATGTGAATGGTTAACAATTGGGACTTTCTCCCATTATTTTACTGGATGTCCACTGGACTATTTATTAAAAGTGATGTAAAATACAGGTGATCTCTCGATGTGGCTGGCTGGGGAATTCTGGGAATTGAAGTCCACAGGCCTTCAGGTTGCCAGAGTTGCACACCCCTAGGTTGAGACATTTTGGCCATGAGGTTGCAACTTAAAATTAGTCTCGCCTTACTGGAAACTTGCAGACTAAATCCATTTATTCACGGTACATGCATGATTAACTTCCAGGGACAGAAAGAAATGATACAGTACACTTCCCCACTTTGAGACAAAGGACTACTGTTATTTTAAGCAATGCTCTTTTGACGGACAAGCTGATTTTTAAAAAGATTTTGTGTCCCTTTTGCTGTTTTTGAGGGAGATGGTAGCAGTTCGTTTCCATAAAAAGGACTGATGCAGTCACCCTGCTGATTTCCAAGGAAACACAGGTCTTGACAGGGCCTGAAAGGAAACTCTTTGGAAAATTATGCCAAGTGCCTTGAGGGTGAAAATAAAGACCCTGAGATGTCAGAAAGCAATATCACAATGATGGAATTAACTGAAGCATTTAAGAAGCAAAATAATGGAAAGGCACCAGGTCCAGATGGGCTTCTGGCAGAATTTTATAAAACATTACAAGAATCGCTGAGCCTTCCATTGCTAGAAGTCATAAACGAAGTTATGTCAAAGAAGAAGATACCTAAAACATGGTCAGAAGCCTATATTACACTTATTCCAAAAGAAGAGGCTGATCCACTGTAAATCAAGAATTATAGACCTATTTCTTTACTAAATGCATACTATAAAATTTTCGCTTCAATTTTGGCAGAAAGACTTAAAAAATACTTAAATAATTTTATTCATCCTGATCAAAATGGATTTTTGCCAAAGAGACAAATCAAAGATAATATGAGAGTAATTTTGGATACTTTGGAATATTATGAGGTACACCCTGAAAAGCAAATGGCTTTGATATTTTTAGATGCACAAAAGGCATTTGATAATGTGAATCAGAGATTCATGCTATTATTATTGGAACAGATGGGTTTCGCCAGAAAATTCATTCAAGCAATAGAAGCCATATACCATAAGCAAACGGCAAAGGTAATGATAGAGGGAGAATTGACGGGTTCCATCAATACAAGAAAAGGTACAAGACAAGGATGCCCACTATCACCTTTGCTATTTGTATTAACTTGGAAGTGTTGAATAGAAATATTAGAGACGATAAGAGTATAAAAGGAATTAAAATTAAAAAGGAAGAATTTAAATTGCAAGCTTTTGCGGACGATTTGGCCTTTATTTTGGAAGACCCTTTAGAAACAAGCACCAAAATTATTGGAAAAGATAGAGGCATATGGCAAGGTGGCTGGTTTGAAAATAAATAAAGATAAAACAAAGATCTTGACAAAGAATATGCTTCTAAGATAAAAAGAACTGGCAGAATTATTGAAAATTCAAGTCACGAACAAGGTTAAGTATTTGGGGATACATTTGACAGCAAGATGTAGTACATTAAAAGAGAACAATTATATTAAACTTAAACAACATTTGATGAAATGGGAAAATCTACAATTATTAATAGGGAAAATCTCAACAATCAAGATGAATAACTTACCCAGAATTTTACACCTATTTCAAACAATACCAATTAGGCTTGGAAAGGACTATTTTGAAGATTTAAATAAAACTGTATTGAAATATATATGGCAAGGTAAGAAAGCGAGAATAAAGTTAAAACTCTTGCAAGATGCTAGAATTAGAAGAAGATTTGGTTTGCCTAATTGGGAGCTGTACTACCAAGCTACAAACTTGATGTGGGCTAAGGAATGGATATCATTAAGAAATACTAGATTGTTGACATTAGAAGGACATGATTTGTTGTTGGGGTGGCATGCTTTTCTATGGTATAAGGGAACTAAAACACAGGGCTATTTTAGAAGATATCATATACGGGAGTCTCTGTGGTTAAATTGGGAGAAGATTAAAAGACAATGCTATTTGAAAATTCCAGTCTGGTTATAGACTATTGAAGCATTTTCCTATCCCATAATATATAAGAAGGAACAAACAGTTAGATATGGGGAAATATTGGATGAAAAGGGTGAACTTAAATCGATGCAAAATCTAGAGGAACAAGGTATAAAGATGAATTGGTTTTCATACGTGCAAATACATTCAAGGTATGATGAAGATCTCAAAACAGAAGGATTTTATGACAAATTGACTGACTTAGATAAGATTTTGACAGGTACTGATGAAAAGGTGATTAAAAAATTCTGTGGTTATTTATTGGAAACTAAACTAGAGGAAGAACAAGTTAAAGAAACTATGATTGCTTGGGGGAAGAATTTTGGATAGGGGATTGATTTAGAGAAATGGCAAAAATTGTGGTCTCAAAATTATAAAATGACAATGTCAACAGCATATAAAGAAAATTTGTATAAGATGTTTTACAGGTGGCATTTCCCCCCCAAGAATAGCAAGAATGTTCAAGAATAAATCCGAAAAATGTTGGAAATGTCATCAGATACCTGGCTCATATTACCATATGTGGTGGACTTGTGAGGACGCTAGAAAATACTGGACTAAAATCACATGTGGTTGGAAAAAATGACAAAGAAACATATAGACTTGAAACCAGAGATATTTTTATTGGGAATTTTACCTGATATATACAGTAAATATTTAAAATATTTGATTGTAAATCAAATATTACAATTTGATTGGCTAGGACTATATTTGCTAAAAATTGGAAAAATGAGAAAATACCATTACAGGAGGAAATTATTAAGAAAATATTGGAATGTGCTGAAATGAGTAGATTGACATTTGAAATTAGAGAACAAGAGGATAAACAATTTTATAAAATTTGGGACCTTTTCTATAGATAATAAAATACAATAATAGAATATCTAGAATTTTAGAAAATAATGAATATATAAAGATGTATTTCTTTTTTTTTGTTATCATATTTATAAAATGTTTTTAGGATACATTTGGGAGGATGATATGAATTGTTATAAAATAAACTAAGTAAATTATAGTTATCTCGCAAAGTATGAATGAACAAAATTATAGTCAAATGAATGTTTAATAGTGATACTAGGGTATTCAATTTTTGATTGATAATATGAGTTATTACGCAATGTAACTGTAATTGAGACTATGAAATGGATGCACAAACAATTTGTAAACCAACCAACACACTGCTGCTTGTACATTTATGAAAAAAAGTTGGATGTTTTTATGTTTTGTTTGTTTTTGTTTGCCTCTAAAAACCAATAAAACTTGTTTATATAAAAAAAAGACCCTGAGAAGGGGATTAACAGAATAACAGAGTTGGAAGGGACCTTGGTGGTCTTCTAGTCCAACCCCCAGCTGAAGAAGGAAACCCTACATCATTTCAGACAAAGATTGTCCAAACTCTTCTTAAAAACCACCATGGTTTCAATACCCACAACTTCTGAACCCCAATCTTTTCATTGATTTATATTCTGTCAAGAAATTTCTCCTCAGTTCTAGGTTGCTTCTCTCCTTGATTAGTTTCCATCCATTGCTTCTTGTTCTGCCCTCAGGTGCATTGGAGAATAGCTTGACTCCCTCTTGGGGCAGCCCCTCAAAAATTGGAAGATTTTTTTTTTTTTAAACAAATTTTATTAATTTTACAAAAACAGTGCACAGACAATCAAGGCATAACAGCTTATAAATTCTTTTCTAAAAAAAATAATGAAATAGTAGTAATTAAGAAAGAAAACCAATAGAACATAATGATTCCAAATTATAATATCAATATTTACTTTATCTATTTAACTTCATATCTTATCCCAACTTCCCCTTTTCATCCAAATTATTTCTTGCTAATTAAATTTTTTTTGTCTTTTATCAACATACAAAACACAAAAAACATAACAAAACTTAAAACATCTTTTCTGAAAGCTGCTTGATCCCGAGTTAAAACTCTTCACACAGACGAAATTTACACATCATATTCACTTTATATATCCTTCCCTATCTTATTACCATTTTCAATAACATTCTTTGTCTGTTCTATTTCCAACTATCCATTCATCTTTTTTCTTTTACTATACTTCTCCTATACACTAATTGGAGTGACGCCTTTAACTCATTGCCTGAACTTAAAAGTACTTCATACAACACTTAATTTATCTTGGGATTCTGTTTAGTACATTCTAAAATTACACAATAAATTTTATAAGAAAGGTTCGACTCTAAATACACATATAAAAACACAATCTTATGTACCTTCCAGAATCCCCCCCCCTTTTTTATCCTTAATTAGATTCAACCATTGTCTCTAAATAAGCTTTTTTTCTTTAGATCTTGCTTCCCACCATTGAGGCTTCTTCCCCCCCCCCCCTTTCTCTCTTGCTTATTCTTCCTCTTGCCCTTTTTATCCCTTTGTCTCCCTCCTCCCTTTTCTTACTCCCTTTCCATTGCTTTCTAACCTTGCATCCACCTTTCCTCTCATTTTTCTCTTTTTTGGTTGTTTTTTGAAACCTTAAAATCCCCTTTTTCTTATCCTCTTTCTCCTCCTCCCCGGAAAATACCCATTGTCCATCAAAGATGGCTTCTTGTTCCTCTTCTTCTTTGTCCCAGTCATTCTGCTGTGTAGTCAACTTTTCATAAGTACATAACGCCATTTCTAAAAATTGAAATAAAGTGCCCAAAGTATCTTTTCCATCTTGTTCTTCCTTTTTATATTTTTGATATTCAATCTTTAATTCATCCACAAGTGATGCCATCATAAAAAGAGAAACTTTTCCCAAAACAACCACCCAAGTATTTTTAATCAAAAATAGTTCAAAAGAAGTTCCAAAGATTAATACTTTTCTTCCTTCTTCTATTTCTCTTTCTGGGGTTACAGTTTAATCAAAGAGGTCCAATTACCATATATCTTTCTTTGGGATTCTAGGCAATCTCCTCCTTTTTCCACTTCTGCTCCAATTTTTTTCCTCTCCCTTCCCACTTGCAACATCAATTTTTAAATAATCAGAAATCCATACCTCTAATAAGGGTTTTCCAATTTCTTAAATTTTTAAGTCCAGTGTCCAAGAAATCTTTTATCCCTTAACTTCAACTTTCAAAATAGTTCACCTTCAGTGCCCAAATAAATTTCAAATCTTCATCTGCTGTTTCTATGGGGTGGGAGAGTGAAGAAAAAAAAAAGTTCCCTTTAAAAGCTTCTCCGCCGCTTTCCGATCTTCTTAGGGATACAATGTATCCTCCAGCAATTCAGACAGCTCAGTTCCAACGAATTTAAAAGATGTTGATTGACCTGGCTCAGCCAGCACTTTCACTTTTCTTGCTTCCTCCAGCACAATCTTGGCCATTGCTGACCACCGCTCCACCACCTTGGGAAAAAGGGGTTTTTCCGGACGAGGAGGGGGTCTGCGACACCCCCAACCCCCTGTCCGGCTCCCCTCTCTCTTCGGCTGTCCCTACAGGGCAGCCATAACCCCCTGACCCGTTTGGATCGGGGGTACCTCGGCGGCAAGCACAGCAGGAATCGCGAACAGTGATCCTGATTCTTTCCAGTCCTGGGCCTTTCTCTTTCCACCAGATGGAAGCTGAAGAACAAACTGGTAGTCCTGAACAACCAAAATTGGGACCAGAATTTCCGTTGTTAAGTAAGACGATTGTTACATTGCACCTGATTTTACAACCCTTCCCCCCCCACACAGCTAATGCAGCTATTGAATCATGCGGTTGTTAAAAGAATCTGGTCGTTAGGTCACTTTTTCCAGGGACACTGTAACTTCAAACTAAATTATTTTGGTTGTAATACAAATGGTTGTAAGTCAAGGACTAAGTGAAAGGAGATGGTATACATGTATACAACTGAACAAGTCCAGAAGTATTTTACAAGAGTACTACACTCCTCTGTTCTCAACAGAATACCTTACACCACCAGGCTTGAGATTCTAGGCTTAGACAACCTTGAACTATGCAGGCTACAATTGGACTTAAGCATAGTACATAAAATTATCTGTTACAATGTCTTATCAGTTAATGACTATTTCAGCTTTAACCCCAATAACACAAGAGCACACAACAGTTATAAACTTAATGTAAACCGCTCCAAACTTGATTGCAGGAAATATGATTTCAGCAACAGAGTGGTCCAAATTAGTTGAATGATCTGGAACTCACTACCTGACTCTGTTTTCAAGTGCTCAAACTCCCACTCCTTTACCCTCAAACTAACCTCTATGGACCTCACCCCATTCCTAAGAGGTCTGCAAGGGACGTGCACATGTGCACAATCGTGCCTACTGTCCCTGTCCTATCGTCCCCAATTATTCGTACCTATTTCATGTATTTATACTTATATTTATTCTTGTATCTATTATATTGTAAGCAATTGACAAATTAAATAAGTAAATAAGTAAATAAATAATCAATCAGTGCCCTGCTGGACCAAACTCCTGGTCTACCTGGTTGAGCAGTCTGTTTTCACAGTGGTCAAGCAACTGCACCAGGAAGCCCACTACGCTCCTAGCAGATGGCCTTTGTTGGGACTAATAGACACTGATCCCCATGACTTTTATGCATTGTTCCATTTTTAAGCCAGCCAAGGTGGTAACTCCCTTTTCTTACACATCATCTGGTAGAAAAAAAAAAATCTTCTCCAAATCGGTTAAGCAATCACCAAGGTTACTTATTTAAGACAAGGAAGTCAAAGAACAGAGAGCTCAGGAAACCACAAAAATCTAGATTGAACACTGAAATTATTACTTTCAGATTCTGCAGAGAAATAAGGAAAAATCTACCAGCGGCAGCCTGTATCAAGAATAAAAATCTATGCAAATCACAATTCTTAGGAAACAAGATGAGAGCAGGAAACTTTGATGACAACTTGGTAGAAAGGAGAGCAAGAAAGAATCTGCCAGGGAGGTACTTTCTTGACTTGGCTGTTCTTTTCTGCCATATTCAAAACCAGCAACCTACTTTTATATTAACTCGGAAAGGCCCCTTTAACACCCAAAGGCTTAAACTGGGTAGGTGGAAGGCCATGGACCCACACTATCAACATACTGCATCCCCGAATGATTTTCTTAGCTTGCTTCCAGGGACTGAAATCTTGCTGTGGCTTGTGTTCATAAAAGCACAAAGTCTAACACAACCAGGGACCTTTCTTATGAGGTAGCTGGGAAAGCTCTCATTATGCAACACTTCAAAGGTGGTATTCAGCCGGTTCTGACCAGTTCTGGAGAACCGGTAGCGGAAATTTGGAGTAGTTCGGAGAACCGGCAAATACCGCCTCTGGCTGGCCCTGCCCCCATCTATTCTCTGCCTCCTCAGTCCCCGCTGATTGTCTGGGTCTTCTTTGCTTGTCCTGCACAGGAGAACGGAGCTGGAAAGCAGGTTAGTGGGGTGGCGAGGGAATGGGGATTTTGCAGTAACCTTCCCTTGCCATGTCCACCAAGCCACACCCACCAAGCCACACCCACAGACCGGTAGTAAAAGAATGTGAATCGCACCACTGCAACACTCACAAGAAAATGCTATATTTTATCGCAATAACACTAAGGCATATATAGCTCTTCATCATACTTTACAGCCCTCTAAGCAGTTTTATACAGTCAGCATATTGTCCCAACAATCTGGGTCCTCATTTTACTGACCTCTAAAGGAGGGAAGGGTGAGAATCGAACTCTTAAGCTGTGGGCAGAGTTAGCCTGCAATACTACATTCTAACCACTTTGCCACCACAGCTCTTTATAAATCCCAGCATGGTCCAAGGTATCAGAGGTGGGAAGCAAATGGAGAAATGCAAATGGATAAATAGCCCTCGACTTACAATATTTCATTTACAGTTACGGCAGTGAAAAAAGTGACTTATGACCATTTTTCTCTCTTACGACCTTTGCAGCATCCCCATGATCATGTGATCAAAATTCAGATGCTTGCCAACTGGTTCGTACTTGTGACTGTTGCTGTGTCTCAGGGGTTATGTGATCCCCTTTTGCGATCTTCTGACAAGCAAAGTCAATGGGGAAGCCAGATTCACTTAACAACCGGGTTACTAACATCAACTGCAGTGATTCACTTTACAACTGTGGCAAGGAAGGTGGCAAAATGGGGCAAAACTCACCAAACAAATGTCTCACTTAACAACAGAAATGTGGGGCTCAATTGTGGTCATAAGTTGAGGACTACCTGAGGCTTTCCTTCTTATCAAGGAAGTCACGCTTAAGCCAGCCTGTAGCATCATCATAAGGTCCCAGGAAATGGTGCGAAAATTCCCCTTGGTTACAGATGTCTTCAAAAGATCTGAAAAAATATTGCAAACTATCTGAAAACTTCATCTGGAATGGAACACCAACACTGGCTTTACCACAGGTGTGAGCTGCCGAGAAGGGGATATTTCTAAAACGTCCCTTTTTCAAACCAATCTGTTTCCGAACCGGAGTTAGAGGACTGGTTGTGACCTTGATTGAGACAGAAACATGCTTCCCAGCTATTCCCTTTGACAAAGCTCAGATCCAACTTCCTTCCTTCTGGAAGCTGAAATAAGTCCTTTCTTTTTCTTTTTTCTTTAATTGGCAAATGTTTTATTTTATATTGTTTGTGTGAATGGCGTGATAACTGGGTATCATACATTTTAATACAAATGGACATAGTGTTATTACTCCCAATTATTACATTTTATATTGTTTACAAATATCTTAAACTTCCACCCTTAATATTCTATTCTATTCTACTCTATTCTATTCTACTCTAATTATTCTTTCATAAATCTTGGTATCTTAAAATATTACACACTGTTATTCCCCTCTTATTTCTATCTCTATTTTAAATCCTCCCCACATATCTTTATAATATTCAAAGATGTGTCTTTTTAATCATATTTCCCTTATTTATGTCTTCCCCTCTATGAAATGAGACCTTTCTAGAAGTGACATCAGTGGCTTCCAAATAAATTCTGAATGGAGTGTTTCCAGTCTTGTGAGGTAGCCTATAAACAAGAAGCATGCCCTGATGAACTAAATCTACTTTATTGTAAAGTTACATTTACAAAATCTTGTAAGTCTGAAGGTACATTTCTCTCCCATTACTTTAGGAGCCTAAGAAACTGGGGGTGGTCCCTTCGCAGATGTTTGGTGTACTTACACTACTGTTATGGACTAAGCTATCTTTAATCATACTGTTCTCCTGGGCTGTGTCACTTCCTGCTGTATCTCAAGATTGCTCCCAGACACCAATAGAGGTAAACCCTTCTCAGGTGGAAGAAGTATGCAATTTTACTCCTGAACTCGTATCTTCACAACCCAAGGTGGACAAGAAATATAAGGTGATAATATACACAGGGTGCAAATGTGGCAAAGAATCTCCTTGCTGAGATTCTAGAGAGAGTGCAGAGAAGAGTGACAAAGATAATTGGGGCAGGGGTGGGATTCAAATTTTTTAACAGCCTTTGGGGGTCCAGGCTTGGTGGTCATGTTGTTGGCTAGGCATGGCCAACTCAATATTACTCACATCGAGGCACGCATCTCCTCGCCTGGCCTCTTGTTATTGTGGGGATGCTGCAACAGTCATAAGGGAAAAACAGCCATAAGTCACTTTTTTCAGTGCCATTGTAACTTTGAATGGTCACTCCATACAAGCAAAGTACCAGCAAAGGAGGAAAAAAAAAACTTCAGAGAAGTTGCAGAGGTAGGAAGTCTCGTCCTGCCAAGAATGTAATAAGGGTTAATGGAGAAGCAGTTTCTGTAAGCAACACCAGAATGTTTCCTTCCTGCCTTCCTTACAGGATTAGGCCAGTAATTTCTTCCAACAACCGGTTCTCCTAACTGCTTAGAATGTTAACAACCGGTTCTAGCTAAGAGGTGCGAACTGGTAGAATCCCACCCGATTAGGGGACTGGAGGCTAAAACATACAAAGAATGGTTGCAGGAATTGGATATACATCTAGTTTATTGAAAAGAAGGACTTGGATGACATGATAGCAGTGTTCCAATATTTGAAGGGCTCGTACAAAGAAGGGGGAGGGGGGCAATCTGTTCTCCAAAGCACCTGAAAGCAAGACAAGAAGTAATGGATGGAAATAATCAAGGAGAGAAGCAACCTAGAATTAAGGAGAAATTTAGGTACAGAATTAGTGGAATAGCTTGCCTCCAGAGGCTGTAGATCAGGGGTCTCCAACCTTGGCTCCTGGAAGTCCGCCAGGCTTCCAGGAGCCAAGGTTGGAGACCCCTGCTGTAGATGTTCCAACACTTGATGTTTTAAAGAAAAGATTGAACAACCATTTTTCTGAAATAGTATAGGGTTTCCTGGTTGAGCAGGGGGTTGGACTAGGGCAGTGGTCCCCAACCTTTTTTGTTGCACGGACCAGTTTCACGCAGAAACACTTTTTCAAGGACTGGTCGATGGGCTTTTCGGGCTCTTTCTTAATCTCCTCCTGAGTAACGCGAGATTCCACCGCCATTGGGATGGCGCCCCCCCCTTCGACGAAACTAAGGCGCGAGGATTCCTTCTGCACCCAAATGCCGCTTTCCAGCCGATGACTGACAAGCTCACCCGGAAGCACTTTCTCAAGCGCCATCGAAACAAGATGGTGGCGCCCAAGTACCAGCGGCCGGGTACAAAATGATCCACGGACCGGTACCAGTCCAGGGCCCGGTGGTTGGGGACCCCTGGACTAGGGGATCTCCAAGGTCCCTTCCAACTCTTTTATTCTGCTTGCAGATGACAGATATGGCCAGGAAAGCCTTTGCATGACTTGTCTTCTCTACCAATTCCTTGAGGTCCTTCCTTAACCTTCTTTTACAGCTGGATTACTGCAAAATGGGATGCTCTTGATAATTACTTGGAAGCTAACACTGGTCCAAATTGCAGTGGTGACAGTAGCCATGGATGTACCTCAGCATGCACATGGAACATCACTAATTCAATTGCCCTGGCTACCAGTAGCTTTCTGGGGGCAATGTGAAGTAACGGTAGCCATTTAGGAACTACTGTATATCATGGATCCAGATCCATGATTTCTCTGCAGGCCCAAGCAATCCTGATCCCACTTTCAGAAATAAGACCTGGGTCTGACAACAGGAAAAGGGCTCAAAGGGTATATGGCTTCCCTGACAGTGATGTGACAATCATGTAACCTTTTAACAATTTTATTTATTTGTATTTATTACTTTTATAAATAACTCAAAGCAGCAAACATACTTAATGCTCCTTCCTCCCCTTATTTTTCCAACAATAATCTTGCAAGGTGGGTTGAGCTGAGAGAAGGTGACTGGCCCAGACTTACCCAACCAGCTTTCATGACCAAGGTGGGACTAGAACTCACAGTCTCCTAGTGATTGGCCCTAAATCACCCAGTTGACTTTCATGCCTAGGGTGGGACTAGAACTCAATCTCCTGGTGATTGGCTCAAAGTCACCCAGGCGGCTTTCAAACCTAGAATGGGACTAGAACTCACAGTCTCCTAGTGATTGGCCCAAAGTCACTCAACCAACTTGCACGCTTAAAGTGAGACTAGAACTCAAAGCTCCAATTCATATCTTTTCTGCACTGTTCTACAGTTCCTCCCGTTTTTTCCTAAAATGTGGGATCCAGATTTGGACACAGTCCTAAAATAGTATGCTGATTATGCTATAATTAATCTAAATATTATGTACCATAATTTAGAAATTACACTTCTGTTGATAGAACCTCGGTTGCCGTTGGGGCTGTGTTATCATCGCACTGCTGACTCACATTTATCTACAGTTTTAAAAACTGCATTCAGAATCTGATGACATAAATCAAGAAAATTCAAGCATGTTTCCCAGAAAAATGATAGAACGGTGTCTGAAAGCCCACCAAGAGGCTCCAAATGTTGAAGGTTCACTTTATGTACCTTGATATTCTTGCCTGCAAGTTCTGTTTAGATGTCTCGATAGCAAACTTCCACCAAGAAATTTATGGAAATTTTGTTTTGCACTTCATCCCCGAGGTACGAGTTTAGATGCTGGCATGTAAATATAGCTCTCAGACATTTGCAGCCATTTATTAATTTCCGCCTTTGGTTAATGAGAGATGCTATCTTGCTGGCAGAAGTCTTGACTCATCAATGGTACTGAGTGAAACAGTCTGCACACATTTTCTTCGAAGGTCACTGAAGGAGCGCCTCAGGAACCTCCCAAATCTTCACAACCCAAGGTGGACAAGAAATATAAGGTGATAATATACACAGGGTGCAAATGTGGCAAAGAAAATCTCAAGTTCAATTTTTTTTAACTGTGAGCAAAAACAAAGTCACCTTTCCTTGAACAAAGCAGCCATTTAGTTTTGGGCTTTGACAAGTGAAATATTTTATTCCTCTTGGCAATCCCCAAGGGGGGGGGGAGGAGGAAACAAGGAAACAAGGAAAGAAACAAGGAAGGAAGGAAATAAGGAAACAAGGAAAGGAGGGAGGGAGGGAACAAGGAAGGAAGGAAGGAAGGAAGGAAGGAGGAAGGGAGGGAAGGAAAGAAGGAAAGAAGGAAAGAAGGAAAGAAGGAAGGAAGGAAGGAAGGAAGGAAGGAAGGAAGGAAGGAAGGAAGGAAGGGTGGGTTTCTGTGTTTTGGTTTGGTCTCCCTTACTACAGGAACAAAGATTATGTATGAAGACTCAGCATGGAAAGGTGAAATTTATTTTCTGCAGAGCATTTCTGGTGTAAACTGAGTGCAAGTCCTTCCTTAGCCATGAAAGCCAGCTGAACGACCTTGGGCCAGTCACTATCTCTCTCAGCCCAACTCACCTCGCAGGGTTGTTGTTATGGGGAAAATAAGAGAGGAAGGTGTATATAAATATAAATACGTAAAACGTTCCAATATATCCATCCAGGTTTCAGGACAACCCATGACAGGTAAATTCAGGTAACTTAGGGTGTGCGGCTGAAGAAGCAGTTCCATTTTCATGAGTATGGAGTAGAGTTAACCACATACCTCTCTGAGACCTGAGTCATGTTTTGAAGAATGAATGGTTGTAAAAGGGTCACACGTGCTAGAAAAAAGTTACAAACCAGAATCAACGGAAAGGGAGGAAGTGGCCTTGCAATGACTGGGAACGAATAGTAAAAAAAAGGTCTTGGTTTCAGTAAATATCTCTTTCTCTCTCCTTCTTTTCTCCTTCTCTCTCATACACACACCACACACACAAACAGGCATCTCTCTCTTTCATCTATGTGTGTGTGAAAAATTATTTCCCTTGTGCTATCAAAAATAGTTTCTATGTTCCTATGAATGGGTAAGGATTTTTTTTTTTCAGAACATCTGGCTGGCTCCTATGCAGGAATGCTGCAAATGCCTGTATTTTTTCAAAAATATAGAATAGAATACACAATAACAGAGTCCAAGGGACTCTGGAGGTTATCTAGTCCAACCCAATGCTCAGGCAGGAAACCCTATACCATTTCAGACAAATGGCTGTCCATTCTTCTCTTGAAAACCTCCAGTGATGGAGCATTCACAACATCTGGAGGGAAGCTGTTCCACTGATTAATTGTTCTAACTGTCAGGAAATTTCTCCTTAGTTGAGGGTTGCTTCTCGCCTTGATTAGTTTCCACCCATTGCTTCTTGTCCTGCCCTCGCGGGCTTTGGAGAATAGCTTGACTCCCTCTTCTTCTTCAAGGGAGGTACTAATGCCACTCTATAAAGCCTTAGTAAGACCAATCCTAGAGTACTGCATCCAGTTTTGGTTACCACACTATAAAAAAGATGTTGATACTCTAGAAAGAGTACAGAGAATAGCAACCAGGATGATTACTGGAGACTAAAACATACAATTAACGGTTACAGGAACTAGGCTTGGCTAGTCTAGTGAAGAAAAGGACCAGGGGAGACACGATAGCGGCCTTCCAATATTTGAGGGGCTGCCACAGAAAGGAGGAAGGGGTCAAGCTATTTTCCAAAGCACCAGAAGGCCAGACAAGGAACAATGGATGGAAACTGAACAAGGAGAGATTCAACCTGGAAATAAGGAGAAACTTTCTGACAGTGAGATCAACCAATGGAACAGAAGTTGCCCTCGGAAGTTGTGGGAGCGCCATCATTTGAGGCTTTCAAGAAGACATTGGACTGCCATTTGTCAGAAATGGTGTAGGGTCTCCCGCTTGGATGGGGGGTTGGACTAGATGACCTACAAGGCCCCTTCCAATTCTGATTATCTGTTAAATTTGTTCTTTGTGGCAGCCCCTGAGATACTGGAACACTGCTATCATGTCTCCCCTGGTCTATCTTTTCATCAAACTAGACATATCCAGTTCCAGCAACCAATCTTTATATGCTTTAGCCTCCAGCCCCCTAAACATCCCCGTTGCTCTTCTCTGCACTCTTTCCAGAGTCTCAACATCTTTTTTATATTGTGGTGACCAAAACTGGGCGCAGTATTCTAAGTGTGGTGACACCAGCATGGTGTAAAGCAGTACTATCACTTCTTGTGCTACCAGCAACAGAGGATGCTATCCCTTCTGTTGAAGCACTGGCTTTTTGGGCAGCTGCCACACACTGCTAGCTCATATTTAAGCGACTGTCCACTAGGAGTCCAAAATCCCTTTCCCAGTTACAATTATTGACACCACCTATTCTATACCTGTGCATTTGGTTTTTCCTGCCTAAGAGCAGGAGCCAAGTTTTCTCACCACTGAATTGCATCTGGTTGGATTGGGCCCAATACAAGTACTCCTCGTCTTACAAACAGTTCATTCAAAGTTACGACGGCACTGAAAACAGTGACGTATGATCATTTCTCATTGTTCGTTTGCAGTATCCCCGCAATCATCTGATCAAAATTTAGATGCTTGGAAACCGTTTCATGACTACTGCTGTATCCCCAGGTCATTCAACCTTTTGACAAGCGAAAGTCCATGGGGAAGCCAGATCCACTCAACAACTGGGTTACTAACTTATCAACTGCAGACTCACTTAACAACTGTGGAAAGAAAGGTCACAACAATGGGGCAAAACTCACTTAAACAGTAGAAATTTTGAGCTCAATTGTGTGGTCAGAAGTCGAAAACTACCTGTACTCAAGTCTGTCAAGATAAAGAGAATCAAGGGAAAGAAATAGCCTTCCCTGAAAATGGGCGTTGGTTCTTACCTGATATGCCCCTTCTCGGCGAACCGCTCGAGTGGGGATATGCTTCCGAGTCCTTTTCTTGCAGGCTGAGCTTTAGCTGAGGAAACGCTCCGCCCCCTCACATGACTCCATGTAGCGTTCCCCCAGTTTTTTGCGATAACGAGAAGAAAGGTTACGAAATCCTTCTAATCAACTATTGGCTCCTTGGCTGAAACCAGAGTACCCACCAGACGGAGGAGTTAGGGTGGGGCTGGATGCTCCTCGCGGCTCGCCGAGAAGGGGCGCATCAGGTAAGAACCAACGCCCATTCTCCCTCGAGCCGCTCGGAGCATCCAGAGAGTGGGACATACTAAAGCTTGGCTGTCCTAAGGGTGGGACTCCGTCTGGGCCGGAAGCCCCTCCGGGTCACTGATGACCCTCTGTAGGACTTGTCGGCCAAAAGAGGCCTCTGCTGAGGCGTATAAGTCTATTTTGTAATGTCTGATGAATGGGGACAGAGAGGCCCAAGTGGCTGCCTAACAAATGTCAGCGATTAGGGCTTGCGTGGACCAAGCCGCCGAAGTAGCTGCACTCCTGGTGGAATGAGCGGTTATTCCCCCAGGAGCGGGCAGAGATTGTGATAGGTAGCACCTGGCGATAGTTGCCCTGATCCAGCGACTGATGGTTGAGGGAGAGACTTTGAGCCCTAATGTCCTGGGCTGAAAGGACAGGAAGAGGGATTCTGATCTTCTCAGGGGTTGTGTGTGCTTAATGTATATGCACAAAGCCCTTCTAACATCCAGGATGTGCCAAAAGGGTTTCCCTGTCCCTCGAGGGTCTGGGGCAAAAGTTTGGGAGGACCAGTTCCTGAGACCTGTGGAAGGGTGAGTTAACCTTGGGTAAGAAGGTGGGGTCAGGGCGAAGGACCACCCAATCAGCATGGAACATGCATAAATCGTTTCTGACTGACAATGCTGCTATTTCCGAGACTCTACGAGCAGAAGTAATGCCCACTAGAAAACTACTTTAAACGTTAGAAATTGAAGGGAGGACTCCCTCAGAGGTTCAAACAGGTGCCTTGTAAGCGAAACGAGGACCTTGTTGAGGTCCCATGTGGGGAACCTGTGAACAGTCGGAGGGCACAAGTTGGTGGCGCCCCTGAGGAAAGCTCTAACCCGGGGGTGATGAGAGAGAGAACTGAAGTTATCAGAAGAAACAACGGTTGAGAGGGCAGCGACCTGACGTCTCAGGGTGTTGGGGGCAAGCCCTTTACCTAGGCCTTCTTGAAGGAATTCCAAGACCTGCGCAATAGGGGCAGAGAGGGGGTCAACTTGGAACCCGCTACACCACTTGCAAAAGCCCTTCCAAGTGGCATCATAAATTCGTGTGGTGGAGGGTCGCCTAACGGCCAAAATAGTGTCGATTACTTGACTGGAGAATTTTTCTCTTGTCAAACGACCCATTCAACCTCCAGACGGCTAAGCGGAGCCATTGGGGCTCCGGATGCAGAAGGGGCCCCTGAGAGAGGGAGATCCTGTCCGGGGGGATCCTCCATGGGAGCGCTACCGAAAGATTGCGGAGGACCGCGAACCATGGTCTCCTGGGCCAATAAGGAGCCACCAGGAGCAGGTCTGCCTTCTCATGAATGAGTTTCTTTATGACTCTGGGAACTGGCAGCGGAGGGAAGGCATATAGGAGCCCTGGGGGCCATGGGCAGCTTAGCGCATTGTGGTTCTCTGACCCGTGAGACGGGTACCTGGAGAAAAACCGTGGAAGCTGTGCGTTGGACGGGAAGGCGAAGAGATCCACCCTCGGGAGGCCGAATATTCTGGACGCCTCCTTGAATAGGGATGGATGGAGGCGCCATTCTGCTTGGTCCACCGTGGCCCTGCTCAGCTAATCCGCCTGGATGTTGGAGATTCCGGAGATGTGCTCGGCTTTTAGCGAGAGGAGGTTGGATTTTGCCCAATGGCAGAGGCGCTCGGCCTCCCTCATCAACTGAATAGACTGGGTGCCTCCTTGCCTGTTGATATGAGCTTTAGCCATGGTGTCGTCCGTGAGAATAAGGATGTGACGCCCACGTACCAAGGGGAGGAATCTGAGCAGGACCAGGTGGATGGCGTGAAGCTCCAGCCAGTTGAAGCTGCATCTTAGCTCGATCGGTGACCACTTGCCCTATGCCGAGAGCGAGTTGACGTGAGCGCCCCAACCTGATAGGCTGGCATCCACGATGAGGGTTAGCTGCTGAGGTTCTGAGAAGAGGTGGCCCCTGTTGATGGCGGGGTTGGTCCACAAGAAGAGGGACGTGAGGACCCTCGGAGGCATCTTGACTCTGGACTTCGAGTTGCTTCTTCCGGATCTTTGGGATGGGAGCAGGAACCACTGGAGGGATCTGCTGTGTAAATGGGCCCAGGGAATAATTGAGATGCATGAAACCATCTTACCCAATAATTTAGAAAGGTCAAGTAATGCCACCCTCCTTGATCGCCTAATCTGTTTGACCAGAGCTTGAATGCTGAGAAACCTCTCCGAGGAGAGGAAGACCTTTTCTGTAACCGAATCAATTATGGCTCCCAAGTGGATGATTCGGGTGGATGGGACCAGTTGACTCTTTTGCCAATTGATGAGGAACCCATGTGCCAGGAGAGCGGAGAGGGTGGCTCTGGTGTCCCTGACTGCCTGGGTCTTGGACAGGGAGAGAATAAGGATATCGTCCAAATAGCAGTGACGGCGGACGGGAAAGCTCCTGAGGTGAGCCTCAGGGCCGCGAGGACCTTGGTGAAGGTCCTGGGAGCCGAGGCCAGACCAAAGGGGAGGGCCAAATATTGATAGTGAAGGTTGTTATAACAGAACCTAAGGAATTTGCGGTGAGAGGGCCGGATTGGAATGTGTAGGTATGCCTCCGAGGGATCTATGGGGGATAACCAGTCACTCCGCCTGGTACTTAAGAGAATCGATTGCAAGGTATGCATTTTGAATTTGCGCTGAATAAGGTGGCGGTTTAGCCGTTTTAAATCTAATATAGCTCTGCATCCCCCCAAATGCTTGGGCACCACAAAGAGGTGGGAGTAGAATCCTCGTCCCCTCTGGACCAGTGGAACGGGTTGAATGGCCTGAATATCAAGCAGGTGTTGGATGGTTGCATCCATTAGTGCACGTTTGGCGGGATCTCTTGAGGTGGGGGATGTCATGAAGAAATCAGCGGAAAGCGGACCAGAACTCAAGGGCAAGACCAAACCTGACGGTGTCCCTAATCCGTGCATGGGAGTGGATTGTCCCATTGAGCGGCGAAGTGTCTAAGGCGGCCGCCGATGGGGACAGAGGAAGAAAATCTATCTGGGTCGGCGGTAGGGCCTCTCCCCTGATCCCCTAAAGGGCCTCTTATGGTTACCGCCCCATTTGTTTCTGTCGCCTGAGTCCGAGCGGTCCTGAGACCGGAAGGAAGGGGGTCTTGGGTATCTGGGCGGGAAGGGGAGTTGGTAGAAGGGGCGGGGGAAGCCCCTCCAAAAGGGCTGAGGGCCTTCTGTCTCTGGCCTCCGAAAAAGGGAGGGCTGGTACTTCCTCTTGCTGCAGCCCTCGACCAGCAGCGGTTCCAAGGCCAGGACGAACAGTTTGTCTCCCTGACGGGAGCAGTGGCCAGCTTGATTTTATTTTTACATCCGCCTGCCAGTGCTTGAGCCGCAGTAGGCAGCGAGCCATGACATGTGATGTCATTGCTCTGGAAGAGAACCTTCCCGATTGGTAAGTGGCGTCAGCTGAAAACTCGGCTGCGGCCACCAGTTTCGCTATGTCTTGGTGCGCCCTCACATTGACGCGAGGACGTTCTCTCAGCTGCCGGAGCCAGCGGATAGAGGATCCTGTGAAGAATGAAGCAGCCCTAGCCAATTTAATGGCCCAAGCGTCGGATAGATGGGCCCGGCGCAACGCCAGTTCCGTCCGCTTTTGCTCAGGTTTCAAGGCCTCTAAGGCCTCACTGGGGATAGAGGAGGGGGCAAGGCCCACAATGGGATCGTCAACCTCCGGGATGTTTAGAAGAGTAGACATTGCCAAATTGAGATTAAAGAATTTCTTGTCTTAGATAGAGGGTGTAGGGGGGGCTCCCGTGGAAGCAAGTTGCTTTGGTTGGGATGACCTCAGCTTCCACCACTGGTTGTGTGAAAATGGAGTCCTCTGGTCTCTCTGAGGCGGGGGGGAAGTCAGAGGGAGACTGGGGAAGAAGACCAGACATTCTTGGCTTTAAAGAGGAGGGATTTAAACAAGTATGGCTTGAACAGCCCCCCGAATACGGGTTAGTCAGGAGAAGCCCCCTCATCCTCCGACATCTCCCCCTCCATGAGGTCCGCCTCTAAGAGGGGCTCACTATAATGGGAGGATCCCCTCCGGGAGTCCTCTTCCTCTTCCCTGAAGTCACCAAAGTCCCCTTCCTCCTCCTGGGCCCCTACAGGAGGAGGGCTGTCCCTCTGAGAGAGTACCTGACCAACCGGGGGATCCGGCTGTGGAAGGGATCTGATGGATAAAGAGTCATGGTCGGGAGCCCGTGGAGAGAAGCCTGATCTGGACATGTGCTGCAGGCCTTCCGCAATGCCCTGGCGGATAGCCGATTCCATCCAAGCCTTGATGTGGGCTGGAACCTCAGATGTAGAGGGTTCTTCCTGACACAGACCAGCGGCCGTTGGTGTAAAGGTAGCTTTAAAGGGGTCAGTCTGGTCGGTGGTGCTGGGATCAAGTGACCCTGAAGTGGGCTGCGCCTAGATAGGGAGGATGTGTCTGGAGGGGGAAGAGGTTGAGTAGAAGTAGAGGGGGTGGGAGAAGGAAGGGCTGGAGGCCCAGAGCGGGACTCCCTTGATCGCCTATCAAACTCCTTTTCCAATGCCTTATGGCGCCTTAAGGCGTCTCATTGGGAGGCCTTGGAAGGTTCCTTGTCCTGCCTGCGCAAATAGTGGGACTTTGTCTTAGCCTTCAAGGAAGGTCGTTTAGAGAGATTGCCGTCTGCCATTTTGATAATTATAATAACAGTAATAATAATAGTAATAATAGCAAAGGGCGGTTGGCTCGCCTGGAATTGGCCTGAGTGGAGCCGAGTAAGGTTTGAGCTGGCCCGCTCCCCCTTTTGGAATTTAATATGTACAGTGGTAACAGGTCGTAAGGTATAAATGTATATATATATGTGTGTGTGTGTGTGTGTGTTTTCTTAAGTTTTCGCGGGTACTTACATGTCTGGCATTCAGCTTTGTTCGGGTATTTTCCCACGTCATAATAGTGGTGCTTTTAAAGTTGTAGCAACGTTTCAGCAGAATCTCATCTGCCATCATCAGGCTTCTGTATGGTGTTTGTGAGTCAGACTTTTACAGTGGTTTCAGATTTAAATTTGGGGCAGCCTATTGCTGTGTCAGAATGGTTTTTTCTTCCTCCTGATTGGTTGAGAGTCTTGGTCTGTGTTTATTGGTCTTGGAGTTTGCTGTGTTCTGCTACTAATATCTTCTGTCTGTTTTTTTTTTGGGGGGGGGCTCTTTTTGTATCTTGATTGGCTGGCAACATTGTGTTACTTTATTGGAGGCCTTTAGTGCAGCTTGGCTTCAGGTAAATGGACGGCTATCATTAGTTAGGAAGCTGGGTTTCATCTGGGTGCCTGGTTGGGGTGTGTTTGAGCTGGAGGTATCAGGGGGGACCTGTTTGTGCCCAGGTGTTTGCCTGGCTTGTGGTGTGGAGATTATTTTGTTTGTGAGTGCAGGCTTCCAAATGATTGACAGCCTGGTGGAATCATCTCTTCTCTTCTAAAAGTAGCTTCAGGGGTCTGTCTGGTCGGTGGTCCTGGGGTCAAATGACCCTGAAATGGGCTGCGCCTAGATAGGGAGAAGGAAGGGCTGGAGGCCCCGAGCGGGACTCCCTTGATCGCCTATCAAACTTCTTTTCCAACGCCTCATGGCACCTTTGGGCGTCTCGTTGAGAGGCCTTGGAAGGCTCCTTGTCCTGCCTGCGCAAGTAGTGGGACTTTGCCTTAGCCTTCAAGGAAGGTCGTTCAGAGAGATTCCGTCTGCCATTTTGATAATTATAATAACATAAGGTTCCTTGTCCTGGTGATAATAATAGTAATAATAGTAAAGGACGGTTGGCTCGCCTGGAAGTGGCCTGAGTGGGGCCGAGTGAGGTTTGAGCTGGCCCGCTCCCCCTTTTGGAATTTAATATGTACAGTGGTAACCGGTAGTAAGGAAAATATATATATATATATATATATATATATATATATATATATATATATATATATATATATATATATATATATATATATATATATATATATAAAATATATAATATGTACAGATGAGTAATCCTCTTATTTTTATTTTATTTATTTATTATTTATTTATTTATTTATTATATGCTATCTGCATGTAAAGGTTATCTATGTATATACGTATAAAAACGTATAATTTCATTTGTTTATTTTTGTCTCTTTCATTTCTTTTCTCTCTCTTTTTTTTTTTTACAACAGCAGGAAAGGAACCAAAGAGGTACCACAGTACAGGCCGGATTTACCAAATAAACGCCTGAGGCCGAGAAGGAGAGAGGCCTCTGGCAGCAAGCCTCCAGCAACAAGCCGGAGGGGGGGGTTGCTGCAACCTCGCTCCGATAGAGGCTGCGGGAAGCCATCAGAGACAATGAAAGCGAGCCCGAAGGAACGCTAAAAGCAACTAACTCTTGACCAGGGGGTCTTGGACTTTTACTTCCACCGCAGCAGCAAGGATCAGAAATAAAAATGGCGCCCGACCACGATGCGGCCCCAAGATGGCGGCCGCGAGCTGAGCTATGTCGGGCGCCTTCGGGACGGCAAGGAGGGCTTGTCCGGTTAGCTCAGCACGCCTGGTGCTCTTAAGGAGCGACTAGCCCTCCCGGTCGGCGTTTAGGGTGGGGGGAAATCCAGCAAAAGTTGCGCGCCACAAGGCAGCGCGGAGGCAGCGATGCGATCTAATAATGTGGGGGGTCGCGCGAAGTGCTGCGAACCCGCCCGCTTGCCCCCTAGGGGCGAGGGGAGACTTCCCCTAAGTCCCATCCCTTTGCGCAGGAGGAAGGAAAGGAAATATCAGACCTGAAGGTGAGGAAATTAGCCAGAATAATATACGTAGTATAAATCAGCCAAGGAGCTCCTTCCAACAACAGCCTGACTCTTCGAGGCTGAGCAAAAGACTGGGGGAACGCCACTTAGAGTCACGTGAGGGGGCGGAGCGTTTCCTCAGCTAAAGCTCAGCCTGCAAGAAGAGGACTCGGAAGCACATCCCACTCTCTGGATGCTCCGAGCGTCTCGAGGGAGAAGCTGTCCTGGCCACAATAGCTCAGGATGATGGGCAGTGTCATTCAGGATTATCTGTAGAAATAGCTATAGCACTTAGATTCCGCTTCACAGTGCTTTAAAGCCCTCTCTAAGTGGTTTACAGAGTCAACATATGCCCCCTCTCCAAACCATCTGGCTCCTCATTTTACCCAGCTTGGAAGGATGGAAGGCCGAGTCAACCTTGAGCCTGGTGAGATTCGAACTGCCAACTTGCAGGCAGCCAGCAGTCAGCAGAAGTAGCCTGCAGTAAGTACTGCACTCTAACCATTGAGCCACCGTGGCTCATACTACTCATACTGTAGGGCAGGGGTCTCCAACCTTGGGCCCTTGAAGCCTGGCAGACTTCAACTCCCAGAATTCTCCAGCCAGCTGGCTGGCGAATTCTGGGAGTTGAAGTCCGCCAGGCTTCAAGGGCCCAAGGATGGAGAGCTCTGCTGTAGGTGGCACCTTGTTGGTTAAGGCTACCTACTTGACAGTACTTCCTTCGTAGAGCTTACTTCCCTTCTGAAAGCTGCTCTCATCCTCAGTTTGCTTAAGAGAACATATGCAAATGATTTAAAAACAACCCCAGCTGTCAATCAAGGAAACCCAAACCATGGTACAACGGAAATACCGATGCGGTAACAGTTTAAAGCGCAGAGTAACTTTTTGACAAATTACGTTTATCTTATCTCTAAGAAAATGAAGTGCGTTTGTGAGTGAGTGCATGTGTGTGTGTGTTGAGAGAGAGGAAGGGAGGGAAGGGCAGAGAGGAAGTACGTATCAAAAAAAAAAAAAAGCAGATGCCTATGAAATAATAAGAAAGCAGGAGTTTACAATTCATAAATAAAGTATAGTTAGATTTACGGCACCTATCGTTTTTATTTTATTTTGCAGGGGGTAGGAAATCCAGAATAGGAGATTTATACTTTGAGCTGTATGCCTCAAAAGCGCCACGCTATGTGACTTTACTTGTAAAACAAACAAACAGAAAACCTTCAAATCGGGAGCATCATCTCTTCTTCTCTGGCTAGTCCTGTCCCACAGGGAATATAGAACACAAACAGAGTTGGAAGGGACCTTGGAGGCCTTCTAGGCCAACCGCTGCTCAAGCAGGAGACCCTATACCAGGGGTCTCCAGCCTTGGCTCCTGGAAGCCTGGCGGACTTCAACTCCCAGAGTTCCACAGCCAGCAAAGCTGGCTGTGGAATTCTGGGAGTTGAAGTCCGCCAGGCTTCCAGGAGCCAAGGTTGGAGACCCCTGCCCTATACTATTTTAGATAAATGACTGTCTGGTTTTCTCTTGAAAACCTCTCGTGATGGAGCACATCTAAAGGCAAGCTATTCCAATGATCGATTGCTCTCAACATCGGGACATTTCTTATTAGTTCTAGGTTGCTTCTCTCCCTGGTTAGTTTCCAACCATTGTTTCTTGTCTTGCGCCTTTTGGTGCTTTGGAGAATAGGTTGATCCCCTCTTCTCTGTAGGACCTCCTCAAATATTGGAAGACTGCTATTATGTCTTCCTTAGTCCTTCTTTTCCTCAGACTAAACGCACCAAATTCCTGCAACCGTTCTTCGTATGTTTTAGCCTCCAACCCCCCCTTTAATCATTCTTGTTGCTCTTCTCTGCACTCTTTCCAGATTCTCAACATCTTTCTTATATTGTGGGGACCAAAATTGCACGCAGTATTCCAAATGTGGTCTTATTAAAGCTTTGTACTAGAGCTTCATATGATCTTGATTCTGTCCCTCTATGAATGATTCTATCCCTCTAAGGCTGCATTGGCTTTTTGGGCGGCGGCTGCGTATAATTAATCTGGCACTGCCTGAATCCAATTGCCCTCGTAATCAAAATCAGAATAGAACTGGAAGGGACTTTGGAGGTCTTCTAGTCCAGCCCTCTGCTCAAGCAGGAGATCCTATACCAAGGGTCTTCAAACTGGGCAAGTTTAAGACTTATGGACTTCAACTCCCAGAATTCCTGAGCTAACATGACTGGAGGAGGAATTTTGGAAGTTGAAGTCCACAAGTCTTAAAGCTGTCAAGCTTGAGGACCCCTGTCCTATACCATTTCAGACAAGTGACCGTCCAGTCTCTTCTTAAAAACCTCCAATGATGAAGCATCCACAGCGTCTGAAGGCAAGTTGCTTCACTGGTTAGCTATTAAGTTTCTCCTCAATTCCAGGTTGCTGGTTCTGGGTTAATGGGGCATTATTCTAGGTTCCGGGTTAATGAGATACATCTTGTCCTGCAAGCCTGAAATCCATCCTCACATCTTTCTAAATCCATCTCAACCAAAGATAATGGAAACTGAGCCTCAAAAACTTGCTAAGGATAATAAGCCTGAGGGATGTATTTGAGTTAAAAACAAATAGAGAATATATAAAGTAGTGATCAGATAAGGAACTGAAAATGGAAGATGAATATGTAACTGAAATTATATCTGTATGGAGATGTGAAAACCTCGAACCATGCTGTTCACCGAAAAAAAAGATGTTCTATTTTTCTTTTTGTTTTGTGAAAACCCAAATAAAATTATTTTTTAAAAAACCAATTGCTAAGGAGCATCCCCCTTCCTTTCCTCCCCACTGATTGGGAGAGGGGATTGGAGTTCCAAACAACTCAGGGACGCCAGCTAGAGGAAGGTTTTTTAACAACCCAAAGAACGTTCTGTATGGGTCCTTTCACGACCACAAAATTCTTGCAACATTACAGATTGTAATTTTTTTTTTTCCACCCATGGTGAAAGCTGCACACTTGGGCTTTCCTGCGAGTTTCTGGTGGTACAAGAAAAGTTAGCTGCTGTCATTTTCCCCAACTGGTTGAACTTTTGCATACACCCACAGAAAAAAAGGGTCAGTAATTCCTTCATATACACCTGAGAACCCATTTCCCCAACTCTTCTGCATCTACATAGTGTGAGGGGAAGATTTTTTTTTTTTTTTTAAAAAGAAAATCTGACTCATATACACACTATCAAAAAAAAAGAAAAAGAAAATCTGACTCATTTACACACTATCATTTTTATTAAAACACATTCTGTCCTCTTGAGAAATGGTTAGGAAATCCAAGGTACTAGAATAAACTGCTTGGTAGGGTTTTTTGTTTTTTTTTTCAGAAAAAAAAAATAACAGGGAGTGGGGAGAGATAACAAGAGTAGGGGGAGATTGTGGGAGAAAAAAGGGAAAAGCAAGGAAAATGCCATGATTCTTCCTTCCATCAACCAGCACAAAAAGTCTCAACTGAGATTCCTTTTCCTAATTATGGAACAACAAAAAACCTGGACATTTTATGGCTCAAAAACCACATCCAAACCCTTTGGCTGTTGTTGTTCAGCCCACCTGAGGTCAATCAGGAATTCGAAATCAAACGTAAATAAGCGGACATAATGCAACAGCATTGCCTATGGAGATTCTCAGTCATCCAGGTCATGGTTGTCCCAAAGCATTTTTATCAGAAGGCAACTGGACTTTCTTGGTTTTTTTTTCTTTTGAAGACGTTTCGCTTCTCATCCAAGAAGCCTCTTCAGCTCTGACCGGATGGTGGGGAACGGAAGGATTTATACTCCTTGCAGACAGCTGGTCGTTTGCGTTATTTTAAGGGAGTCGTTGAGGCTACTTGGAGATTTATCCGTGTCCTCAGTGTTACCAGAGCAGTGCAACGGATATATGAATGGATTTCCAGGAAAAACTGCAGACTACAGGAACCACTTGTCCTTCAGTTTGAGGTATAGACAACACAGACTCATCTCCAATAGTCTACGCCTGTCTTGAAGGGATACAGGGCAGAAAAACATCCTGCAGCCAAGAAGGCTCCACACTCATTTACCCTACTGAGGTGGCCCCGAGGACACAGATAAACAGCAATCAGGTAGTTGATTAAGAGCTGTGGTGGTGCAGTGGTTAGAATGCAGTATTGCAGGCTAATTCTGCTGAATGCCAGCAGTTCAACTTTCACCAGTTCAAGGTTGACTCAGCTTTCTGAGGTCAGTAAAATGAGGACCCACATTGATGCAGGCAAGATGTGGACTGTGTAAACCTTTTGGAGTGGGATGTAAAGACTACAAAGCGGTGTGTAAATCTGAATGCTACTGCTATCACTCCCAGGGCTCTCCATGAGTCCACCTCCCCTCAGAAACTTGGCACGAGCCCCCTTTTCCCATCTATCCTCCCCTCAGCTCTTTCTGATTCAGCAAAGGCCGGGTTGAGACATGTCACCCTACATGGGGTAATTTTAGCCCCCTCACACAAGATCCGTATCAGGCTCAGATGGGGAGGTACCTGTAAGGAAAGGAGAGCAAAGGAATAAACTATGCAGGAGGCTTGCCTGTGCTGAAAATAATTAGGGACCTCTCCAGGGGATCCAGTTTGATCTACGAGAAACGTGCCAAATTGCACGCTGTTTCTTCTTCTGAGCTCACAGACTTGTGTCTACAACTTTCACACTTAAGCCAATGGACTGCTCAAATAGTTGAAGGGAGGGTCTTTGAACAGGCTCCGTGGGCCCGTTTAAAAAAAAAAAATAGTGCAATGTAAGATCTTCCAGATAGGTTGAACGATCACTTACAGTTCATCCTGAATATTTGGGATAGTTGAAGTTAGGGTCTTTGAACAGTCTCCCGGTGGCCAGGATTGGAATTCGGAGCTTCCAACCACCCGCTATTTCGTTCCCAGGATTTAGTCCAAATATAGAACATTAGGACGGTTGCTGTCATGCCCCTGGTGGAGACTGACTCTGAGGAAGAGGAGGAACAGCCGACAGGGAGTAGAAGTGTGGCTCCGGAGGTTGTGGAGGAGGCTGGGGAAGGGCAGAGGCCCATCCCCTCTCCATCCTTGGGCACGCAGGGAGGAGAGGATAAGGGAGAGATGTGGTCTCCTTGGGAGGAAAGGGCCTTGATCCTCTTCATGGGCTGCAGGTATGACAACTGTATAAGAGTTTGGACCTGCGTACTGGCAAACGCTGGAAACAAAGCATGGAAATATCTCTAGTTCATGGTTCCTCTCTGAGTTTGGCGTCTTTCCAGTGTGTGTTATCTGTGAACATCCTCCAGCCCTCATCTTGCCTGGTTTGTGTTGCTTTTTTCCTTCTTCATGTAACTGTTTCTGTAGGAGTTTTTTTCTCTTCTGTCAAAGACATTTGGAGCTTGGAAGCAAAGTGAAGGAATAAAAGGGGCTTCACCTGTTTTTCTGTGACTGTGTTGGTTTTGTATCCCACCCTGGGTCATCACCGTAGGGCTTCAAAACAAAGGCAAGCATCTTCTCTTATTGGCAAAGCCAAGAAATATTAATATCCCTGCGAGATGGTGCATGCTGGATGCAAGCAGCCCTCAACCAACAACCAAAACTGTGCCCCAGATTTCTGTTGCTAAGTGAGACAGTTGCTCTAAGTGAATTTTGCTCCATCTTACAAGCTTTCTTTCCAGGTGTCAGGTGTGGCTCCATTCAAAATTCAAGAAAGAAAACCTTAGATTCCATTTTTATAGAGAAAAGGACTTTTACTGAAATTGAAGTGGTAGCAACCGAAGAAATACAAGATCTGAGACAAAAGGCTTGGAAATTACATATAGAAAGTTATTCCATGTCCCCACCCCTAACAATTCAAACTGGACATCCAATCTGAGATGTGTATAATATCATGTAGGTACATTTTCAGGTGGTGTCTCACACATCTGGTATGCCAAGATGGTTGACCTTGGCCTAGAAAAGATAAGTGGATGCATTTGCGCAGAAAACAGGAAAGCATCCCAACTTTTACATTTCACACAACTTCAACCTCCAGCACCCTTCCCCCCACGAGGCCCAATTTTTCCTCCCCAATCCCCCTTTTCTATGGCAGCTCGAAGGAGTCAAGCAGAAACAGAACCTTGGATGCTAACACTGGAGTTGTTAAGTGAATCACCGCAAGCTGTTAAGTTAGTCACACCATCACTAAGTGAATCCGGTTTCCCCATCGACTCTGCTCGTCAGAAGGTCGCAAAAGGGGATCAGGGCACCCTGGGAGGCTGCAACTGTCATAAATATGAGTCAGTTGCCACGCGTGTCTGAATTTTGATCATGTGAAAATGGAGACGTTGCAATGGTCAGAAGGATGAAAAACGTCCCCTTCCCCACATTGTCACTAAATGAAATGTTGTAAGTCAAGAACTATCTGTACCACATCCAAAAAAGACTAGGATACAAAATTCAAAGGCATTCAGTCCCTAAGTCACATTATGAATGACAACAGCATAATCAGAAAATCATTTATGCACACCAGATGAATTGGTTATCCAAAAAAATAAAGACTTGTGTGGAGATAGATAAATTAACCCTGATGTTACAAGAGAAAGAGGACTCTGGGTATTATAGGATTTGGAGAAAATTGTATGATTGGTTTGAGCTTAGATGGATTGATGATGAAAGAATTAATGATAAGCATCAAATAGGTTAAATGTTTACGTTCGCATAAATTGTATATATTTGTAAATAATGCACAAAATGGAAGTATGGGAGATGAATATCACAAACTGTCAATGTCAAGATATGTATAACCTTTGTTTGTTTTTGAAAGACATAAAAGATTAACAAAGTTTATTAAAAAAAATCATTTATGCAAACCAAACAGCATGTTGCACAGCTGTGGCCCAGGCAGAATGCCACCTAAAATTTCTCCCATACAGGTGCGTTGTGGCCCATTTTATGAACTTTCTTTTGCCAGCGTTTAAGTGAATCACTGCAGTTGTTAAATTAGTAACATGGTTGTTAAGTGAATTGGTCTTCCTTAGAGATTCACTTTGTCAGAAGGTTGCAAAAGGGGATCACATGCCAGTGTCATAAAGACATGACACCTGCCAAAGCACCCGAGTTTTGATCATGTGACCAGGGGGGTGCTACAACGGTCATAAAAGTGTGTAAACAGCAAAGGCACCAGCACTTAGACTTATATATCGCCTCACAGTGCTTTACAGCCCTCTCTAAAAGTCAGCCTATCATCCCCAACAATCTGAGTCCTCGTTTTACCCATCCTGGAAGGATGGAAGGCTGAGTCAACCTTGAACCTGGTGAGATTTGAACTGCCAAACTGCAGGCAGCTGGCAGTCAGCAGAATTAGCCTGCAGTACTGCACTCTAACCACTGCACCACCATGACTCATAAAATGGTCATTATCACCTTTTTCAGTGCTGCTTTAACTTCAAATAGTCACTAAGCTAGGACCATTCACTACCTGTATTTTCAACCTTGACCATTCGAGAACAAGGCAGATATATCTCAACACCTAAGAATTGGGGTGTAGGTGAAATTGTTTCCCCTGTCCCAAATGGAGGGCTACGATACCCTTTCCTTCCCCCCGTTGTCCACCTAACTTTGCTTATGTCTGAACACATGTTTCAGGCATTCCCAGAAAGCTATTAATGGAGCAATGGCTTCACCACCAAACCATTTGCTAGGATCAGCTGTGACAAGTTGCTTGATGGACAACAAGCGGGCTGGTTAACCTTTGAGCAGAGTAACTCAGGTTTAAATGCAGGGGGGGGGAGAGGGGCAAGGGGTAGTCTTTTCATTGCAACGTGTCTCTGCAGAGCTGGCAACCTGATCTTTAAAATGTTAACAGAACAACGTAATTGCAATGGCAACTGGGGCTAAGAACAACCTTGGCTGCTTCTCTCTGACATCCATGCTTTCCCCCCCATGGTCTTTAAGTCCGTTTTATTTCAGCTTAACCCGTGCCACATTTGGCAAAGCCTTCCATAGCTGAAAGATCTCCAAGAACCCAGTGAGGTTCTGGATGTAATCAGTAGGCATCTCTCTCCTGGAAAGCCAGAATAACCAAGTTGGAATGGTTATTGGAGGTCTTCTAAGTCCAACCCCTAGCTGAAGCATGAGACCCTGTATCATTTCAGACAAGTGGTTATCCAATCTCTTCTTAGAAACTTTTAAGCATTTACAACTCCTGGAGGCAAGCTGTTCAATAGATGAATTGTTCCAACTGGCAGAAAATTTCTCCTTAGTTCTAAGTTGCTTCTCTCCTTGATTAGTTTCCACCCATTGCTTCTTGTCCTGCCCTCAGGTGCTTTGGAGAATAGCTTGACTCCCTCTTCTTTGGGGCAGCCCCTGAGATATTGGAACCCTGCTATCATGTCAACCCTAGTCCTTCTTCTCATCAGACTAGACACACCCAGTTCCTGCAACCGTTCTTCATATATTTTAGCCTCCAATCCCCTAATCATCTTTCTTGCTTTTCTCTGCACTCTTCTTAGAGTCTCTACATCTTTTTTTACATTGTGGCAACCAAAATTGGATGAAGTATTCTAAATGTGGCCTTACCAAGGCATTATAAAGTGGTATTCACACTTCACGTGATCTTGATTCTATCCTATATGTTAATGCAGCCTACAACTGGGTTGGCTTCTTGGTAACTGCAGCACTATAGGGAATGGGCGTTGGTTCTTACCTGATACGCCCCTTCTCGGCGAACCGCTCGGAGCATCCAGAGAGTGGGGATGTGCTTCCGAGTCCTCTTCTTGCAGGCTGAGCTTTAGCTGAGGAAACGCTCCGCCCCCTCACGTGACTCCATGTAGCGTTCCCCCAGTTTTTTGCGATAACGAGAAGAAAGGTTATGAAATCCTTCTAATCAACTATTGGCTCCTTGGCTGAAACCAGAGTACCCACCAGATGGAGGAGTTAGGGTGGGGCTGGATGCTCCTCGCGGCTCGCCGAGAAGGGGCGCATCAGGTAAGAACCAACGCCCATTCTCCCTCGAGCCGCTCAGAGCATCCAGAGAGTGGGACATACTAAAGCTTGGCTGTCCTAAGGGTGGGACTCCGTCTGGGCGGAAAGCCCCTCCGGGTCACTGATGACCCTCTGTAGGACTCGTCGGCCAAACAAGGCCTCTGCTGAGGCGTATAAGTCGATTTTGTAATGTCTGATGAATGGGGACGGAGAGGCCCAAGTGGCTGCCTGACAAATGTCAGCGATTGGGGCTTGCGTGGCCCAAGCCGCCAAAGTAGCTGCACTCCTGGTGGAATGAGCGGTTATTCCCCCAGGAGCGGGCAGAGATTGTGATAGGTAGCACCTGGCGATAGTTGCCCTGATCCAGCGACTGATGGTTGAGGGAGAGACTTTGAGCCCCAATGTCCTGGGCTGAAAGGAGAGGAAGAGGGATTCTGATCTTCTCAGGGGTTGTGTGCGCTTAATGTATATGCGCAAGGCCCTTCTAACATCCAGGGAGTGCCAAAGGGTTTCCCTGTCCCTCGAGGGTCTGGGGCAAAAGTTTGGGAGGACCAGTTCCTGAGACCTGTGGAAGGGTGAGTTAACCTTGGGTAAGATGATGGGGTCAGGGCGAAGGACCACCCGATCAGCGTGGAACACGCATAAATCGTTTCTGATTGATAATGCTACTATTTCCGAGACTCTACAAGCAGAAGTAATGGCCACTAGAAAAACTACCTTAAACGTTAGAAATTGAAGGAAGGACTCCCTCAGAGGTTCAAACGGGTGCCTTGTAAGCGAAACGAGAACCTTGTTGAGATCCCATGTGGGGAACCTGTGAACAGTCAGAGGGAACAAGTTGGTGGCGCCCCTGAGGAAAGCTCTAACTCGGGGGTGATGAGAGAGAGAACTGAAGTTATCAGAAGAAACAACGGTTGAGAGGGCAGCGACCTGACGTCTCAGGGTGTTGGGGGCAAGCCCTTGACCTAGGCCTTCTTGAAGGAATTCCAAGACCTGCGCAATAGAGGGAGAGAGGGGGTCAACTTGGGACCCGCTACACCACTTGCAAAAGCCCTTCCAAGTGGCATCATAAATTCGTGTGGTAGAGGGTCGCCTAGCGGCCAAAATAGTGTTGATTACTTGACTGGAGAAATTTTCTCTTGTCAAACGGATCCGTTCAACCTCCAGACGGCTAACTGGAGCCACTGGGGCTCCGGATGCAGAAGGGGCCCCTGAGAGAGGGAGATCCTGTCCGGGGGGATCCTCCATGGGGGCGCTACCGAAAGATTGCGGAGGACCGCGAACCACGGTCTCCTGGGCCAATAAGGAGCCACCAGGAGCAGGTCTGCCTTCTCATGAATGAGTTTCTTTATGACTCTGGGAACTAGCAGCAGCAGAGGGAAGGCATATAAGAGCTCTGGGGGCCATGGGCAGCTTAGCGCGTTGTGGTTGTCTGACCCGTGAGACGGGTACCTGGAGAAAAACCGTGGAAGCTGTGCGTTGGACGGGGAGGCGAAGAGATCCACCCTCGGGAGGCCGAATATTCTGGACGCCTCTTTGAATAGGGATGGATGGAGGCGCCATTCTGCTTGGTCCACTGTGGCCCTGCTCAGCCAATCCGCCTGGATGTTGGAGATTCCGGAGATGTGCTCGGCTTTTAGTGAGAGGAGGTTGGATTCTGCCCAACGGCAGAGGCGCTCGGCCTCCCTCATCAACTGAATAGACTGGGTGCCTCCTTGCCTGTTGATATGGGCTTTGGCCATGACGTTGTCTGTGAGAATAAGGACGTGACGCCCACGTACCAAGGGGAGGAATCTGCGCAGGGCAAGGTGGACGGCGTGAAGCTCCAGCCAGTTGATGTTGCATCTTTGCTCGATCGGCGATCACTTGCCTTGTGCCGAGAGCGAGTTGACGTGAGCGCCCCAACAGGATAGGCTGGTGTCCGTGGTGAGGGTTAGCCACTGAGGTTTTGGGAAGAGGTGGCCCCTGTTGATGGCGGGGTTGGTCCACCAGAGGAGAGACGTGAGGACCCTCGGAGGCACCTTGACTCTGGACTTCGAGTTGCTTCTTCCAGATCTTTGGGATGGGAGCAGGAACCACTGAAGGGATCTGCTGTGTAAGTGGGCCCAGGGAATAATTGAGATGCATGATTTAGAATAATAATTTAGAAAGGTCAAGTAACGCCATCCTCCTTGATCGCCTAATCTGTTTGACCAGAGCTTGAATGCTGAGGAACCTCTCCGAAGAGAGGAAGACCCTTTCTGTAACCGAATCAATTATGGCTCCCAAGTGGGTGATTCGGGTGGATGGGGTCAGTTGACTCTTTTGCCAATTGATGAGGAACCCGTGTGCCAGGAGAGCGGAGAGGTGGCTCTGGTGTCCCTGACTGACTGGGTCTTGGACGGGAAGAGAATAAGGATATCGTCCAAAGAGCAGTGAAGGCGGACGGGAAAGCTCCTGAGGTGAGCCGCCAGGGCCGTGAGGACCTTGGTGAAGGTCCTGGGGGCCAAGGCAAGACCAAAGGGGAGGGCCACGTATTGATAGTAAAGGTTATTATAACAGAACCTAAGGAATTTGTGGTGAGAGGGCCGGATTGGAATGTGTAGGTATGCCTCCGAGGGATCTATGGAGGATAACCAGTCAACCCGCCTGGTACCCAAGAGAATCGATTGCAAGGTGTGCATTTTGAATTTGCGCTGGATAAGGTGGCGGTTTAGCTGTTTTAAATCTAATATAGCTCTGCATCCCCCAGAATGCTTGGGCACCACAAAGAGGTGGGAGTAGAATCCTCGTCCCCTCTGGGCCAGTGGAACGGGTTGAATGGCCTGAATGTCGAGCAGGTATTGGATGGCTGCATCCATTAGTGCACGTTTGGCGGGATCTCTTGAGGTGGGGGATGTCATAAAGAAATCAGCGGGGGTGGACCAGAACTCAAGGGCGAGACCAAACCTGACGGTGTCCCTAACCCATGCATCGGATGTGGATTTGTCCCATTGAGCGGCGAAGTGTCTAAGGTGGCCGCCGATGGGGACGGAGGAAGAAAATCTATCTGGGTCGGCGGTAGGGCCTCCCCCCTGATCCCCTAAAGGGCCTCTTATAGTTGCCGCCCCGTTTGTTTCTGTCGCCTGAGTCCGAGCGGTCCTGAGACCGGAAGAAAGGGGGTCTCGGATATCTGGGCGGGAAGGAGAGTTGTAGGAGCGGCGGGGGAAGCCCCTCTGAAAGGGCTGAGGGCCTCTTGTCTCTGGCTTCCGAAAAAGGGAGGGCAGGCACTTCCTCTTGCTGTGGCCCTTGATCAGCAAGTGTTCCAAGGCCAGGCCAAACAGTTTGTCTCTCTTGACGGGAGCAGTGGCCAGCTTGACCTTATTTTTAACATCTGCCTGCCAGTGCTTGAGCCACAGTAGGCGGCGAGCTGTGACATGGGATGTTATCGCTCTGGAAGAGAACTTTACCGATTGGTAAGTGGTGTTAGCTGAAAACTCGGCTGCGGCCACCAGTTTCGCTTTGTCTTGGTGCACCCTCACATTGGACGCGGGGACGTGTTCTCTCAGCTGCCAGAGCCAGCGGATAGAGGACCTTGTAAAGAATGAAGCGGCTGTAGCCGATTTAATGGCCCAAGCATCGGATAGATGGGCCCGGCGCAACGCCAGTTCCGTCTGCTTGTCCTCAGGTTTCAAGGCCTCTAAGGCCTCACTGTGGGTAGAGGAGGAAGCAAGGCCCACAATGGGATCGTCGACCTCCGGGATGTTTAGAAGAGTCGACATTGCCGAATCGAGATTAAAGAATCTCTTGTCTTGGTTAGAGGGTGTAGGGGGGGCTCCCGTGGAAGCAAATTGCTTCGTCACTAGGTCTACGAAGATGGGCGGGGTTGGGATGACCTCGGCTTCCACCACTGGTTGTGTGAAAATGGAGTCCTCTGGTCTCTCTGAGGCGGGGGGGAAGTCAGAGGGAGACTGGGGAAGAAGACCAGACATTCTTGGCTTTAAAGAGGAGGGATTTAAACAAGTGTGGCTTGAACAGCCCCCTGAATACGGGTTGATCAGGAGAAGCCCCCTCATCCTCCGACATCTCCCCCTCCATGAGGTCTGCCTCTAAGAGGGGCTCACTATAATGGGAGGATCCCATCCGGGAGTCCTCTTCCTCTTCCCTGAAGTCACCAAAGTCCCCTTCCTCCTCCTCCTCCTGGGCCCCTACGGGAGGAGGGCTGTCCCTCTGAGAGAGTACCTGACCAACCGGGGGATCCGGCTGTGGAAGGGATCTGATGGATAAAGAATCGTGGTCGGGAGCCCGTGGAGAGAAGCCTGATCTGGACATGTGCTCCAGGCCTTCCGCAATGCCCTGGCGGATAGCCGATTCCATCCAAGCCTTGATGTGGGCTGGAACCTCAGATGTAGAGGGTTCTTCCTGACACAGACCAGCGGCCGTAGGTGTAAAGGTAGCTTTAAAGGGGTCAGTCTGGTCGGTGGTGCTGGGGTCAAGTGACCCTGAAGTGGGCTGCGCCTAGATAGGGAGGACGGGTCTGGAGGGGGAAGAGGTTGAGTAGAAGTAGAGGGGGTGGGAGAAGGAAGGGCTGGAGGCCCAGAGCGGGACTCCCTTGATCGCCTATCAAACTCCTTTTCCAACACCTTATGGCGCCTTAAGGCGTCTCATTGGGAGGCCTTGGAAGGTTCCTTGTCCTGCCTGCGCAAGTAGTGGGACTTTGTCTTAGCCTTCAAGGAAGGTCGTTTAGAGAGATTGCCGTCTGCCATTTTGATAATTATAATAACAGTAATAATAATAGTAATAATAGCAAAGGGCGGTTGGCTCGCCTGGAATTGGCCTGAGTGGGGCCGAGTGAGGTTTGAGCTGGCCCGCTCCCCCTTTTGGAATTTAATATGTACAGTGGTAACAGGTAGTAAGGTATAAATATATATATATATATTATATGTACAGATATATAATCCTCTGGTTTTTATTTTTATTTTTTTTTATGCTATCTGCATGTAAAGGTTATCTATGTATCTATGTATAAAAACGTATAATTTCGTCTGTAAATTTTTCTCTCTTTCTTTTCTTTTCTTTTCTTTTTTTAATATAAACAATAGCAGGAAAGGAACCAAAGAGGTACCACAGTACAGGCCGGATTTACCAAATAAACGCCTGAGGCCTAGAAGGAGAGAGGCCTCTGGCAGCAAGCCTCCAGCAACAAGCCAGAAGGGGGGGGGGGGTGCTGCAACTTTGCCCCGATAGAGGCTGCGGGAGGCCAACAGAAACAATGAAAGCAACTAACTCTTGATCCAAGGGGTCTTGGACTTTATTTCCACCGCAGCAGCAAGAATCAGAAATAAAAATGGCGCCCAACCACAATGCGGCCCCAAGATGGCAGCCGCGAGCTGAGCTATGTCGGGTGCCTTCGGGATGGCAAGGAGGGCTTGTCCGGTTAGCTCAGCACACCTGGTGCTCTTAAGGAGCGAATAGCCCTTCCCGGTCGGCATTTAGGGTGGGGGGGAATCCAGCAAAAGTTGCGCGCCACAAGGCAGCGCGGAGGCAGCGACGCGATCTAATAATGGGGGGGGGTCGCACGAAGCGCTGCGAACCCGCCCGCTTGGTCCCTAGGGGCTAGGGGAGACTTCCCCTAAGTCCCAACCTTTTGCGCAGGAGGAAGGAAAGGAAATATCAGACCTGAAAATGAGGAAAATAGCCAGAATAATATGCGTAGTATGAATCAGCCAAGGAGCTCTTTCCAACAACAGCCTGACTCTTCGAGGCTGAGCAAAAGACTGGGGGAACGCTACTTGGAGTCACGTGAGGGGGCAGAGCGTTTCCTCAGCTAAAGCTCAGCCTGCAAGAAGAGGACTCGGAAGCACATCCCCACTCTCTGGATGCTCCGAGTGGCTCGAGGGAGAAGGATAAGAACTGCAGCAGGATTCAGGTCTATGGAGATTCTCAATCATCCAAGATCATAGTTGTCCCATATGTGCGGGGTTTTTTTCCCCTTCAAAAGGCAATTGTATTTTCTTGGTATTTTTTTTCCCCTTTGAAAACATCTTGCATGTCATCCAAGAAAACTTCTTCAGTTCTAACTGAAGAAATTTTCTTGGATGGGAAGTGAAACGTTTTCAAAGGAAAAAAAAAAAAAACCTAGTTCCCATTTGCAAAGCACTATTGATGCAGCTGGATTCCTACAGCTAGGGAACCACAGGCCATAGTAGGCTAAAATGGAGTTGACTAATTTGCGTTTCACCATATATGCAGGGGTGGGATTCAGCCGGTTCAGGCTGGTTTGGGTGAACCAGATGCTAAGTTTGTATCTAGTTCGCCGAACCAGTATTTGAACCGATTGGCTGGCTCCGCCCACCCTACCCTGCCCCTCCCAGGAGTCTCCCCGCAGCCTGTTCTGGATGCAGGAAAATACAGGATATGCACCGAGACTCTCAGATCTAGTTTGCATCTAGTTCTGGAAGTTCGGAAACAGGCCTGTTTCTGGCTTCTGGAGGGCCTCTGGAACCCAGGGGGAGGCTGTTTTCGCCCTCCCAGAGGCCCAAGGGAAGCCTCTGGACTCTGGGGAAGGTGAAAAGCGCCCCCCTGCCGGAAGTTCTGGTAGGCCACGCCCACCTTGGCCACACTCACTCAGCAACCAGGCAGAGAACAGGCTGTTGGGATTTTTGAATTCCACCTCTGCATATATGGAGAGAGCCCAGCCATCACCGTTGCATTTTGGGCAAATCCACTTGCCTTAGCCCAGGGCTTCATGTGCTGGCCACGCCCACGCCCGGTTTAGCAAAATGGGGGGAAAGTCCTGATAAGTCACATGATGCCGCCGTGCCAATGTGAGTTTGACACCCCTGCCTTTAGCAATCACATAGGTTTGGGCACAGCAGATTTTACAAAAGCAGCTTTCTTTCCTTATCACGGGTTTAGTGATCTGTGTGAATTTCAGTCACAGCAGAAAACTGGTCCAGTCACATTATCATGCTAATCTCCTTTCCAAAGTTATTCTGAGAAGTCCTTGCTGCTTTTTAGCTCCTTAAGAGAAACAGATGTAGCAATACATCTGAATCTCCCTGGGGTAAAGCTAATGAAGTGTTAACAAGGATGGGTGATCAACAAAGAAGAGCCCGAATTAGTTACTTTGTGTTCCTATTTTCTGCTCTCCTCCAAAACATTTGCATCACAATTCATAGGTGCTCCATGTTGCTTTTCCTTTTTATGTCAATCACTCTCTGGTTTATTTCCATTTTCCTTGGCTTCAGAATCCTTTGGCTTCTTGTTTTTCTCCAAAAGTGTTATGGTTGCTGGTCTATTCCATCCATATGTAGGGTCATTTTGAAAAGGCTGATACAACCATCCATTCAAAGTTCTTCTCATTTTCAGTTTAAAACAAAAAAACCAAATATATCCTAGGAATACTTTCCAAAAGATAGCTTCACGAGTTTGATCTCCTTAGAATGTTTGGGGGGAACAGAGAAGAGAGAAGCTGACAAACACAAATCACAGCTTCTAAATAAGATCAGTTTATTTTAAGAAATCATCACCCTTGCTGATGAGAAATTAGCATTCTTCATCTTTAAAGGGTGTTGTTTTTAGAGCAGGGATGTCCAAACCTGGCAACTTTAAGACCTGTGGACAACTCCCAGAATTCCCCAGGGAGTTATGAATTCTGAGAGTTGAAGTGCACAAGTCTTACTGGCTGGGGGATTCTGGGAGATGAAGTCCACAAATCTTACTAGCTTGGGAATTCTGGGAGATGAAGTCCACAAGTCTTATTGGCTGGGGGATTCTGGGAGATGAAGTCCACAAATCTTACTAGTTTGGGAATTCTGGGAGATGAAGTCCACAAATCTTCAAAAGTTGCCAAAAATTTAGAGAAAGGGTGAAAAATAAGATCCAATCAGAAAATCAACAGGGCCCAGGATAAACCAAGTCAGTAACAATCATCTACACCTTCACTGTAAGGAAATCCATTTTATATCTTTCTTTTAATAACTAAGTTTATGTGTTCTGTTTCCAGCCAGTTCCTGACAAGCAAAGTGAGTGAGGGAAGCTGGATCTTCCTTAAAATTTATCTGATTCACCAAACTACAATGATTTGCATAACAACCGTGGCAAAAAAACCCGTGCAATTCACTTAACAATCTTGCTTAGCAATGGGAATTCTGGTGACAATGAGAACTACCTGTACAAGTAGAGCCAGTTGTAAATTGAGAACCATCTGTACAAGTAGAGCCAGTTAGTTTATGGTTTCAAAAATCAGAACTTTGGTAGCACCTTTTCCAGCTAAACAATTTTATTAAAAGGCTTACAAGCCTTTGGAAGCTGCAGCTCACTTCACAGAATGCAGAGTGGTCAGACTGATAACAATAGTAACAGCACTTCAGATTGATATACCACTTCACAGTACTATACAGCCCTCTCTGAGCGGTTTACAAGTGCTAGCATATTGCCTCCCACAATCTGGGTCCTCATTTTACCCACCTTGGAAGAATGAGTCAACCTTGAGCCAGTCAGGATCGAACAGCTGGCAGTGAGCAGAGTTTGCCTGCAATATTGCATTCTAACCACTGTGCCACCTGGGCTCCTGGTGTTGTAAGATACATTTAAATGTAAAGTCCCTATTTTTTCAATATATATTAACTCTAAACCAGGGTTTCTCAACCTTGACAACTTGAAGTTGTATGGACCTTCAATTCCCCGCATGCTGGTTGAGGGATTCTGGGAATTTTAAATCTAGAGATCTTTAACAGATTAAAAGAGTTGGAAAGGACCTTGTAGGTCATCTAGTCTGAGCCCCCCCCCCCCCCCCCCAAGCAGGAGACCCTGCCTATAGTGTCTGTTTTCAGAAAAACAGGAAGTGAGGAAACTGGCCTAGTTTTTGGCCTGCAAAGCTTGCAGAAGCCTTCCTCAAGCCTTTGGGAGTCTGGAAAAGGCCTCAAACTGGCCGAAAATAAGCTGTGAGGCACGCGCATGCCCAGTGAGGTAAATTTGCCTGCAGCTCGCGTGCTGGCCCAAACGGCTCTGCGTGCCACCTGTGGCACACATGCCCTAGGTTCGCCATCACGGGTATAGGGTCTCCTGCTTGAGAAACGGGGTTTGACTAGAAGACCTCCAAGGTCCCTTCTCACTCTATTCTGAATGATTGATTGAGGAAATGAGAAGAATTTTACAGGAATTGGGACTGGTAATTCTAGACGGCATTTTTCAGCAATAAAGTGGGTATATTATGTGTTCTACTTCATAAAAGCTATACAAAGCAGAATCTCTACCAATAATAATTGGGTTCTGCAACTCAACAGGACAGACACAGACTTCAGAGGATAATTAAGACTGCAGAAAAAACAATTACTACCACCCTGCCTTTCACTGAGGACCTGTATTTTGCACAAGTCAAAAAGAGGGCTGTGAAAATATTTACAGACTTCTTATATTCTGGACATAACTGTTTCAATTCCTCAAAACGATGCCATAGAGCCCTGCACACCAGAACAACTAGACACAAAGACAGTTTTTTCCTGAAAGCCGTCACTCTGCTAAAAAAATAATTCCCTCAACACTGTTCAACTATTGCACTGCACTACTATCACTGCTAATCTTCCCATCACTCCTTATCACCCATCCCCTCCCACTTGTGACTGGATGACTGTAATTTTGTCACTTGTATCCTTACAATTTATATGGACTGTTCCCTAGTATGATTTGATTGCTTATTGTACCCTATGACTATCATTGTCATACTTTATGATTTTCAACTCTTGACGAATGTATCTTTTCTTTTATGTACACTGAGAGCATATGCACCAAATACAAATTCCTTGTGTGTCCAATCTCACTTGGCCAATAAAGAATTCAATTCAATTCAATTCAATTCAAATTCCTATTCTAATTCCTATTCTAATTCCTATTCTAATTCCTATTCTAATTCCTATTCTATTCTATTCTATTCTATTCTATTCTATTCTATTCTATTCATAAAATTGCCAAGGTTGAGAAATTCTGGTCTAGGCTCTCTATACATCCAAATGAAGTGAAATCACAAAAGCCTACACAGTATAAAATTGTGGTTAGTTGGAAAAGAGGCTACCAGACTACTTGGATTCTTCTAATTCCTGCCGAGATGGAGAGAAAGACAAAAAGCAAGACAGACAACTGGGAAGGGTTTGTGTGCAGTATGTAATTGTGTGTTGAGGAATTTGCACTTTATCCCGAGAATGATAATTTTTTTTCATTCAAGGACTGTTTACAAAAACACAGCCAAGTCCGTATGTGTGTAGAAGGCGAAGCAGGTAGATCTTTGATCCTTGGCATCCATGCCCGAGTATGGGCATTGTTTTTTCTATCACTTCAAATGCACCCAATGCACCCAGATTAAAGATTAAATGATGTTTAAACGAGGCTTTCATTTGAAGGAGAGAAAAAGCTTGCCAGCTAAAACATGACAATTTTGGTAGGCGAAGTCACGTACCTATGAAAAGGAAGAGTACGTTCACAGTAAGAAAAGAAAGAAACTGCCCTTCTCTCTTGCTTCCATACAGGCGGCCCCCGACTTACAACAGTTCATTTAGTGACCGTTCAAAATTAGGACGTCATTGAAAAATAAAGTAACTTTTTCACACTTATGACCATTACAGCACCCCATGGTCACGTGAATTACATTCAGGTGCTTGACCACTGATTCACTTAGGACGGTTGCAGTGTCCTGTGATCCCCTTTTGCAACCTTCTGACAAGCATGCAAAGTTAATGGGGAAGCCAGATTCACTTAACAACCACATTACTAACTTAAAGAATTGCGGTGATCCACTTAACAATGCTGGCAAGAAAAGTCGTAAAATGGGACAAACTCCTTTAACAGGTTTTCTCACTTAGCAGCATAAATTTTGGGCTCAGTTCTTCTGGTCATTAAGTTGGGGGCTTCCTGTACTTCCAGTATAGAGACTGCAGCTTGGAGAAACTTCTGCCTTTTGATAAAACTGGTTAATTGGAAAAGATGCTACTAGACTTTTTTTTTTTTGGTTTGTTTATATGCTACTTCTCCAATGACGCACTGGTTTTTGCAATGCATGAACATTTCTGTCCATTACACTGTGTTTCAAATTAGCTACTTGATTCACATTTAACAAATGTACTTCAAAATACTTCATTTCATTAGCCTTATGACCATTTATCATTCAGGGCTAATAGAAACCTTTGAGTTAAAAAAAAAGTTAGTCCAACTTAGAAAAAGAGAAATGTTCAGTAGAATATATGAAACTAGGTTACAGATTAATGCACTGGGTAATTTAAGGTAAAAAACAAACAAACAGATAGCCCTTGACTTATGACCGACCACTCAGTGACCAGTTGAAGTTACAACAGATCAGTGGTGGGATTCAAAAATTTTTTACTACCGGTTCTGTGGCTGTGGCTTGGTGGGTGTGGTGTGGCTTGCTAGGTGTGGCAAGGGAAGGATACTGTAAAATCCCCATTCCCACCCCACTCCTGGGAGAAGGTTACTGCAAAATCCTATTCTCTCCCCACCCCACTGACCTGCTTTCCAGCTCCGTTCTGCTGTGCAAGGCAACAAAAGAAGACCCGGCTGATCAGATGAGACTCCGGAAACAGAGAATAGATGGGGGCGGGCAGCTGTGGGATTCAAAAGTTTTTACTACTGGTTCTGTGGGCATGGCTTGGTTGGAGTGGCAGAGGAAGGTTACTGCAAAATCTCCATTCCCTCCCCAACTCACTAACCTGCTTTTCAGCTCTGTTCTCCTGTTCAGGGCAACAAAAGCTGATCAGCTAGGACTCAGGAGACAACAGTTTTGCACCACGTGAAATATATACCAAAATACAACGTACATTTGTGTGTGTGTGTGTGTGTGTTTGTTTTTGTGTAAGGATGTGGGGGGTGGGAAGGATCAGAGGTCTGTTAAGGTAAAGTGAAGAAACCTGGACTTTGAATTTACTGGGTTGCTTCCAAGCACAATGAAGCACTTCACCAAGGGGCAAAAATAACGATTGGAAAGTTAATCTGAGGATAGGAAACCGCAGCAGAACAAGCCCAAAGGTGCTTTTTTTCAGGAGACCACTGGACTTTCTTGTTTCGTTTTTTCTTTGAAGACGTTTCGCTTCTCACCCAAGAAGCTTCTTCAGCTCTGACAGGGTAGTGGGAGTAGGAATAGATTTCCAGAGGGGGAAAAATTACAGACTACAGAAACCATTAGCACTACTTAGGTCAGGGGTTTCCAACCTTGGCAATTTTAAGACTTGTAGACTTCAACTCCCAGAGTTGAAATCCACAAGTCTTAAAGTTGCCAAGGCTGGAGACCCCAAACTTAGGTGACCCTGAGGACACAGATAAACCTCTAAGTGCTTCAAGGACCTTTCAAAAGGATGCACATGACCAGCTGTCTGCAAGGAATATATATCCTTCCATTTCCCCACTATCATGTCAGAGCTGAAGAAGCTTCTTAGATGGGAAGCGAAACGCCTTCAAAAGAAAAAAAGGAAGTCCAGTTGCCTCCTGAAAAAAACATCTTTGGGACAACCATGACCTGAGAATCTCTACAGACTCTCAGCAGAACAGGTAGAAATGACAAAATCTGAAGAAAAGTCCTTTAGAAGTAAGGTTTCCAAGGAAAATGTGCTCCCTCTGTGCTAATTTAATAAAGGCATCGGGATGATGCCTGGTCAATCTAGCCTCTGCCCTGACCAGAGAAAATTTCAAATATTAAATATTAAATATTCTAATCTAGCTGGTCAACAGAACAGTATTTTGTCACCATATACTTCTCAAGCCCAGCCTAGGATGAGCTTTGGATCTGGCCATCTCTCTTACAAGTTCCCCCCGAATGGTCACAGCATGGCTAGAAATATCATTAATAAAGGAGAATGTTTGTAGTTCACGGTTGAAACTGATGAAGTTACTTAGTTTGAGTAATGAAACATCTGCAAGAAAAACAACCAAGCTCAGAAAGCATCAAGGACCCCTCAAAAATATCATTAGTCGGCTCAAAAGGTGATGCTGAGGTACCGATTGTTACCTCAGTCAAAGTGTTCTTTGTTGTAGCACACAATATAGTTTCCTCCAGCAATGGTACGCAGTCCTTGAATTATGACTGGTCATTTAATGACCATTAGGGCCCCCTACGTAAGGCACTTCTGGGCGTCGTAAAATGTCACGCCACCCTCCACTTGTCACAATCACTTTGTTTTAGGCATTTGGCAACCTGTTTGTATTACAAGCGACCGTCAAGAGCCTTGCTATCATTGAATGTCATTGGCAATCTACTCTGCTGGCTTCCCCAGAAAGCCATTGGGGAAGCCGGCAGAGGATTTGAAGTGCATTTTTCCAGAGCGCAGAGGGATTTACCCTCCCCTCCATGCAGGGTGAAGAAATCTTTCCCTATGCTTAGGGAAGCCAATATTTTGAAAGAAGGATGCTAACAAGCAAGGAGAAAAAAACAAAACCCACTAAAAGCTGTAACCCTCAGCATTCTGCAATATTTTATCCAGTCTCTCTCTCTCTCTCTCTCTTCCTCCCTCATTTTTTCAGTGCCGCTGTAACTTCACTAAACAGTCACTAAATGAACACTGTACTGTGCTATACCCTACTCTACCCTACTCCAACTGCTGGTGACCTTCTACCACTGCACCATAGAGAGTATCTTGACTTAACGCACCTCTGTATGGTTTGCTAACCGCACAGTGGCAGATAGGAAAGCACTCCAGAGGGTTAACATCATTGCCCAGAAGATCATTGGTTGCCCTCTCCTCTCTTTGGAAGAGCTTTATAGCTCCCACTGCCTTAAGAAAGTTCAAAACATTCTCAAAGATCCATCTCATCCTGGGAACCCTTTTTTTGAACTATTACCATCTGGCAGATGGTACAGGATAATAAAAACAAGGACAAATAGGCTGAAAAACAGCTTCTATCCCAGGGCAGTAGCTCATTTGAATTCTGCTGTAGAGTGCAGTGTTGGTGTGGTGTCGGGGGTTTTCGGTTCAATGTGTGGAGGGTGAAGGATGTGTGTTTGTGTTTATTTTCATGGTCATGATGTGCACTGAAAATGGTGCTTGACTTCACTGCACGAGGTACAATGACAGTCAAGTAAACTAAACTAACTCTAGTCTAACTCTACTTTATTTTCATTCTATTCTATTATTTCCCCCAATATCTGTATTTCTAAGGCTGGAAATTAGATCATGAAAAAAAAAAGTAGCTGCTGCTACTATCCTAAATCCTTCCATTCTTGTAATTTCAAGATTGATGAGACCTAAGCCAATGTCTGCTTTTCTCATAGTAAAACTGCTGATTATTAACTGCCAAAAACCTGAGGACCAACCCTGCCCCAAACTGTCTCCACTATTTGCTTCCCTAAAAACTACCTTTGCCCAACAAGCTGGAGGCCAGATTACCTACATCAAAACCAAGCGCCAAAGAGGCGGGCCAGCCTCTACCGAAAACTTTTCCCAGCGATCAATCTTGGAAGTTCTGGAATGCCGAATTCTCCAAGATGGCGGTGGTGTTTCTTGCCAATGATAAAAGATACGGCTGTGGTTTTAATTAGCATTCCAGAGCTGCAGGGTGCCAACCGGCGGAAAAATCCTGTAAGAGCATGACAGTACTTATAATTTTCCTGTGAATCAGTGCACCTGTAACTACATGACAAGCAGTCATAAGAAAGGAATCCGGTGTGTGTGAATTAAAGTTTGCTGCACTCCATGATTTTACTTACTGTGGGATCAAAGAGTCTAAACCAGTGTAGGATTTGTACACCCTGATTAGCCTGAATGAATTGGTGTGTCTCAATTGCTTCCATACCTCCATTTTTCAGCTAAGATCCTACTTCCATTTTCCTTGGTTTGCAAAGCACATCTGAGCAGGCAAAACCTGAAGGACGCGAATGTCTTCGGGAGAGCCTCACAATAGTTTACTACTAAATATTTACAGACCCCTCACATCCTGGACATAAACTATTGCAACTCTTACCCTCAAAACAATGCACACCAGAATGACTAGACACAAGGACAGTTTTTTTTCCTGAACGCCATCACTCTGCTAAACAAATAATTCCCTCAACACTGTCCAACTATTTACAAAATCTGCACAACTATTACTATTAAACTTCTCATCACTCCTGATCACCCATTCCCTCCCACTTGTGATTGTATGCCTGTAACTTTGTCACTTGTATCCTTACGATTTATACTGACTGTTTCCTAATATGATTTGATTGCTAATTGTACCCTATGACTATTATGAAGTGTTGTACCTGATGATTTTTGGCTCTTGATGAATGTAATTTTTCTTTTATGTTCACTGAGGGCATTTGCACCAAGACAAATTCCTTGTTTGTCCAATCACACTTGGCCAATAAAGAATTCTATTCTATTCTATTCTATTCTATTCTATTCTATTCTATTCTATTCTATTCTATTCTATTCTATTCTACTCTACTCTACTCTACTCTACTCTACTCCATTCCATTCCATTCTATTCTTCATTCCAATATTCTATTCTATTCTGTTCCGTTCCGTTCTGTTCCCTTCCCTTCCCTTCCATTCTTATTCTACATAGCGGATGACCAAATTCATTTGGCAGAAGGACTAGAAGCAAAATGGAGTCTCTGAGATCTAAATGAAGCAATTCTTCTGCTAAGGATCTTTAGTACGGAGTAATGTTTAGTGGTGTGAACGCTGGGAAAGTGCCTTGAGTGTCATAGAAATAGTCACACAACTTTGGAGAAAAAAGGTCAGATAATTCCAGGAGGTTTCTTAAATCACTGCATGATAGAATCAGATTTCTCCACTGTTTATTAGGACCTCCCTTGTCTTTTTCAGTAGCCCAAGGGGGCTTCTTAAAATAATATTCCAAATTCAATGGTATATCGAAAGCATGCAGTATGAGGTCGTCCTCGATTTATGACCATTTTGATTGTAAAGCTGTGATTTTCGTAAAGCCGATTATCATGTGACCAGACCGAATATTGTAGCAGCTGTTAAGTGAATGCCAGGATGGTTTGCCATAGGGTGGTTTTTTTGCTGGAACTAGAACATCAGTTTCTTGCAAAAATGTTGTGAATCGTGGTCACATGAGCCATGGGAAATGGCCATCAATGTGAGCCAGTGGCCAAATGCTCAAATTGTGATCATGTGGGCGGGGGGCAGACTTCAGAACTGGAATAGAACAAATCATTGTGGCCCACTCGCCGTATCCAACTCCAACTTGTCGTAGAGCAACTTGCTATGGGACAATTGAACAATTCCAATTCAATGATTTAAAATAAATAAAAAAGTATTTTAATTTTTGTCATTCACATTTCATTCTGCCCCTCCTTTTGTATCCTTTCTTTTATGATTCTTTTCTACCATTTCTTCGATTTTAGTGTAACTCTTGCCATGCAGTGAGTTATCCCATGGCAACTTGGCTGAGGCAAACTGTCATAGACAATTTGGTCCTAAGTAGATTTTGGGGAATCTTTGTAACTTTGGCCCATCACTAAGTGATCTATCATAAATCAAGGACTAAAGAGAGGAGAGAGACATAGAAATATGACAGCTTCTACAAACCACAATTGTTAACCGTCCACCCTTCCTGACAGGGCTTAACTTTTCATCCAAAATTTTATTTGACTACACCAAAGGGCCTGAATAGGTAAATAGGTACGTGATGCTTTGCATCTTTTGAAGCCACTCAAGTCCTCTTCTCCAAGCACCAACTTTGATATCTCAATGATATCTAGATTTTTGGGGGGAACCAAGACAGGGGTCCTGGCCACAATGAAGTTGTCCAGCCCTTATTTAAAATAAATGAAAGCAACCTGAGATAATTATAAGATCCAAGTCTTCTGGATTGCCTTCTCTATAATCCGTAAACCCTCAAGTTTATTTATAAGTTGCAGTTCCAAACTATGGAGAAATGCAGTTATACTTACGTCAAACACATTTCCTAATATTGCATTCCCTGCATGTAAATTAATGTGCCAATAACAGCTCCTAAACACCAAAACATTCCTTTTGTAAACATTTCCCCACTGACCCCAAATTTAGGATCTTCATTTACCTAAGAAGCATGCCACAAACTAATGGAAATTTACAACAATATCAGGATAAAATGGACTAAAAGGTTACAATTTCCAGCCATTAAACTTAATGCCTATCAAACTCTGTCTGGGCTGACAGAAATCAATCAAAAAAAAGAAAGAAAGAAAGAAAGAAAGAAAGAAAGAAAGAAAGAAAGAAAGAAAGAAAGAAAGAAAGAAAGAAAGAAAGAAAGAAAGAAAGAAACTCAGATTCATTCTCTAATGATAAAGAAGAAAAAAGTAATAAACCCCTCAACCTGGAAATATTTATATCAGTGTCCCCAGGATATTGTTCAGTTTCTTTAAAACAAGTGTTTTGTTTTTGTTTTTTCAGCAATTTCAGTAAGTTTGCAAAAAGGGGGATTTATACTGACTAACAGACCTGGTCATCAAAATGCACAAGTTTTGCTTCAAATTATGAAACAAATTTTAGCAAACAAATTGGTTTCCATTCTTGGGGCACCTGAAAATCTTGTGTATCAGGAATGAGCACTTTCTATGCAATGTTTTATTTTTATTTTCCTTCTCTTCTTGCTTGCTATAAGTGAAAAGGCCAAAACAGATTATTTGAGAGTTTTTGGTCATAAGTTGAGGACTACCTGGATTGGCTCTTAAATGTTCCTCCTCCGCCACCTCCCAATTTATTCCTGGAACGTTTCAGTTTTTATGTGGAGAAAATTTTTTGTCTCATTGCTTATTTCCCCCCTGTAGGAAATGTTGTAGTTTGGAGACACTATTGCAAACCAATTTTTCTATGCAAGGAATCAGTGGTGGGATTCCAACTTTGTTCCTACCAGTTCTTGCAGCGCTCAAAAACCACTCTCTATGTCAGCGCTGGTGAGGTGAGCTGTTTTTTAGCTCAGCTGAGGCACGGCAATCCGCTCTGCAACGCTAATTAGCTGAGCTAAAAAACAAGGGAATATAGGACAGGAAATGGCGGAGGTGGCATTTGCCGGTTCTCCAAACTACTGAAAATTTTCACTACTAGTTTGGCAGAACTGGTCTGAAACGGCTGAATACTACCTCTGCACGGAATGGTTCATTCCCCTGTAGATCCTTAATCTTATTAATAATGTGCTAATGGTCCTTCTCGCAAGCCATCCAGAGTCACTTATGATGGATGGCAAACAAATTCAATAAATAAAATAAATAACATCCCCAGACAAGGTTAATCTTTTCCATTTTTTTTTTGCAAGAACTTTAGGAGGGATGTTAGTTTGAGACACCGGGCAAACTCCATGGAAGAATGAAAACATGTAACAGGGATCGTTCTGGATCATCAATCCCAATTGGTACATCTGTTCAGTACGTACAGGTAATCCTCAACTTACAACAGCTCGTTTAGTGACCATTCAAAGTTACAACATCATGGAAAAAAGTGACTTATGATTGTTTTTCACACATGACCATTGTAGCATTCCCCAAAGTCATGTGATCAAAATTCAGAGGCTTGGCAAATGACTTGTATTGATGATGGTTGCACTGTCCTGGAGTCATGGGTTCCACTTTTGCAATGTTCTGACCAGCAAAGTCAATGAGGAAGCCAGAATCACTAAGCGACCATGTTACGAATTTAAACAGCTGCGATTCACTTCACGACTGTGGCCAGAAAAGTCATAAAATGGGGCATAGTTCACTTAACAACTGTCTTGCTTGACTTACAACAGTTCATGTAGTGGCCATTCAAAGTCACCACCACACTAAAAACAGTGGCTTATGACCATTTTTCATTGTTTGTAGTATCCCCCCACGATCATCTGATCAAAATTTAGATGCTTGGAAACTGCTCACATACTTATGACCGTTGCTGTGTCTCAAGGTCATGCAATGCCCGTTTGTAACCTTTTGACAGACAAAAGTCAATGGGGAAGCCAGATATACTTAACAACCAGGTTACTAACTTATCAACTGCTGATTCACTTAACAACTGTAGCAAGAAGGATTGTAAAAATGGGGCAAAACTCGCTTAACAGCAGAAATTTTGGGCTCAGTTGCAGTGCGAAGCCACAAGTCTCGAGTCCTTGCCTCTTTCTTAGTTCTGATTCCACAGCATTGGCAAGGCAAGGCTTTGCTAACTCATCAGCCCTAACAGGGGAAAAGGTAAAGGTTCCCCTCATACATACATACTAGTCGTTTCCAGCTCTAGGGAGCGGTGCTCATCTCCGTTGCAAAGCCAAAGAGCCAGCACTATCCGAAGACGTCTCCGTGGTCCTGTGGCCAGCATCGCTAAATGCCAAAGGCGCAGAAAACGCTGTTACCTTCCCACCAAAGTGGTCCCTTTTTTTCAACTTGTATTTTTTTTACATGCTTTCAAACTGTTAGGTTGGCAGAAGCTGGGACAAGTAATGGGAGCTCATTCCATAACACAGCGCTAGGGTTTCGAACTGCCAATCTTTCTGATTGACAAGCTCAGCATCTTAGCCATTCAGCCACCGTGTCCCTTTAATGGAGGTACAAAGAGCCAAAGAATGGTTGCAAAAGACCAACCTAAACTTCCAAATTATGGCCTTGTTTTCATGCTTGAGCCAGCCCAGAGCAAGACTCATTATGCTTTTAATAAGTAAACTCTTCCCATAAAACTATCCCAGTTTGCAATTGCCTATGCTGATAAAAGTCATTTGGGTGAAGATGCCAGGCGGGTAGCAGAAGGTCGAGAGACGTCACTTGCTTTTAAATATTCCAAGGCTTAATTGCTCAGGTGAGGCAATTCAAGGATGCGCTTCAGCAAAGCCAACTCTAGCTGAACAGGATTCTTAAATGAGAATGTAAATGTAGACTTGGAAGTTGGCCCCATTTTACACACGTCCCTCTATTACGGTTCTTCGCTCGTTCAGAACTGCTTTCATAGTTTTTGAATGTTTTTTTTCCACATCACTATTTATAGTGGCTTTAAGGAATGACTCTTTTTTATTTATTGTTTTATTGGATGGCATGCAAGGCTGCCCTGAGTCACTTTCCAGGAGATAGGCAGGCGTATCAATTTCGTAGATAAATAAATAAAATCCAGCAAAGGCTTTGAAAGAAAGGGACAAAATCCCAGGGGAAAGGGCACTACATATCGTGGGGTCTTAGCAAGTTATTTGATAACTGTCAGATACAAGGAAGGGAGAATGACACGTGGAGTTCCATCTCAGCAGTCTATTTATTGTTGTACAGACAGAATCTTGCCAGACTAAAGCAATTCTCTACAATAACTGTAGATACGCTGCTGTGAATTGCTAGGGAAGGGCTGTCTTTGCCCTCTTCCTACACACCAGACGTTTAAAGTTATGCTGTCTCTTTGCCCTACATCCCACCCCAATAGCCTTCCTTTTATACTGTACAACTCATATTGACGTCTGTGATGCTCTCACCGCTTACTTTCCCCAATACAACCACACAGTGGGTCAATCTGGACTGACTCTAGCCCAAAGTTTCATACCTAAGGGAAGACTGGAACTCACAACCTCCTGGTTTGAGATCTAGAACCTTCACCATTACACCATAGTGCCGCGATGGCCCACCTATGGCATGCACAGGTGGCAAGCAAAGCCATTTGTGTGGGCACGTAAGCCCCAGCCAAACTTACCTGCACTGGGCATGCACACGTTTCCCAGCTGATTTTTCGGCCCATTTGAGGCCATTTTCGCTCTCCCAGAGGCTGAAGGGAAGCCTCTGCAGCAAGGCTGAAAAACGGGCCTTCTGGAAATACCAGAAGTGCCAAAATGGGCCCATTTTTTTGGCCTCCCAAGGCTGCGGAGGCTTCCCTTGAGCCTCTTGGAGGGGGAAAACGGCCTCAAACGGGCCAAAAATCAGCTGGGAGGCATGCACATGCACAGTGCAGGTAGGGGGGGTGTTGCCCGCGCATGCGCAGGGGGGGGATTTCGGCACACCACAACAAAAAGGTTTGCCATCCCTTCCATAGTGCTTATCTAGAAATCTTCAAATAAGGATGGAGGTAGCATCACTGCTCTGATGCTATCCAGATGTGCTGGTAATGTAACACCCAACACTCCAGCTGGCAACCTTAATCTCGGCATAAACCAGGCAAGCTTTTTTTTTCCCCATGTGAAAAGGCAAAGAAAACCTTAGCCTAACAAATACTTCCATGTCCAGTTACCTAAAAATTATACGCTCTTGTCTTTGTCAAGAGCGGTACCTCCCATTGCTTAAAGGCTGAGTGCCACAGACAATCTTTTGATGTAGCATTGTCCCCAGAGGTATGACATGAGATCTCTGCCCAACCCTGAGGATTTCTGAAGCTGTGGTTTGAGCATGGGAACTTTCTCGGTCAGGTTCCATCTATAATATCACTCGTGCATGATGGAGAAAATTCAGATGCTTTCAATTGTCCCCTTTACCTTCCTCTTCATTGTGCAAAATGTTCAATCCTCATGAGATGCCGCCCTCATTTGAACTAGTAGCTTCCACAAGATACAGGTACAAGTAATCCTCGACTAACAGCAGTTCATTTAGTGACCATTCAAAGTTACAACGGTGCTGAAAAAAGTGACCCCTGCTCACACTTATGACAGTGGCAGAGCCATAGTGGTGCAGCGGTTAGAATACCGCACTGCAGGGCTAACTCACTGCTCACTGCCAGGAGTTCAATTCTGACTGGCTCAAGGTTGACTCAGCCTTCCATCCTTCCCACCTTGGTAAAACGAGGGCCCAGATTATTGAGGGCAACAGGCTGACTCTGTAAACCACTTAGAGAGGGCTGCAAAGCACTGTGAAGCGGTATATAAGTCTAAGTGCTACTGATATTGCAGTATCTTCATAGTCAGATGATCACAAAGTTCAGATGCTTGGCAACTGATTTGTATTTATGACTGCTGCAGTGTCCTGGGGTCAGGTGATCACTTTTTGTGACCTGACAAGCAAATTTCAGATTCATTTAACAAGCATGTTAATAACTTAATGATAACTTAGTGATTCACTTAACCACTGTGGCACAAAAGGTCATAAAATGGGGCAAAACTCACTGAACAAATGTTTCACTTAGCAACAAAAAATTTGAGCTCAATTGTGGTCATAGTCCTCGACTTATAACTTGGTCACTAGTGATTGTTCAAATTCCAAACTACTTGGATAAAGGGAGTTGAAACCCAATCCAGGCAGTCCTTCCCTCCCCTACCCCACACACAATTTGTACAACTGCACCCAACAACCCAGCCACATTTACAAGCAATTTGTTGTATCCTGCAGTCACGGGGCTGCTGACACATTACTTCACGTTTTCTGGAAAATGGCACTGCTGCAAATAATGGGTTTGGTTAACAACTGCAGCATTTGTTTAACGACCACCACAAAAAAGTTCATAACATTGGATCAGTCACACGACCGACCAGATTTACAATGGTCACAACATACGGCCTTAGTGGGCAAGCTCCAAACAGTCGTTATGTCGAGGATATTTGCAATCACTTTATTTATTTATTTATTTTAAAAAATCACATTTCCTTGCTTTTGGGAGAAACAAGCCAGCAGGCATTTAGAATTCTACATGTAGGTTTATGCTAGTTGTTACAAGAATATTTGGTAATAACATCTGTCTCCCGAAAGGCAGTGATATCCCGGAGGTTGGGGGGGGGGTGGAGAGAGAAGGAATTTGAAGAATTTGGAACTCTTCGGTAATACAGACGTGTGTGTCAATCCTCTTGGAAGTGTGACGTGTTTCTTTACTTATTTGTGGAAGCGAGAAAAATTATGCCTGCAGAAACGGATGGTCTTCTTTAAAACGTCTGCATTGCAATCTTGCAAAAAAGGGAGTTTGGGAGCCCCATTAGGAGGCAGGAACCTGGGACATTTTAGCGAGACGAGAGAAGTCAATCGGTGTTAATACCGGGTCAAAAACAGAGGCATGGCATTTTTATTTTTTTTTAACTGTTTGATAAGGGACGGTACAAAGCGGCGATAAGCTGAAATGTTATCAAACAAAAGAGGCCAATACTGAAGGACGCAGAGGATATAAAAAAAGCACAGCAACCGATAGTGACGCAGCCTTGCCAAGAATAATACAAACAATGTCCTGAATGTGCAAAGAGCTTTACAACGCGTGGTGCTGGTTGGAACCATTGGCCGATCGGCTTTTGTCGAAGCGAAGTCCGACAGGGCTTGAAAAGACCAAAGAGACCAAATAGCGAGCCGTTCGGGATGCAAATGTGAAAAGAGAATCGTGACGGGGGGGGGGGGGAGGGAAAGGCTTCCTCGCCAGCAATCACTCACCATCCGCACACCGATCTTGGCTCTCAGGATCTGTCCACAGATTATGGCTTTGACAGCAGCAACCGTTGAAGGTTGATCTGGGAGTAAAATCTCCCTGACTTAAACGAGCTCACCTGGTAATGGAGACAATTGAGCTATGCTGCTTTCCAGGCAGCTGAAGGATTGAACTAGGGGTTAAATCTTTAGGCAAGAGACTGGCTTCCCAGCATTGTTATAGGGGTTCCTGCTAGTCTCCAGATTTATTGATATGATTATTAGCTTGGTCTAGTAGTTAAGGCTAGACTAGAAAGTGGAAGCCGGTGAGTTCTAGTCCCACCTTAGACATGAAAGCCAGATGGATGGCTTTGGGCCAATCATCAGTAGACTGTGAGTTTAGTCCCACTTTAGGCATAAAAGCTGGCTGGGTGACTTTGGGCCAATCACCAGGAGGCAGTGAGTTCTAGTCCTACCCTAGGCATGAAAGTCAACTGGATGACTATGAGCCAATCACCAGGAGGCAGCGAGTTCTAGTCCCACCCTAGGCATGAAATCCAACTGGGTGACTTTGGGCCAATCACCAGGAGGCAGTGAATTCTAGTTCAGCCTTAAACATGAAAACTGCCTGGGTGACTTTGGGTCAGTACCTCTTTCTCCTAGTCCAACCCACCTCATAAGGTTTTGGGGGAAATGAGAGGAGGAAGATGTGCTGGATATGTTTGCCACCTTGAGTTATTAGTTAAAATTATAAAGGGAGAGATACAAATAAACAAGCCAAATCAAAAATTAAACATATCCTGTCTTTACTGGGAGAACTCAAAGCAGAGCATAATGTTACTACCTAGATCAACAACCTACTACCTAGATCAACCACAACAACCCTTTGAGGTGGCATGGGCAGAAAGAGAAAGAGGGACTGGCCCAAATAACCTAGACAGCTTTCATACCCATGGCAGGACGAGAACTTACCATCTCCCAGTGTCTACTCTAGCATCTTAACCACTGCACCAAACTACCTATAGATAGATAGTCTTTCGGTTATGAGGTGAGGGAGATCAGGCCCAGGATTGCTAAAAGATAAAGGTCATAAAATGAAATTGCATTGTTTACAATGGTAATTTCTGCAGTCTGGTTGTGGGGACTCCTTTGGGTCACTAAGCAGGAATTGGCAGGAATCCCAGAATGGGGTGGGTTCTACTGGTGGGGAGGGGAGGCTGGAAGAAGTTGTGGGAGGGCGAACACAGGCCATGTGCAGGCAGGGGGGTGAGGGAGGGTCCTATGAGTGGAAGAAAAAGCAGGAGGAATGACTCACCACATCAACTTGCAACCTTCCCTGCCTACTTCCCCATTGACTTTGCTTGTGCAAGGAAGATCAGAAATGGCAATCACGTGTCCACAGCTTGCTGTGATGTTATAATGGCAAGCTAGGCATCTGAGAGCCAATGCTGCAATAGCCAAAACTTCCAAGGACCGGTCATAAATTGTGTTTCCCCCCCCCCCCCGCCATAACTTTGAATGATTGCTGAATGAATGGACTTAAGATGAGGATTACCTGGAAGCCAAACCACACTAACCATGTGTATTGCACCTATGTATCTAACCAACCTATCACATCTAATCTATTGTATATAATGTATTAATCCTATCTACCCTACCCATCTAATCCTGTGTTTCTCAACCTTGTCAACACTTTTAAGATATGCAGCCTTCAGTTGGCTGGGGAATTCTGGGAGTTGAAGTCCATCATTTTATTTTTTTCCAAGTTTGTGGAATAGTGATCCAATTGTGTCTGTCTGTCTGTCTGTCTGTCTATCTGTCTGTCTGTCTGTCTGTCCATCCATCCAACCAACCAACCAACCAATTAACCAACCCTACCTACCTACCTATCTACCTTCTATAGGGTCTTCCTTGATGCAATTTCTTTAACCCAACCCAAGAATGTTGATTTATTTCTTAACTAAGCTGTCTTGCAGATATGATGCCCTACAGCTGTCACCTACCCAGGCAGCTGTAATTGAGACAACTGATGTGTAAATTAGCACATTCCTAACAACTGTGCAGGTAAATTATGGACCTCTGGTTTTCCCCAGAGAGCTTCAACCACTCTTCTGATAATTCTACTATTCTAAAAGGTGACTACTTGGGAAAATTATGAACCCATTTAAAAGTGAATTAAGTGGTTTAAAAGTACAGTAAAATCTACATTTAATGGGCTGTTTGTGAGAAATGGGTGTTTTTTCATCCCACTGAATTGATATCATTTCAGTTAATCGACTTATTTTGCATAATTGATCTAAATAGCAATATTTGCAGTTTAAATCTACACTGAATGAACAAAGCCTTGATGTAACAGACATTAAATGAGAGAGAAGCCTCAAGGGGAAAAAAATGCAGCCACTGTATCTGATTTCGGTTGAAGTGATGTGTGTTAAACTGAAAGTTAACTACATTTTTTTTTCTCCCTGCCCTGATGGATTTGCAGAATTGTTCTTCTGTGAAAGGGTTGAGTTCCTTCAACAGAAAATTCTCAGCATTCTGAGCAAATAAAAATTCCCCATTGCTTTCAGAAAAGATAAGAAGTCTCTTCATGTTCCAAACGCTTAGTTGTGAATCAGATGCAAAAGCTGAACATAACCTTAAAGATCATCCAACCTCACCCCCATCCATGCACCGAAACCCATTACTATAACAGCCCAGATGTCTGTTAGCCTGCTTTAACAACTCCAGCAAAATAAAATCCACTATTTCCTGGGACAGTTTGTTAATATGGTTAAGGCAAACACTCTTCCCTTATAATTAAAATGGGTGTTGGTTCTTACCTGATACGCCTCTTCTTGTTGAACTGCGTAGAGCATCCAGAGAGTGGGAGGTGCTCCAGTCTCGTGTCATACAGGCTGAGCTATAATTGGAGGAACGCCCTCCTCCTCCACGTGACTCCTGCAGGCGTTCCCCCAGTTTTACCAAGATGAGAGGACAGTAACAATCCTCCAATGGAACTGGAAGAAAATAACTCGCAACAACAATAAACAGTATCACTGGCCGAAACAGAATGACCTACCAGACAGAATAAAAAGGGTGGGGCTGGATGCTCTACGCAGTTCAACGAGAAGAGGCGTATCAGGTAAGAACCAATGCCCATTCTCCGTCGAACTGCTGTGAGCATCCAGAGAGTGGGATATACCAAAGCATGTTGTCCTACGGGCGGGACTCCGTCTGGGCCGGAATTTCCTCTGACACTCTCGCCACCTGTTGAAGAACTCGCCTACCGAAGGAGGCCTCAGCGGAGGCATAAGTGTCAATTTTATAGTGTCGGATAAATGGAGATGGAGAGGCCCAAGTAGCCGCCCTACAAATGTCATGAACGGAAGCTTGAGTAGCCCAGGCTACTGAAGTAGCTGCACTCCTGGTAGAGTGGGCAGTCACCCCACTAGGAATCGGTAAGGCTTGAGCCAGATAGGCCTTAGAAATGGTAGCCCTAATCCAGTGACCTACAGTAGAGGGGGAGACTTTGCATCCCATTGTCTTTGGCTGAAAGGAGACGAAAAGAGACTCAGACTTTCTGATAGGTTGAGTTCAGTGGATGTATATCCGAAGCGCTCTGCACACATCGAGAGTGTGCCATTGTCGTTCCTTCTCCCTCACGGGCTTTGGACAAGAATTAGGCAGGACCAATTCCTGTGCTCAATGAAAAGCCGAATTGATTTTAGGCATAAAGACAGGATCAGGCCGTAAAATAACTCGATCAGGATGGAAAACGCACAGGTCCCTTCTGACGGATAGAGCTGCAATTTCAGATATCCTTTTAGCTGAAGTTATTGCTACGAGGAAGACCACTTTAAGGGTGAGATACTGAAGGGACATTTCCCTGAGAGGCTCAAAGGGAGATTTGGACAGCGCCCTAAGGACTTTATTAAGGTCCCAAGTCGGGTATCTGTGAACCATTGGGGGGCACAAGGTAGAAGCCCCCTTAAGAAAGGCTCTGATACGAGGATGGTGGGATAGTGGCGTAAACAAGTCGCCGGAAACCACCGTCAAAAGGGCCGAAACCTGTCTTCTCAGAGTGTTAGGGGAAAGACCCCTGTCTAGGCCATCTTGCAGAAAGGCCAGAACCTGCGTGACGGAAGGAGAGAGCGGGTCGATAGAAGACTGACGACACCATTTGGAAAAGCAATCCCAGGTTGCATTGTGAATGCGAGTGGTGGAAGGGCGCCTCGCTGCCATGATGGTAGTGATGACCTGGGTCGATAGACCCTCTGATCTTAGCTTTTCCCGCTCAACCTCCAGACGGCCAACTGAAGCCACTGCGGATCCGGATGGAGGAGAGGGCCCTGGGACAGGGAGATTTTGTCCCGTGGAATCCTCCATGGTGGGGACACCGACAGATCGTGAAGGTCTGCAAACCACTGTCTCCTGGGCCAATACGGAGCCACTAGGAGAATCTCTGCCCTCTCCAGAACCGATTTCCGAATCACCCTTGGGATCAAGGGAAGAGGGGGAAAGGCATACAGAAGACCGGGAGGCCAAGGGCAACGCAGGCCATCGTAATTCTCCGCTCCGCCGGTGGGGTAGCGAGAGAAAAATCTTGGCATCTGGGCATTGTGCGGAGAAGCGAACAGGTCTATCAGAGGCAGGTCGAAGATGTTTGCTGCCTGCTTGAACAGAAAAGGATGAAGGCACCATTCCACTTGATCCAACGCGGCTCTGCTGAGCCAATCTGCTCGAACATTGGAGACTCCCGAAATGTGTTCCGCTCTGATGGATAGAAGGTGTGTTTCGGACCATCGACATAACCGCTCTGCCTCTCGAATTGCTCCTTCCGGAACCGTGGTAAAGTAGCAGGAACCACTGTATGGATCTGGAATGGAGCCAGGCCCAGGAAAAACAATGAATAAGTAAGAGACCAAATTGACCAGTGATCTAGAGAAGACCAGTATTGGCATCTTTCTTGTTCACCTAATGTTCCTGACCAATTTCTGAGTACTGAGAAATCCTTCAGGGGAAGGGAGTCAATCACGGCCGCTAAGTGAGCTATTCAAGTGGGAGGGGTAGATGACTCTACTCCCATTGTACAAGAAGATCATGGGCCCGAGGAATCGTGAGGATGGATCTAGTGTCCCTTTCGGCGTGGCATTTGCTAAGAGAAAAGATGAGGATATCATCCAGATAATAGAGACTGTGAATGGGGGAGTCTCTGAGGTGAACTGATGGGATCTCCAGAACTCTGGTAAGGATCCTCGAGGTCGAGGCTAGACCAAGAGGAAGGGCCATGTGTTGAAAAAGTTGACCAGGGTAGCCAGGACTCCAAATTTAAAGAATGAGGGATAAGTGGGAATGTGGAAGTACGCTTCTGAGAGGGCAAAGGAGGTGAGCTAGTCTACCCTCCTAGTGTCCTGCATAAGGGACCGAAGTGTAAGCATCTTGCACCATGATGGACCACCTTAAGCCTCTTCAATCTAGGGTGAGCCTCCAGTCTCCGGAGTGTTTAGGAAGTAGGAAAAAGTGGGAATAGAACCCCATTCCTCAGAACGAGGAAGTTCGAGCTGTATGGCTTCGATCTTGGTGAGTGTTAATAATGGTTCCCATGAAAACACGCTTGGTGTGGCCTCTGGGGAGAGGGGAAACCCTGCAATGCTCCGGAGAAGGGGACTGAAAAACTCAAGGGAGAGGCCAAATCTAACATTGTCCCTAACTCAAATATCAGAAGTGGGTGATCCCCATTGATCAGCAAACTATGTGAGAGGTAGGTGGCTGAAGCCTTATCTAGGGCGCTGGGACGATCTACTTCCTGCGCCCCGGAATGGTCTCCCGTAGCTGACTCCCCTCCTGTTTCTGATACCCGTGTCGCTCTGGTCCTGAAAGGCCGGTCGAAAGGGCGGGGTTCTCTGAAATCTGGGGAAGAAGGGAGCCTGATAGGGGAAAAGGCCAGGTCCCCTTAGAGAGGATTGGGACACTCTGGACTCCCGTCTGAGACAGGTCATAGGGAGAGATTTCTTTTATTTAGGCTCTCCATGAACAAAGGTTCCGGAACCAGACTAATACTTTGCCTCCCGAGATGGGAGCAGAAGCCAATTCAGCTGTAGCCTAATGTCTGCCTGCCAGTGTTTAAGCCAAAGCGGCCGCCGGGCTGTAACGTAAGAGGAAATAGCCCAGGAGGAAATTTTAGCGGAGTGGAAGACAGCGTAGACTGCAAATTTCGCTGCAACCGTATCGTGGAAAAGTCCTGGTGAGCCCTGGTGTTAGAGGGGAGACATACAGTTTCAACTGACGAAGCCATCTAATAGAGAATTGAGAGAGAGGGATATGGCCGTGGCTGATCAAACAGCCCAAGCATCGGATTGATGCGCCCAACGAAACGTCGTCTGGGCCTGCTTGTCCTCTGTCCTTAGGGCTTCCGGAGTACCAGTTGGAGTAGGGGATAATACTAGACTTACTATGGAGTCATCCACCTCTGGGGTGTGTGGCAAGGAAGAGAGATCCGCATCAAGAATAAAGGATCTCTGACTGACTAGAGTGAGTGAAACGGGGGGGGGGGGGGCTGATGAGGCCAACTATTTGCTGCTAAGCCGGAGAAAATGAGTGGAATAGGAATGACCTCGGTCTCCACAACTGGCTGAAAATAGGATCCTCTGGAACTCCAGAGGCTGTTGGGGAGGCATTAGAGGGTAACTGGGACATCAGGCCTGAAATATTGTTCGCCATGATTAGCACGGATTGGAAACAAATGGGGTTCAAATAAGCCCATGAATGCGGGCTGGTCAGAGGTTCAGAATAGTGTCAGGAACCCCTATCTGATCCTTCCGTTTCCCTGAAGGGCACAAGGCCCCTCTCCACTTCCTCCACCTCTTCTGGAAAGGGGATCTCCCCTTTGGGGAAGTACCTGACCATGGTGAGGTTCCGGTTTGGGGAGGGATATGCCAAAGACTGATTCAGCATCAGAACCATCGCTTGAGGACCTGGTCTGGTCATCTGTTGGATACCCTCCGCGATCCCTTGGCGGATGGCCAGCTGCCTCCATTTTCTAATGCTGTCTGGAATAAGGACCGCGGATGGTTCCTCTGGTCACAAGCCAGCAGCGGTTGTGAATGTAGTCTCAGTGTCCGGGAGACTTGGAGGCTCCGAACAGGTGCACTGTGCCTGAGAGGAGAAAGTTGTTCTGGCAGAGGGGTGGGTTTTGCGGAAGCAGGGGGAAAATTAGGAACTGAGAGCCCTTTGAATGTTTATAGAATTCCTTCCCCAAGCCTTGGTCGCCTAAGGCATTTTATTTTTTTATCTTTGAGAAGTCTTGGATGAGTCCTTGGCCCTTTTGCGCAAATGGTGCGTCTCTGACTTAGCCTTCAAGGAAGGACCTCTGGGATTGTCTTCTGCCATGATAAAATACCAGGTACAGAGCAATATTAAATAAAGAGGCGGTTGGCACGCCTAGGTGTACGGTCTATAATGAGAACCGGATATCCTATCGTTGGGCCGCATCCCCCTTTTGGTAAAAATATTTTTTGGTTGTATCGTAATATATATGTTCAATTTAAATTTATTTTGTTTTATTTTGTTTTGTATATTATTATTATTATTATTATTATTATTATTATTATTATTATTATTATTATTATTATTATTATTATTAACATAAGAGGTGAGGTCAAAACTAAACTGCAGAAAAAGCCAATAGAAGGAAAAATATATTACTATTTTATTTCACTTGAAAATAAATAAAAAAGGTTTTTTATATCCAAAAGCCAATAGACCGAATGAACACTGAGGCCAGAAAATCACTTGTTTTTTATTTTTCTAACAAAAAAAGACAGAAAAATTGGTAAAAATAGGTAAAATTAGGCAAAATTAGGCCTCCTGAGGCAGCCTCCCAATCAACATGGGAAGCAGGTGCCTCTCCTTCACCTCTGAGTGGGCTGCGGAAAAAGCCAACAGAGCAATCAATGGGCAACAGGGCACAGAGCCACAATACCCCTTCAGAAAAGAAATCGCCAAACAGGCCTGCCGATCCTGTCATAAGCCTCCCAAATCGTCGCAGCAAACTTTACAGCTAAACAAAATGGCGGCCGGACACGAGGCGCACCCAAAATGGCCACCGGGACCAGTGCGAGGCTCAGAGAAGAAGGAAAGCCCCTCAACAACAATAAAAACTGCCAAAATGCAGGCAGAACGAGGGGCCTGAAGAGAAGAGAGCTCGCCCTCTCTCTACTGCGTTCGTGGGGGGAAGGCACAACAAAACGCTATGAAGCGTACAATAGAAGCCGCTGCTGAGGCAGCACGGCTTAAAAAGCTGCAGACATCAGAGTGGGAGGGGGTGGGGGGAGCGAAAGGCTCTAAAACCCCCGTATCTCACCCCTGAGGGGCGAAAATTCGCTCCTTTCATCAATTTAAGACAACCCAAATGTGCAGGGACCAAGGAGGAAACACAAGGAAAGATCAAACCTGAGATTTAATGCAAAGAAATCTGGATCGGCCAAGGAGAAAACTGCTAGAGCTGCCTGTCTCTGCGAGGCTGAGCTAAAACTGGGGGAACGCCTGCAGGAGTCACGTGGAGGAGGAGGGCGTTCCTCCAATTATAGCTCAGCCTGTATGACACGAGACTGGAGCACCTCCCACTCTCTGGATGCTCGCAGCAGTTCAACGGAGAACCCACTGTTCCTTTTTCTGTTTTATGGAACATTTCTGATCAACTCTACCCCATCTTCCAAAAACAACCATTCTGATACTTGTAACAGCTATTGTGGGAATAAAGAAGAAAAACAGAATTCTCTTTCACCCAGAGAAATATCTATTAACTGCTAAAACTCTTCTGTCTGTAATCTTTAACTGGGCGAAATGGTGCACCAAAGTATGTCAAACAGACTAGCTTACAAAATGCACCCAAAATCCAGGCCCCTTTGGAATTGCCATTTTAAATTTTATAGAACATTCTATGACCTAAGCGCAATCCAGAAAGAGTTTATGACAAGAGAAGAAAACATTATAAAATATTTCCTGTGCTGATACGTGATTGTGCTGTTACAGTTCGACATGGGCTGCTTTCAAAGCAGATACATCTGAATGCATCCCAGTTTTATCAACCTAGGCAGTAAATTAGAAATTCTACCAGTGTTGAAAACATTGAGGAATCTGGTAGAGGAAATACCTTTAAAACAATGACTCAACAGGCAGTGGTAGGGTTCAAATAATTTAACAACTGGTTCTCTGACCTAATGATTTCTTCCAACAATCAGTTCACCAAACTGCTCAGCAAGTTAACAACCAGTTCTCCCGAAGTGGTGCAAAATGGCTGAATCCCACCACTGTCAATAGAGCACTGGTTGTCTAATATTTTTTTCTTTTTAAAAAAAACAACAACACATAGCAGTCTCACCATTCACGCCGCAATGCCATATTTAGGCTAACTCACCAAAAGCAGAGCCCGGATCTGCTGCTAAATTCCAGGAACATTCGAAACCACTTCTTCCAGACACCGGAATGCAGGAAACCAACATGGGTGACCAAAGTGTTGCCCTGCAATTCAGTTTTAAGCTTAAGCAAACACATTGTTGATGTACACGTAATTAGACGTAATTGTTAGCTTTTCCCTGTATTTAATCCTTTCATCTGAAATGGAAACAAGATGGAAGAGGCATTTTCAAAAGCCATCATGGAAATAATTATCAAGCCAATCCAATTCTAGTTTCCATAACATTCTGATGGGTTTCTTTTCTTTTCCTTTTTCCTTCCCTCACTTTCTCTACCCTCTTCCTTTTTCTCCCCTCTTCTATTTCTTTCCTTCCTCCCTCCCTCCTGCCCTCCCTATCTCATTTCCCATTTCTCTCCCCTCTCCCTGTCATTTCTCTTCCTTTTCTTCCTTCCTCATTTCCCTTCCTTCCTCTCTCCTCCCTTCTTCCATTTTCTTCTCATTTTCTTTTTCTTCCTCCCTCCCTATCTCATTTCCTTCCTCTCCCCTTCTTCCCCTCCCTTGTAATTTTTCTTCCTTTTCTTCCTTCCTCACTTCCTTTTTCATTTCCCTTCCTTCCTCTCTCCTCCCCCTTCCTTCCTCCATTTTCTTCTCATCTTCCTTCCTCCTCTCTCCTTTCCTCCCTTCCCTTCTCATTTTCTTTCCTCACTCCCTCCTGCCCTATCTCATTTCCTTTCTCTCCCCTTCCTTCTTCCCTTCCCTCCCTTTTCGTCCTTCCTCACTTCCCATCTCATTTTTCTTCCTTCCTTCCTCTCTCTTCCCTCTTTTTTCCTCCATTCTCTTCTCATCGTCCTTCTTCCCTCCCTTTCTCCTCTCTCTTTCCTCCTTTCCCTTCTCATTTTACTGCCTCCCTTACCTATCCTCCCATATCCTTTCATCAGATAATGCCATTCTAACCATATAAACACTTAAAACTATTCAGGAAGTCCAGCAACTTCAGACCTCATTCTCATATCTTTTAACCCAAATTTATAAAAGTTTAAATCTGGGTTAATTTCTTGTGGGAGAGGGATTTAAATGAGGGGCACAGGATGCGCGTCCCACCCAGGGATGCCTCCGAGTCCCTGTACTGCTCCTGCAGCAGAAATATTTCTTTTAAATGGGGATTTCATTTCTTAAAAAGTTTTTTATTTTTATGTTTCAAAAAAAAATATCTCTTTTAGTGAACAGCATATTTCTCACGCTTATATATAAGGATCTATTCCTATCTTAACTTTATTCTATACTCATTATACTACTCTTTTTATCTGTCACATTTGCAAATTCATCAGATGCTCTTATAGTTCTTTATTCAAAAAATTCATCCTAGTTCTAAAATTCAAAAATTCAAAGATCTCCCCCTTTAACTACTAAATTGAGTGTACCACCCCTTTGTCTTATACATGATTCAATTAACTTCCTTTTAATTCATAATCATAATTTATCATAGTATATATTTTAGTTAACACATGTATATTTTAAGGCAGATTCTGAATATTTTCCCCTTGATTACATTCTAATTCATTTATTATTTCAAATACATTAATCCATTCAATATACCTTAAAAACTGATGTTATACCTTTAACTATATTCTTAATTTTACTAACCATATCTAACTTACTTATCATATCTTCCCTTTAATAGGGATTTCTGATTGCCTGTGCCCTGGAGGAAAGAAAGGAACATTTTGCCAATTTTAGCATCTTTGTGCTAAAAGTCCATAAACAGAACACATTCCAAGCTGTCCCAACTGATGTACTTTTGCCTAATTCTGCTGCTACTGTTGTTCAAATTTCCTAGCAGGGATGAGTAGAAGTCAGGAAGTCCTCAACTTACAAACATTCATTTAGTGATCATTCAAAGTTACAACAACATTAAAAAGATTCTATATACTGTATATATAAAAGTGAAATACCACTCATGTATCATCACAGTCTCCAGAACCGTAAAGCCTATAAACTTGAAATTTGGCAGGTATGTTCCTCTTGGCTTCTAGGTGCTCACTAAGAAAGAATTTTTTGAAATGACTATCAGAGCATTAATATTTCCTATATTATTATTAACACGCTCTGATGCTAAGGAGTTTTACTCTCCGTCCCCACCTGAAAAGAAATCTGTTCCAAATGCAAAACACAAGCAGTGGAGAGGTATTTCAGTTTCAGTTTTATTTTCACATCACCAAGCAGCTTTAGTACAGAACAGTTGAGCTAAGCCACACCCAGGCTCCTTACTGTCTCCGTCTTGCTCACACAGCAAATACTGCTTCAATTTCCAAACAGCCCTCAACTCTCTCACACACTGACAGGACGCTAGCCAGATGAATACCAATGGATGCTGGTAGGCAGAGACAGAAGTTTCCCCCCTTTATTTTCCTCCCCCAAAACTAAGCCCAACCACATAGTTTTGTAGCGAAGCACAGATATCGAACTAGTATAAAACTGTACATAGCCTGCTTCAATAAAAGCAGTATTTAGTCCTCCTGTGAAGTTGACTTCCTGGCCTGCTTTATCAAGTAAGGCTACTCCAACACCAACCCTGTGCAATGTGTGTAGGAAAGCCAATTGAAGCATCCATAACACCTCCAGGAATGGACAAGCCACAAACCTTCATAACTCAACTGCTGCATTGTTCCCCAACTGCTATTTTTGGAAAGAAAAAAAATTCCCTGAAGTGCAGCTTCTGCTTTACTTGCAAAATATCAGGATCCAAAACCCATTATCCTCTGAAAGGACCAAGACATAACTCTTCCTAGGATGGCAGCTGCTCAAATGGTGAATGCAGCCCAGAAATAAAACCATTGGGATTGCACTGGGTCGCACAGCAATGGTGAACATGAGCTGAACATGGAAAAGCAAGGACATCAGCCCTAGCAATCAAATGCACGTTAGTCCTTTCTTTTGTGTTCCTCATAGCTGTCCACGGTTGTGAAAGTTAGACCTTAAAAAAGCAAGACAGGAAGAAAATTGACTCGTTTGAACTGTGTTGCTGGAGAAGGCTCTTGCGTATTCCTTGGACAGCAAAGGGAACCAACAGGCAAGTGCTGGATAGCATAAGACCAGACATGTCCCTGGAAGGCAAGAAGCACCAAATTGTGTCTCCCTTACTTTGGCTATGACACGTGGGGGAATTTACTGGAGAAAGCAATTATGTTTGGAAGGAGTTAGAGGTGAAAAGGAAACCAGGACACCACAGAACACAGTGGGCGAACATCTGATCTGACCTAGGCTTCACAAAATCACAAAGCAGACTCCTTGTCCTGACAAAACCCCTTTTCATTAGGCTAATGTGAATTCCTACCACTCGTATCCAGCAAAGTCCCAGCAAAGAATCTTTCAAGAGTGATTTACAACCACAGACTTTATCGGGCTTGGAGAGTTGCCAGGCCAATAGCTTCCAAGCCCAATGCTGTACAAGAAAATACTTGGCAAGGAGTCATGAACAAATCTAATTAAATGAACCAATTGTTTCCTGCAAACAACATTCCCCTTTCACTCCTCTTTATTCCCTATGGGAGGGGCCATTCACCATCCACCTATGCCTTTACTCCCGAACTGATCCCTGTTCCTTAACCGTTCTCTTCTTCTGGCAGCTCTGTGCATGTGCACACTGGGAACAGGCTCCAGCTGTTCTTCTTCCCCACTGATCTCCGACTCTGAAGGCAGCTGATAACTGTCAGATGGCCCTGGTGCCATCTCTGCCTCTGACACAGAGCACTCCTCAGAGCCTTCCCCAGACTCCAGGACTAGCCCATGTTCCTCCCCCCAACCTCCTCACTGACTGAGACCACCATCAAAGCTGACACCAGCCACAGCATGGAACAATTCAAAGAACCAATTGCAAGGTCAGAAGATGTGGAGAGACCTGGCCCATACAATTGCCAAGAATCGGACACCACTGAATGGATAACATCATCATCATCATCTGGAGATTCTCAGTCATCCAGGTCACGTTATGTCCCAAATGTGCTTTTTTTAAAAGCCAGTAGGCTTTTTCTTTGTTTTTCCTTGAAGACATTTTGCTCAACTGAAGAAGCTTCATGGGTTGAGAAGTGAAATGTCTTCAAGGAAAAACAAAGAAAGTCTAGTTGCCTTTTGAAAAAGCACCTGTGGGATGAACATTGTTGTAAAGTTTGAGGGTGATCATCCATCAGTGCAAAACCAAAAAAGGTTTTGTTTTTTTCCCCCATGGGTAGAGGATCCATCACTCCTCCCATCTGCAACCAAGACTAAACCAAGGAAGAGGAAAAAAAAGAAAGTATGGCTCACACACCTGCCCCAGGTAGTCATAATCCCCAACGCACAGGTGTTCTTTGCCAAGACTCATCAAGCAACTCCACAAAGCTGTCTCAACCCAACAGGTGGGAAAGCACCAACTCATCACCGCCTTACATCCATGACGCATTTATGGCCAAGTCAAGCCAACAAGAAGAGTCCAGAGGGGAAACCCTGCCGCCTTCTCCAGGAGAACTGGAGCGCTTGGGAACAAAATGGCTGCCTTATTTATTTATATGCCTCCTCAGTGTCTCAACCCTCCACGGCAGTGACAGCGTGAGAACCAGGGTGTATCTCTCCCGCCTTTCCAAGAAGGGAGGGAGGAGGGGAAGAGCTCCCCCTCTTAATTGCTTCGCTTGTCTCGACCACGCCTGCTCCTTCCCTTCTCTGGTAAGGCAACTGAGGGCAAGCATCCAAGGCAAATGAATGTGTCTGTCTGGAAATGCAATTTCCATGCGAGTAAAACAGGCTGGAATTGGGAAAAGGGACACCCTAACAAGAGAGGCACATACAGACAGAGAGATATATTCCCTGCAAATGCCAGATAGCAAATATTTTTTATTATTATTTTTAAATCAAAGGAGGATTGGCTGTTGGGAAATTTAAAACAAGGAGAACTTCCTAACAGCTTAGTCCAAGATGGTATTTTAGGGGTGCAAATAATCCTCATCTTATGATCACAATTTATGTTGCTAGGTGAGACCATTGTTAAATGAGTTTTGTCCCAGTTTATGACTTTTCTTGCCATTGTTTGCCATTTCTTGGAGAGAAGGAGAGAGAAAGAAAGAAAGAAAGAAAGAAAGAAAGAAAGAAAGAAAGAAAGAAAGGAAGGAAGGAAGGAAGGAAGGAAGGAAGGAAGGAAGGAAGGAAGGAAGGAAGGAAGGAAGGAAGGAAGGAAGGAAGGAAGGAAGGAAGGAAGGAAGGAAGATGATATTATGGAAAACCAGGAAGGTTTAAGATTGCTAGCTGGGGGAAAAAACTGAAAGAAACTTCTTGGATGAGAAGCCAAAAGTTTTCAAAGAAAAAAAAAGGAGCCAAAAAGTCCAGTTGCCTTTTGGGGGGAAAAAACACCTTTGAAACAACACTGATTTCTCTCGACTCCATAAAAAAAATTGGGGCTGTAATAATAATACTTTGCAAAGCAGCCACACAGAAGGAACGTCCTTTGAACCTTCACTGAAACAAAGCAAGGTTCACACAGCCTCCTAGAACTGATCTTCTCAAGTGAGCCAACCGATCCTCTTTATCGCCTTAGCTTTAATCTCCACTCCATTCTTTTTGTTTACTACACAAGCGTGCATGTGGCAGGGATGATTGTTTCTAGGGAAGGAATCTCTTCAAATTATAGGCAGGTGCGTGCAGACAATAGGCGTTCTCCCTCCTTCGCTAAAAATTTGCATGATGCACATCAGGTGCATTCATTCTGTAAAGAGCTAAAAGAGCCGCTCCTGTTATTCTTTGCTCAAGTTTATCACGCACGGCTCCTAATGTTTGAAAAGATGCCAAAACCGCAGAATTGTCAATCTACCCCGGTTAAATGTCTTGTTTCATCCTTTTAACAAGTTCCTCTCTTGGAGAATCCATGCTAGGATAAATCTGATTCTGTGTCAAGTTTGATTACATCATCCAAAAACTTAAACTGCCCTCCTCCTTAAACTGGATTAGAAGGCCTCCCCGTAGGAAATACATGGCTCGGCTGATTCACCTGGGTTGCTCAGAGTTCTGCAACCAGGTCTTCTCCAGGTTCTTGGAAAGGGACTTTCCCCATCTCTCTTTGCCTGGAGATTTCCACTTCAGGTGGTGAAGATCAGTGGTGGGATTCAAAGATTTTTGCCACCGATTCTGTGGGTGTGGCTTGGTGGGCACGCGCGCGCCAAACACACACTCTGCACAGGCGCAGAGGTGTTCCAACTCACCTCCTGCAAGCCTGCACTCTCCCCTGTCACTTCAGCAGCTGCTGTGTGGAAATTGCTATACCGTGGAAAGCAACTGCGCTTCAAAAGGTGAGTATGGGAGCCCAGGTGGGTTCAACTGCAAAGAGAACTGGATTGGTCTTCGCTGCTCATCGGCGCTAACGGTTCGGCAGAACCGGGCCAAACCAGTAGGATACAACCACTGCTGAAGATCAACGGTGGAGCAGGTGATCCATCACTGAATTATGTTCTACTCTGTTTTATCCTTGCACATCCTAGAAGAGCCATATGTGGGCAAGGCAAGTGAACCAGATAATGGAAAGGGACACCTTGGGTTTGGAAGAGATCATGTTTGGTGATGAAACGATCTTGTTTTGAATATAAAAGAAGGGTCAAGAGGGAAAAGGAACTTATATCTTTGTGGGATAATTTTGCTCTCAGTATGTAACATGTGAGATTGCTCCATTATCAGAACTGTTTGATTCTTCCACAGGACAAGACTTCTGACAGAGGTAGAACCAGCATTTAGCTTTGTAAAAGAGGCAGTGGGGCGCAAAGGAGAAGGAAGATAGACTATGAGGAGGAGGAGGAGGAGATGGAGATGATAAATGAGGAGAAAAAGAAGAAGATAGACAATGAAAAGGAGAAGGGGAGGGGTAGACAAGAAGAGGAGGGCATAAACAGTGAAAAGGAGGAGAGGAAGGAGGAGAAGATAATCAAGAAGAAGATAAGATAAACAATGAAGAGAAGGAGGAGAACGAGAAGATGGACAATCAAGAGAAGATGAAAACAGACAAAGAATAGGACAAGGTAGACAATGAAGAGGAAGAGAAGGATATAGACAATCAAAAGAAGAAGATAATGAAGAAGAGGAGGCGATAGACAATCAAAAAGAGAAGATAGACAGTGAAGAGGAGAAAGAGAAGATAAAGAGAGAAGTTACACAATGAGAAGGGGGAGGAAGAGGAGATAAACAATAAAGAAAAGAAAATAGACAATAAAGAGAAGGAAAAGAAGGAGAAAGCTTGGTCACATCAGATATGCTAAATTTATTTATTTAAAAGATTTGTATGGTCACCCATCTTAAACAACTCTGAGGGTCTTACAACAACCACAAGGCCTGCAACCATGTAACAATAAAAAATAAATCAAACAATCAAACAATATTGATTCATTTAAATGATTAATGCAGCTGCCCATCTTATATCACAAGAGACTGTTCTCCAAAGTGGACAAAAGTTTTCTTCAACCAACTCAAGTCTCTGCAAGAGCAACCAGGGAAAATAATCTGAAGATGGGAAATTTTCTTCACTTTAAGACAGATCAATTGGGATACAGGTTTTTGATGCAACTGAGGGTGCATCAGAAATATTTTGAAAGGTCTAGTGCAGTTGGCAGGTGCATATGGGAAATGCCAGGTGTTGAAGACATAAATTATTTATTGTATCAATAATTGGATAAAGGAGGGGCCAAAGACCAGAGGGAGTAAAGTTTTCAAGGAAACCAGAGGAGATAAATTATTAGCAGTAATAATGTCAGGATTTTATGCTGCTGAATGTTATTGCTTCATTTGAATGCTATTGGTGATTATGGCCAATTCCACACTGATAGCTATTTATTTGCAAAATATGCAAAAACATATGTTTGATCAACTTTACAACCGACGGAAACCACAAAATTTACCCTTCCCCAGACTACACACACACACACACACACATTTCTACATACAAATATCACATCATTTTCTATGCTGAGTTTAATGTTTTATTGCACCCATAAGGTCCTATCTTTATTATCAAACAACTACATGTTGTATCCACAGGATAAAGGAGGCTAGGGGGAAGCAAAGGATACACAGGACTAAAGTGCGGCTTTCAAGGAAACCACAAAAGAAAAATTATTAGAGGTAATCATGTCAGGAATTTATATTGCTGAATGCTATTGCTTCATCTGAATGCGATTAAGAGATTCTGTATATGCCTTTACAACTGCTGTACAGACTGAATTAACTAATAAGGAGCGCGGGATGTCCGTTTGTTTGCGTGTGCTTTTCATAACCATTTTTTAGCCCTCATGAAGGCCATGCTAGCTACATGACAGTACAAAAAGGCTGGGCAACATTTCAAAAGCCTGGTCACAATTCACTGGGATTGGGAGAGTATTTCCTCCCCCACCCCAACTTCTTCACAGGGCCTTCAACACCACACGAATGATTATTGATTTGCAAAAACATACAAACATGTATGTTTAATTATACAATCAGACCAACCTTCAAAAATTTACCTCAGCCAGGAAGTAATTCAAATCAGAACAGTGCTTCATGCAGAGATACACAATGGACAGCCTCATGTGAAGAAAAGCAATGTTATTCTGTTAGGAATAATACAGCCCCCATCTAATCAAACCTGATATCAAGATGTTTCTATTGGAGACTGATCCATGCATTGCTCAATCCAGATTTCCAGGATTTAATCTCCTCGCCTTGTGGGGTAAAACTCAGAATTGCAAGTTCAAACTTCTTGAAATAAACCTCTGGCCTTGCATTGACTTTTCCATAATCCCAAAATCTTGCTTATTCCTTCAGTCTGGCTCCTGGCTTAGTCCTATCTCCGGTTTTTATCCTCAGGACCTGCTTTAGTCCTTATCGTTGTTAGTTGCGAAGTCGTGTCCGACCCATCGCGACCCCAAGGACAACATTCCTCCAGGCCTTCCTGTCCTCTATCATTTCTGGAGTCCATTTAAGCTCACGCCGACTGCTTCAAGTGACTCCATCCAGCCACCTCATTCTCTGCCGTCCCCTTCTTCTTCTTCTTTTGCCCTCAATCATTCCCAGCATTAGGCTCTTCTCCAGGGAGTCCTTCCTTTTCACGAGGTGGCCAATATATTTGAGTCACATCTTCAGGATCTGGCCTTCAGAAGAGTAGTCAGGGTTGATCTCTTCTAGGACTGACCAGCTTGATCGTCTTCCAGTCCAAGGGACTCACAGGAGTCTTCTCCAGCACCAGAGTTCAAAGGCCTCCATTCTCTGGCATTCAGCCTTCTTTGTCGTCCAACTTTCACAGCTATACATGGCAACTGGGAAAACCATAGCGGTGACTATACGCACTTTTGTTGGCAAAGTGATGTCTCTGCTTTTTAGTGTGCTGCCTAGATTTGCCATAGCTTTCCTCCCCAGGAGCAAGCGTCTTTTAATTTCTTGGCTGCAGTCCCCATCTGCAGTGATCTTGGAGCCCAGGAAAATAAAATCTGTCACTATCTCCATTTCTTCACCACCTATTTGCCAGGAATTGAGAGAGTCGGATGCCATGATCTTAGTTTTCTCGATGTCTAGTTTCAAGCCAACATTTGCACTTTCCTTCTTCACCCAGATAAGAGGCTCTTTAGTTCCTCTTCACTTTCTGCCATTAGAGTGGTTTCATCTGCATATCCGAGGTTGTTGATATTTCTCCCAGCAATCTTAATTCCAAGCTGTGATTCATCTAGCCCTGCCTTTCTCATAATGTGCTCTGCATATATGTTAATAACCCTTGCTTTTACCTCTAATTCTTACTTCCTGCTGCTAGCCTCTTTGTGACCACTGCCACATTGCCGTCCTGGGACACAGAGATACGACGATCAACTTATGAGCGGCTTATAATCAGCCTTCCCCAAATGGATGCTTGGTAGGTAAGACTATAACATGCTAAGGTCTCTACTAGCCTGGCTGGCTTTTCCAAATGTGTTGCTTTCATTCTGTGTAGTTTAGAATCTCAGTTTGGGCAGCCTTTGAAAAATCACCCATCCAGATGTGAGAGAACCTTCCCTTCCTGTCTTTTCTGACTCTGGACCATTCACACATAACCTAGCTGAAGAAGCTTCTTGGATTAAGAAGCAAAAGGTCTTCAAAAAGAAAAACAAGATAAATCCCAGTGGCCTCCTGAAAAAATAGCACCTTTCGGACAAGTGTGACCTGGATGACTGAGTATCTCTACAGACTTTGAACTATACCAGGAGTCTGCAACCTTAAACCCTGAGAGAGACATTTGGGCCCACTTCCCACAGAAACACCGGGAGCCAATAATTTAACAACCGGTGTGACTGGGTGACCCGTGGCCAACTCGATGTCACTCACTCCCACCCAGTCACCTCCTGGTCTGGAATATGGAGCAAGTCTCCATCCCCCGCCATTACCCGTACCTTCTCAGGCCAGGCGAGGACTGACGGGGAGGGAAGGGGCCAGCCAGTGGTGGGAGCCCCAGCAGAGGGCCAAAAGAGCTGCATGTGGCTCCAGAGCTGCAGGTCGCAGGCGCCTGAACTATACAATTTGGGATGGACACCCTTTGAATAGTGTGGGAGTAGGAATGGATTTCCAGAGAGGGGAAAAATTGCAGACTACAGGAACCAGGAGTACTACTCAGGAGACCCTGAGGACACAGATAAACCTCCAAGTGCTTCAACAACCCTCTAAAAGGATGCAAACAACCAGCTGTCTGCAAGGAATATAAAATCCTTCCATTCCCCACCATCCAGTCAGAGCTGAAGAAGCTTCTTGGATGAGAAGCGAAACATCTTCAAAGAAAAAACAAGGAAGTCCCAGTTGCCTCCTGAAAAAGCACCTTTGGGACAATCATGACCTGAATGACCAAGAATCTCTACAGGCATGACCTATCAGTTCTCCATTCCTGACCCATGTCCGCAGACTGGGCTGCCAGCAAAATAGCTTTCCACCACCAGCCCCTAATCTCTGGATCATCGCTAGGGCTGGGCATTCACCTCTCTCTGCCACTGCACATCCAATGCACACAACCACACTCTTGTATGCCTTCCTGGGCAGGAGCCAGAGTTTATCACAGGGAGTTGAGTCAGGTAGGCCTCAGGTAACCTTCCGCCGGTCCCTTTGATCACGGGCCTTCTGAAGGGCGAAAGGAAGGCGCCAAGCCTATCAAGGTTGATAAGGGAGACTCCACTTCATTTAATAAACACACAAAAAAACTTTTTGCTTTCTCTGAAATGACTGGGCTCTTTGACAGCCCAGGCACACGCTGCACTGCTCTTGCAGAAGGCTGGGAACAGAATGATCTCAGCCAATAAATCCAGTCACAAAATGACATTTTGGAAATACCCAGTTGCCAAAGAACAATGAGCTTCCATTTTGATCAGTCAATGAAGTCGCCTGTGTCTACCTTGACACAGGGCGAGGTTCGCACACTGCAAAAAAGCCACGAGTATCCTAACTGGGAGGACAAAGTTCCACCCAGCTGGTTCACAACGAGGCAAGCTGCAAGTTACCGTTGGCAAAACCCAGCTGACGGGTTCATGCAACACACCAAGAGGGAGCCACTTTGGTATAGTGGTGAGGGTGCTGGCCAATCACTAGGAGACTGTGAGTTCTAGTTCTGCCCTAGATAAGAAAGTCAGCTGAGTGACTTTGAGCCAATCACCAGGAGACTGTGAGTTCTAGTCTCACCCTAGACAAGAAAGTCAGCTGGATGATTCTGAGCCAATCACCAGGAGACAATGAGTTCTAGTCCCACCTAAGGCATAAATGCTGGCTGGGTGACTAGGCCAATCACCAGGAGACTGTGAGTTCTAGTCCCACCCGAGATGAGAAAGTTGGCTGGGTAAGTTTGGGCCCATTACTGGGAGACTGGATTACAAATTCCACCAACTCTGGGCCTTGTTCAAAGACCTTCTTTGAATCACCCTAAACTTTAATATACTTAACGCAGCTGACATGGTGACATTTCATAGGCCTGACAGCCTGATATATAACTTTTACATATTGTAATTATGCAGAAGGAGAAGGATGAAGAGTTTATGGTATTTGGCCAGCTCAAGGTTGACTCAGCTGTCCATCCTTCTGAAATCGGTAAAATGAGGACCCAGTTGTTGGGGGCAATATGCTGACTCTATAAACTGCTTAAAGAGGGCTGGAAAGCATCATGAAGCAATATGTAAGTCTAAATGCTATTGCTCTTTTCGTGTCACCTACCCCAAAATGATGAGGGTTACACTACCCAAAGTACAGCATGTATGAATTAGCAGAGAAAAATAAGCAAATTCAAAGCAAAGCAAACTTTAGACTTCTGTTTAAAAGCAGGATTGAGAAAGAACTGACTAACTGGACAGAATGGCCAAGCCAATGCATCTCTCTTAATCAGCTAAATTAATTAAGGATAAGCAAAGAAACATGACTTCAATACAAACTGACTTTAATTTGCACTTCCTAGAAGTATTCATCCATCCATAGTCACCTCTACCCTAAGTTTGCTGCACCCTTTATAAATAAAATTGCTTACCAAAATGCATACATTGGTAAAAATATTGATATAAGACTTCTAAAAAACGCTGATGTGGAAGCTGGCCAGAATAAACTTAAAGGTGTAAAACGCAACCCTGAGAAAAAACAGATTTGACACATCCACTACATCGCAATATGGATAGCTAAAAACAAACCTTCCAAAATTGTATTTATTTGCTTGGCTGCTAGATTTATACCTTGGTTTTTTTTTTTCTCCAAGAGCTCAAAGGAGACTGAACAACACTGCTTCCATTTTGATCCCCAACTACCCTGTAAGGTAGCCTGAACTGAAGCAAAATGGCTGGTCCAACTTTTAGGGGTAAGGATGGATTTGTTGGTTGAACTCTCCAGTCCTCACCCAACATCTTCACTCTGTACCACAGTGGCTCTAGAAGTGTTGGACTACAACTCCCAGAATTCCTATCTACTGTAATCCTTCATTGGAGAATGTGATTGATGACACCCAGCCCGTGAACGTGCTTCATTGGAGAATGTGATTCATGACACACCTGGGGGGATGGGGGAAACAGGGTCACAGGTGACTGTAAATTACACGTGGCAGAGTTGGCTTCATATGGGCCAATTGCCGACATGTTGCTCCTAATAACTCTTTTGGTTTCTTTTGAAGCTTGGCTCGAGCCTCATGATTTAATTAGGGCAATCATGGGAATCCTGACATCTTCTGGCTATGCTTCCTGGGACTCTAGAGCAGGGGTGTCACACTCGACTTCATTGAAGGCCACATCAAGGTTGTGTTTGATCTTGTGGGGGCCGGGGGAGCATGGCCCACTCAACATCACTTGTGTCAGAGGCACATATGGTAGCTTGAGCTTTCTGCCAGTGAAAATGGACTCTCCAGCTCCGTTTTCAGTTGTGACAGCTTCTTGCAACCCTCTGCCAGCGAAAATTGAGCTCGGGAGGGCCATGGGCCGTCCACCCCAGCTCCGTTTTCACTGGCAGAGGCACTGAGGGCTGGTCCTTCGCTGTTTCCAGAGTGGCCCCCTGGGCCAGATCTAAGCACCTTTCGGGGCCGATCCGGCCCCCGGGCCTTGAGTTTGATACCCCTGCTCTAGAGAGTCCTTGACTTAGAACCATATTGGAGCCCAGAAATGTCATCGTAAGACATTAAGAGTCAGAAGTCGAGACGCTTGCATGACAAAACACTATTTTATAATTGTTGTTATGGTGGTCACAAAGCAAACACCACATTAAGCCAATATGGTGGTCATTAAGTAAACCAGTCTATTCCTACGGGTCATTCTGCAGGAAATGACCCAAAAAGTTGTAATTTGTGTTACAATGACTGTGGAATGCTACAACCAGCTAGAAAGGGGAGCCAGTTGCCAAGATACCAAAATGGCTCGTGTGGCCATGGTGTGTGTGTGTGTGTGTGTGTGTGTGTGTGTATGTATCCATCAGAACTCCAGAATCGGATTGTTAAGTAGGTTTTGGGGGAGCCACCATACTAACAGTTGCTAAGCAACTATAGTTGTAAGGCAAGGATTGCCCGTACTAAACTGCTATCTGCACTGTTTGTGAAAACTGAATGTGAGCTTGTAGCTAATAACCATTATTTCTCTAACATCATGTAATACGATTGTGGGGTGAAAGGGCACCCAAATCGGACTGGTTTTCTTGCCTGTTCTTATTCTCTTCCATGGACATAAAAAAACTCATTCAAAATCCTTTTTTTTTCCATATCTTCCCCCAATCTGAAAGTCCAAATTCTACTCTCACAAATTCTACTCTAATGTATAGAAATAACACCGCTTATAGGTAGTCCTCGACTTACAACAGTTCATTTAGTGATTGTTCAAAGTTACAACGGTGCTGAAAAAAAGTGGCTTATGACCATTTTTCACATTTACGATCTGGCATCCCCATGATTATGTGATCAAAATTCAGATACTTGGCAATGGGTTCATACTTATGACCGCTGCTCTATCCCAAGGTTACGTGGTCACCTTTTGACAAGCAAAAATCAATGGGGAAGCCAGATTCACTTAACAACCAGGTTACTAAAGGATTCACATAACAACCATGGCAAGAAACGTCGTAAAATAAGGGCAAAACTTAACAAATGTCTCATTTAATAACAAATTTTGGGCTCAATTATGCTCATAAGTCAAGGACTACCTGTATTCTCATCCTCATTTAATGTGCCTGGTGAAAGGCTGTGTGTGCATAGCAGACTTCAGGATTCTGACTGAAATTCTAACCTCTCTCACCCAAAGAAGTTCTCCAAACAAACACTTTTACACAAGGAACCTCCATTCTCACATGTAGATTAGCCAGAGTCACCTACATCTCTATTCACACATCATTTGAAGTGTGACTATGCTAAGATTCAGCTCAAACCATAAAGTTCAAAAAAGGCTGTTGAAAAAAAATTAAGAGAACAAAGGCCCTTGGTGGATGGAAATTAATCAAGGAGAGAAGAATTGAGGAGAAATTTCCTAACAGTGAGGGGAATTAACTGGTGGAAGTTGTAGGTGTTTCATCACTGGAGATTTTTAAGAAGAGACTGGACAGCCATTTGTCTGAATTGGTTTAGGGCAGGCAGTGGTGGTTAACCTTTTTGGGCTCGTGCCAAAAATTATGTGTGCGCTTGTGTGCTCATGCTTGCGTGCCAGCACCCAGAAGGCAATGTGCGCCATGCCATTCTGGTATTTTCGGTAAAACAGGAAGTGAGGAAATGCGCCTAGTTTTCGGCCTGCAAAGCTTGCAGAAGCCTTCCTCAAGCCTTTGGGAGTCTGGAAAAGGCCTCAAACTGGCCGAAAATAAGCTGTGAGGCACACGCATGCCCAGTGAGGTAAATTTGCCTGCAGCTCGCATGCTGGCCCAAACGGCTCTGCGTGCCACCTGTGGCACACATGCCCTAGGTTCGCCATCTTATCATCACTCCTTATCACCCGTCCCCTCCCATTTATGACTGTATGACTGTAACTTTGTTGTTTGCATCCTTATGATTTATATTGACTGTTTCCTAGTATGATTTGATTGCTTATTGTACCCCATGACTATCATTAAGTGTTGTACCTTACGATTCTTGATGAAAGTATCTTTTCTTTTATATATACTGAGAGTATTTGAACCAAGACAAATTCCTTGTGGATCCAACCATACTTGGCCAATAAAGAATTCTATTCTAACAGACTCATTATGACAGAAGCTTATCAATTTTTTCAAACTTGTCAATTTTTAAAATGTGTAGATAGTTCAATGCCCAGAAGTCCACATATCTTAAAGTTGTCCAAATTGAAAAAAAATACAGATAGTCCTTGACTTACAACAATTCAAGTTATGACACCATTTTAAAAAAGTGACTTATGACCATTTTCACCACTTACGGCCACTTCAGCATGCCCAGGGTCATGTGATCCCCTTTTGCAACCTTCTGACCAGCAAAGTCAATGGGGAAGCCAGATTCACTTAACAACCATGTGACCAACTTAACACTTACGGTGATTCACTTAACAACTCTGGTAAAATGGAGCGAAGGGCCGTTCACCTGTGCCTTTACTTCCATACACCTGTGCCTTTACCACCTGTGCCACAACTCATTTAACAACTGCCTCGCTTAGTAACAGAGGTTCCGGTCACAATTGTGTTTGTAAACCAAGGACTACCTCTGTTAGGTTGTATTAGCCAAGTAAAAGAGCTTGCAGGCATTACAAAATCAAATCTATAACCCACAAGCTAATTATAGCATCCTTGATCAAGACTTTGGTTAAAGTGAATGCATAATGCACACAACTCCTGTGTCCTTTTAAATTTTCAGTGTTTGTTTTTTTAAAGTCCCTGTTCTACAATTGCTGCCATGTATAAATTTTTCAAATATACACTGCTTTTTTAAATATACACTATTTTTTAAAAATGCAACTTTCCCTATTGCTTGCATTTTTCCAAGGAAATTTCTCCCAATGCAGTTTTGCCTTGCCTAATGTATTCTTTTGAAGCAAATGCTATAAGACTCTATGAATCATACATAACGCTCGTTCGCTTTGACATATCACAAAATTCATGTGTGTGTGTATGGGTGTGTTGGTTTCCTTTTGTGTTCCTGCCATTTGCCTGCTGCTTAAATATTTCCAGCAACGGTGACCTGGGAATTTGGTTTTCTAAATTATACCTTAACAGTCGGAAGTCTGTCTACCTCCTACGCCTGTAATACTCAGTGGTATGTGCACTAGTAATTTAGGAGGAGCTCAGGAAAACTGTGTGTTGCTGCAGAAAGCAAAGTTGGAACTGGATAGGATGCTATCTTCTTTCACAAGTTCCTAGTCCTTATGATTCCACATAAATGTTTGGTATGATTGGTCAAATCTCAAGGGCAGGCAAGGCAGAAAAATTATAAGCCACCCATGATACCTCAAAATAACTCTCTCTCTCCCCCTCCTCTCTCCCTCTCCCTCCCTCCCTCTGCCTCTCCCTCTCCCTCTCTCTCTCTCTCTCTCTCTCTCTCTCTCTCTAGAGAGAGAGAGAGAGAGAGAGAGAGAGAGAGAGAGAGAGAGATGGTAGATAGATATGGTAGCAGGGATGGAATGCAAATACTTTTACTGCTGGTTCTGTGGGTGTGGCTGGGTGGGAGTGGCCATGTGACTGTGGCTTCTATTTTTGCAGCGACACCCCCACCGGCACTCCGTTTTTTGGCCTCTTGGGCCTCAGGGAAGCCTCCTGGGGGGTCGTTTTTGGTCACAGGAGGCTTCCCTGAGGTCCAGGAGCCAAAAAACTGAGTGTGGGGAGGGACTCAGCTCCCCCCCCCCATGTGCCCCTTTTTGTCCCCTGGGCCTCAAGGAAGCCTGCTAGGCGAAGCAGTAAGACACCAAGGGGGATCCTGGCACAGCTGATCGTCGGGAGGAAAAAAAAAAGATACCTTAAGGAGTGACTGGGCGGGGAGGAATGCAGTCAGTGATGTCGGGCATGCACACAATGTCGCGCATGTGTGATAAGGACTGGGCGGGGAGGGCAGGGGTGGGCAGAGAGGGGCGGGAGCAGCCAGGGGTGCGGTTTTCTGGTCCTCTGAATTGCGCAGAATCGTAACAACCAGTTCTATAGAACCAGTCTGAACCAGTAGAATCCCACCTCTGTTTGTTAGATAGATAGATAGATAGATAGATAGATAGATAGATAGATAGATGATAGATAGATAGATAGATAGATAGATAGATAGATATGGATGCAGCTGTGTTGCTCAGCACTTGAACTGTGGTCATATGACCGGGGAACTGTCAGAATTTCATATTGATGTTGTAAGTCAAGGACTACCTGTACTTCACTGATGGATATTAAGCCATCTATTGTTTGCAAAACTTTTAAGCCATCTCATTCTCCCCGGAGTGAGGTCCTTGAGGGTAACAGCCAGACGAAACTGGGAAGAAACATCATTCGTGGCCCCCAGTGTCCCAAAAGCAGCTGCAGAGGTAAAGATGGCAGCTTGAAAAGGGAAGGAAAAATGCATTCATTTTTTTCAAGTGCAAAGTTTGGCAAAGATGCTTGCAGTCACAGAGCAACTTCTTCCTCCCTCCCCCTTCTCTTCCTTGGAGGAAGGAAGTCTGTCATACAGCTGACAGGACCCCCTGATGTTTTCAACACTCTAGGATTTTTTTTAGAAAAAGCAGAAATCACAGTCCAGACAGGAAGTGATTAGGAGATGAATAAAGATTGTAAAGAGACTTGGGGTCAAGACAAGGATGGAAGGTTGGCCGGCTGCCTGCCTTGAGATGATTTGCAAGAGAAGAGAAGAGGCGGAATAATGAATGCAAGAGTTTGGGATGCAGCCCATGGGAAAAAGTAGGAGGTTTCCTTCTTTATTTTTCCCAGCTCTTGTAGGGGGCTGGGGTAATAGTAGGAAAATATCTCTCTCCAATCTTGATTTTTTTTAAATGGTTTCCTCATTTTACCAAATGCAAGCTGTAGCTATATCCAATGTACCTTGGACTGTCCTTTTTATTCTAACTGCAAACTGCAGAAATGGGAGACACCTCACCTATTGCGATGCTAAGCTGTTTTTTTGTAATTGGCTTTTTTTAATACCTGTTTTTATTTTATTTAGAAAACAAAGCTAAGATATAAACAAGAAGAAGGAAAAATGTCTTTTTATGTATCTTTTTAATGTTTTGATTGTAGCTGGCTTTTACTGATTGATTGATTGATTGATTGATAGGTAATTTATTAATATAGGTGTCAAGGCTTCAGCATCCACCACCATTTAAATCATGAGTCTCAGCTGCATCACTCAGAGTTTAAGAAAAAAAAAGATTTATTAGGAGTGACCATGTCGACTTTACCTGGGTGTAGCCGACTCTGAGACACATCATTCATTTCACCCTTGACCCTGATCTTCCCCCACCCCCTGGATGTATATATTCTGTAATGGGACACATACATAGTCAAGAATCATCAATCATGCTCTCTAGTAATAATCTTGCGTGCCAGAAGCTTCGGTTGCCTAGAAATTATCTATGAAGCATTTAAGGAATGCACTACTTCCCCCACTCCCTTTCTGCTGGCAACTCTAAAAGACCAGATAAATATTTTTGAGTTGATATTAGTTTGTCCCACATTCCTTCCTCCAAAGCCAAACCTGAAGCAACAAAATACAGGTAATCCTTTGACTTACAAAAGTTCATTTAGGCACCATTCAAAATTACGGCAAAACTGTAAAAAGTAACTTACAACCATTTTTCACACCTACGACTGTTGCAGCATTCCCCATGATCACGTCAAAATTCAGAGGCTTGGCAACTGACTCATGATTATGACGGTTGCAGAGTGCCAGGGTCATGCAATCTCCTTTTGCAGCCTTCCGACAAGCAAAATCAGTGGGGAATCCTGATTCACTTAACAACTGTGTTAAAAAAAACCTAACCATTACAGTGATTCACTTAACAACTATGGCAAGAAATAGCAATAGCACTTAGACTTACATACCACTTTAGAGTGCTGTACAGCCCTCTCTTAACAGTCTGGGTCCTCATTTTACCCACCTTGAAAGGATGGAAGGCTATGTCAACCTTGAGCCTGGTGGGATTTGAACTGCCAAATTGTAGGCAGCTGCAGTCAGCAGAAGTAGCCTGCAGTAGTGCACTCTAACCATGCGCCACAGAGGCTCCTTGCTGTGAAGTAGGGCAAAATTCGCTTAACAAATGTTTCACTTAGCAACAGAAATTTTGGGCTCAATTGTGATCGTTATTTGAGGCCTACTTGTAAGTACAGGATGACAAAACTGGTCTTGGCAGAATAATATTGCGAAAAGGAGCTTGAGGAACCAACACGTCTGGTTCAGCCCAAAAGCTGTACCTTTGTGATGAGGAATAGATGGGATCTTATTTTAATGGGGAAAAAAATGTAGAGCTATTTTTTTTTTCTGGCTGATTCTGTGTATCGTCCAAAGGGAGCATCCCCTTTCATTTCTTTGGATATTTCTTGATTTTTTTTACCCCTGGCACTCACATCTGCCTCCAAAAATTCCGGTAACATCTTTTCAGACTACAAGTGATTCTCACAATCGACAACTCAGTCCAAAAATTTCTGTTGCTAAGTGAGACAGACATTTTTGTTCAGTGAATTTTGCTCCATTTTGATGACCTTTCTTTCCATAGTTGTTAAATGAACCACTGCAGTTGTTGACATAGTTGTTAAGTGAATCTGGCTTCCTGATTGACTTTGCTTGTCAGAAGGTCACAAAAGGGGACTGTCATAAATATGAGCCAGTTGCCAAACATCTGAATTTTAACTACATGATCCTGGGGATATTAAAACAGTGATAAGTGTGAAAACCAGAGATAAGTCACTATTTTCAGTGTAACTTCAGGGGAGGGGAAGGAGGAAGGAAGGGAAGGAAGGAAAATGAGGAGGAGGAGGAAGGGAGGAAGAAAGGTGAGAAAGAGGAAGATGAGGAGAAAGGAAGGAAGATGAGAAGGGGAGGAAGGAAGGAAGATGAGGAGGAAGGGAGGAAGGAAGATGAAGGGGAGGGAGGAAGGAAGATGAGAAATAGGAAGATGAGAGGGAAGGAAGGAAAGGAAGGAAGATGAGAAGTGGAGGAAGGAAGGAAGGTGAGGAGGAGGAAGGAAGATGAGGGGGAAGGAAGGAAAGGAAGGAAGATGAGAAAGAGGAAGGAAGATGAGAAGGAAGGAAGGGTATTGTGGTTTGTGTTTCTGCACCTTGACAGAATCCAATGGGATTTATGTTCTTGCATAGAAAAACGAAAAAAAATCTTGATATGGAAGAAAATGGACAGACTAATAAGGATAGGCTAAAAGGAACATTTTCCACCATGTGAGGTTCTTTATTTCAGTCTAAGGTTCTTTTCCACACCAGATGCAAATGATCTGCCTTAATGAAAATTCAGCCAGCATCCCAGAGAAACTGTTAACCTCACTTGATTTGTCTCCCAAGAGAGAGTGGCCCCAAGCTGTGGGTTTGGCTTGTAATGCAGCAAAGCTCACTTTATCTCAATGGCATCTGATAAGGTAGCCAATTTTCTTGAGGATCATAAGTTCAGGACTGAATTTATCCGCAATTCAGATAGTGGGAACACTGTGCATCTTTAAGCTTATGAACCAAGCCTAACTTTGCTTTCCCATTTCATGCGAGACAAGGTTGATTTGAGGTTCTAAAAATGTAAAAAAAAAAAAAAAAATTCAAAGTGCTGGTAGCTGCTAGTTGCAAAGTTTAGAGCAGTATTGGTGGTCCTTTACTTACGCCCGCAATTGAGCCCAAAGTTCCCATTGGTAAGTGAGGCATTTGTTAAGTGAGTTTCCCATAGAGAGTAAAGAGGAGCAAAAGGGGAGTGGTGTTTGCAAAAGACAATTAGTTCGCTTAATTAGTGTGAAGATTTGTTCATGACTCTCAGAGACCAAGTATTGCCAAATATTTTCTTGTACAGCGTTGTGCTTGGAAGCTATTGGCCTGGCAACTCTCCAAGTCTGATAAGGTTTGTGATTGTAAAGTAAAGTTAAAGGTCCCCCTTGCACATACGTGCTAGTTGTTTCTGGCTCGAGGGAGCAGTGCTTATCTCCGTTGCAAAGCCGAAGAGCCATCGCTGTCCAAAGTCATCTCCGTGGTCATGTGGCCGGCATGACTAAATGCTGAAGGCGCATAGAACGCTGTTACCTTTCCATCTACTTGCATTTTCACATGCTTTCGAACTGCTCGGTTGGCAGAAGCTGGGACAAGTAAGGGGAGCTCACTCCATTACGCGGCACTAGGGATTCGGACCGCCGAACTGCCAACCTTTCTGACCGACAAGCTCAGCGTCTTAGATAACTGAGTCCCTGTGGTTGTAATTCACCTTTGAAAGATTGTTTGCCAAGAATGATAGGAATTCATATTAGCCTAATAAAAAGGAGTTTTGTGAGGACAAGGAATCTGCTTCATGATTTTGTGAAGCCTAGGTCAGAACAGCAGCTTTCAATTAAAAACTATGGAAACAGGAAGCATTCCGAAATTCCAGAACTCAGGAAAAGAGGGAAAGGGAGTCTGCCGAAAGAAGAATGAAGCAAAACAAACCAGGATAGAAGAAGAGTGTTGTTCTGCCGGTGTCCTGGACACCAAACCTGGAACAATGCCCTGTGTGGCTTGTCACAACTTTAACGTTAACAGAAGGACAATCTGCCTTGATCTTGAGCCAAATTTGCACAAAGGGAAATGCTGTGTTAGTTTCACTGCTCTATCTGGAGGGCTCCGAATGCCAGATTCAATTTGTCTCTTGAATTCCTATCTCTTAGGAATCTTATTAGACGTCCTTTGAAAGTTATACATTGAATAATAAGGCATATCATTAAATTGTTGCTGCCGTTTCCTGATTTTCCTGTAACATTTTTCCTCCACTAGGCAAACTGTTTGGTTTGCTCTCTAGATCAGGGGTGTCAAATTCAAGGTCCGGGGGGCTGGATCTGACCTGCGGAGTGTTTAGATCTGGCCTGCGGAGCCACACTGGAAAAAAGCAAAGGACTAGCCCACAGTGCCTCTGCCAACGAAAATGGAGCTCAGGAGGGCGACTCCATTTTCACCAGCGGAGGATTGCAGGAAGCCGTTGCAGCCGAAAATGGAGCTCGGGAGCCCATTTTCTCTGGCAAAGGAGTCAGGCCACCACAGGCACTCCCAACACAAATGACTTTGAGCTGGCCACTCCTACGCTTGGCCATGCTCACTCTGGCCCTTCCAAGGTCAAACAAAACCCCGATGCGGCCCTCCATGAAATCAAATTTGACACCGTTGCTCTAGATCGGGGTAGTCAACCTTTTTATACCTACCGCCCACTTTTGTATCTCTGTTAGTAGTAAAATTTTCTAACCGCCCACCGGTTCCATAGCAATGGTGATTTATAAAGTGGGGGACAAAACCCCTACCACCCACCATGAAAGCTGGAACGCCCACTAATGGGCGGTAGGGACCAGGTTGACTGCCACTGCTCTAGATAAATCAAATACAGGCAATAAATTATTGATCCACAGCAAGAGGACCGCAAAATGGATTTCAAAACCTTTGTAATTGTAGTGTATCATTTCGAAGTATTTTTAATTGTTGTGTATCTGACCCCCTTGAAGTGAGACCTGGGTCTTACAGCAAAAGCATACGAACCCATTCAGGAATGCAAGTGTCACCTTAACGAGGGGAACATTTAAGTTTTTGAGATGTTTGATTTCAATGTTGGCCCATTAGAAACCAGTCTTGTATTTAAATCAACAGCCATGTTGTACTAAGCAACCAGGAGCTAGTGAATGAAGGATCGACCAGCCGTCACTCAGAAAGCTGTACAGGCAGTCCTCGACTTACAACAGTTCATTTAGTGACCGTTCAAAGTCACGACCTTTGCAGCATCCCCAGGATCATGTGATCAAAATTCAGAAGCTTAATCAACTGGTTCATATTTATCACCATTGCTGTGTCCCAAGGTCATGGGATCCCCCTTTTGCCCCCTTCTGACAAGCCAAGTCAATGGAGAAGCCAGATTCACTGAACAACCGGGTTACCAATTTATCCATGGCAATGATTCATTTAACAACTGTGGCAAGGAAGGTCGTAAAATGGGGTAAAACTCACTTAACCAATGTCTCTTTTAAAGCACAGAAATGGATTGTAGCCGTAAGTTGACGGACTACCTGTTTTCATTTCTATGGCATGTCTGACTCACCTTAATGCTTTCTTACACCATCTAGGTTCAAATTATGAGATTAGCCTGCAAATGAGCCTTTCCCTTTGAAAGTGATCAGTATTTTGTAAGTTTCTCTTGAAACCTGCAGCCAAGGACAGTGACTTCAAAAGCTGAAACATCTTCTGATTATTAAATGACAACAATTATACTGAAAGTATAAACAACAGGTGGCAAATTTATCCCATAGGGTACTCTAAAAAGTATTGGAATTGTCCCTTTGGGCCAGACCAGGTTCCTCTGGGCACCACAATACTCTGTACTTTTTCATCTACAAACCCTGATTCTGGGTTCTCAGCTTGTTTAGGTGCATGCCCTTGTCTCCTTTCAATAATAAATCCTGAACTGGCAACCAAACTGGCCATAACAGGCAATCACAATTAAGCTCAAAACTTCTGTTGCTAAGTCAGATGGTGGTTAAGTGAATTCTCTCCCCACTCCTGGGGGAAGGATACTGCAAAATCCCCATTTTCTCCCCACCCCACTAACCTGCGTTCCAGCTCCGTTCTCCTGTGCAGGGCAACAAAAGACCCGGCTGATCAGCTGGGACTCGGGAGGCAGAGAAGAGATGGGGACGGGTTCAGTCAGAGGTGGTATTTATTGGTTCTCCAGACTACTCAAAATTTCCGCTACCGGTTCTCTAGAACTGGCCAGAACCTGCCATCTCTGCTTGCTACCATTTTTAAGTGGATCCCTGCTGTTATAAAGTTAGTAACGTGATTGTTAAAGTGAATCTGGCCTCCCTATGGATTTTTCTCATAAGGCACAAAAGGCCTGGGACACTGCAACCGTCATAAATATGAGTCAGTTTGCCAAGTATCTGATTTTTGATCATGTGACCAAGGGGATGCTGCAGCAGTCATAACTGTGAAAAATCATTGTTAAGCCGCGTTATCAAGTTCTTTTGTAATTTTGAACGAGCACAAAACAAATGTTTCTAAATCAAGGACGACCTGTATTTTTGAGCTTCTCCTTTTTCACCATCCTCCAAATCATGTTTCTCCCTACTTAAGGAACAAGCTAGCATTTTGAGTGGTCAAGCAGTTTTTTTTCCACGTTTGATTACATCCAGCTTCTTAGCAGCTGAGAGAGCAGGTGTCCTGCCAGCACAGGAGCAAACCTATAAAGGGAAAAGGCACTTACCAGGCATTAAAGGAGATTACCAGATGATCTCACCTGCCCTGTGCAGGCTTCCCTCCTCAGCTACCTATGCCAATTTGCAACTTGTAAAATTAATTGCTGGCTGGCTGGTTCACCGGCTGGGAAAACCCCCAACGTATTACGGATGCTTTAATTTGTAGAACTTGGGTGAGCCTCTGAAATTGAATCTCAGATACGAGCAGGTGGAAGCCAGAGAGTGCAAATATACACACTCACACATACATACACACAGCCCTTTTCAGGTTCCTCCATCCACAGAAGACCGAAAAGCCGAATCACAAGGGTTGGGGAGGCACGGGAGACAAAAGGAAGGGCCTATAGAAATGGCCCTTCCTTCTAATCTAAAAGATGCATTAATACATACAAACAATATATTATAGGCACACACACA